>CP139507.1:399794719-400394719 GCA_021014915.2 Artemisia tridentata subsp. tridentata
TCACAAATTTGTCATTATCTCATCATTTGCTTTTTATGACAACGGCTTGTGCACACATAACAGTGTACAACCTGGACCTTAAAGAAAGGACCCTGAGGTACGCGTCAGTGCCTCAATCCTGAAAAAGGGGCGAAAGCTTCTTACTTATGAGCAGAATTAAAACCAGTAAATTTTTTCAAAGTTGTAAACAATTCTGCTCATAAGGACAAGTACTCCCTTGTTAAGGGGGAGTATTTGAAAAATCTTTGTTCCAAATCTACAAACGTTCTTGACATTCTTCCACAAACACCTCAAAAAGAGCATATTTTAATCAAAAGTTTGTAAAAAACAACATAATTATGCTATTTTTGAGGGGGAGAATGAAAATGTGATTAAAATATGGTGGAAGCAACGATGATATCTCATGAGTATAAGACTCAAGAATTGACCCTCGAATTGACGATAACAACAGTCAGTAGTCGAAAGGACATATCCTGGACGGGTAATAATTTCAAGCCAGTTTATCTGGTGATGTAAACGTGTCTCGCAATGGATATGTCTGAGTAGAATGTACCAATTTCGAGCGATGATCTTTGAATCTGATCTGGACGGGTAATAATTTCAAGCCAGTCCAACTGGTGATGTAAGCGTGTCTCACAATGATCAGGTTCACTGAAAATCAATCAATTCAAAAAAGTGCCAACTCTTCCCGACATGTGCAGATTTTACTTTAACGAATATGAGCACATGTTAAGGGGGAGTTCTTCTGAAAATAACAAAACTCTCAAAGTGTTAACAAAATGTGTTTTACAATCATAAACACTTTGAGAGATTTTCAAAAGGTTTGGTATATGGCATCAATAGGATAGTCATGGTGATATAAGGTGACTAAGGTTAGGAAAAACCGTCCTATGATCCGCCAGAGCCGGAGGGATCTACCCAAGGACAACATCAATAGTTTAGAACTAGAAAGTCCTAGGTACGATTAAAAAAGGAGAAGTGAAATGAATGGAGAAAGAAGGGGTTGAAGAATTAAAAAGAAAAGCAAAAGAAAAGGGTGAAAAGAAATAGCCCTCCATTTGTTCAACCTTAGGGCAGACACCGGGTTCAATACATAATCTACTGGTTGACCGAGGATCACCGGTATTGAAGAATAAAGACGTCATGGACCCAGTGACGCACTGCAATAAATCTTCTAAGCCACTCAAGTGTCTCTCAAAAGGCACTTGTTTCATTCTCACGGAGAACCCTTCATCATCTATCGACCTCTCATTCCGAGTGTGTTGATATTGAAAAGGAGGCACTCTGCTCCACGCCTCCGACGACCAAACAAATGTGCACTTATCAAGTCTAGAGCCATGAGATTCATCAAAAGATTTCATAGGAACACTTAGTATTACTCTGCTGTTCTATATCATGGGCAGCAGTTGTAAAATTAAGAAAGAGTCCTTCGCAGATCTTAGCAATCTGCCAAGAACATTCTTGAGAGAATCACACATATGAGTCTCAGTGATAGAATGGAAATCCTGCCAGGGTCAACATCAAACATCCCTGACAGCAGGTCACTTCGGTAACTCCTTGTGGGTTACGCTTAGTGTTGTTTCCAAAATGGTCTACAGTCGTGGGGTGATCTCCAGCGACTCACTGAATCGTGGGTGCACTTCGGTGTGTCCGTGTTAGCCCTTTCGGGGGTATCCGGTTCAGAACGGCCTGGGAAAGGATTAGAGAAAGTCTTCACACTATGCTGTTGACGATCTCGAAGTCTGAGCCTGTAAGTGCCGGTTGGTTCGTGCTGCTGCTGCGGAGGAGCTTGGAGACCTGGAGTTCAACCACCATCAAGACTCCATCATGCTCATATCCCAAAGAGAAGTTCTCACAAAGACTCAGAAATATCAAAAAGTTCAGAATTGTTAAAGAAAAGTCTAAAGATTCAAGTACTACAACCTTTCTCAAAGTTAAAGATTGAAGAAGTGAGAACAAGTTGAAGAACCAAAGTCAAAAGATATATGAGCATGGTGGAGAAGACGTGAAGACCTCAGAAGCAAAGATCGTTGGAGAACGGCAGATTACTACCATATCGTATCATATCACTATCAAGAACAAAGAACAAAGATTTTGAAGACGTCAAAGCCAAAAGAAGCAAAGACGACGTCAAGCAACCTTGATGACCAATACTTAGGGGGAGATTGTTGGGAACACGTTTTGTATTATTCAAGTATTGATCATATTGTATTAAGGTTGCTTAGGCCTTTAGGTTTGTTATTAGGCCCAGCCCGTGTAGAAGGCCCATGGGCTGTGTCGTTTATTTATTTTATTATGTTTAATTATGTTTTATTAGAGGAATTAGGGCTTCAAGCCCAAGTGCATGTAAAACTATAAATACCCCCTCCCACCTTAGGGAGAGGGGTTGGTTGATGAAGTTCTAATTATGTGTGTTACTATGTGTTTATCATCTCCCATCCTCTCTTTCTCTCTCTAGATCTAGTAGGTAATTAGTGGTTAATTAGTGGTAGCTTAATTCATAAAAGTATAAAACAACACATCTTTATAACCATTCGAATCAAGAGGCTAGGAATAAAACAAGTATACGCATATGTGTTCATCTTTATAACCAATCGAATCAAGAGGCTATGAATAAAACAAGTATACGCATAGGTGTTCATCTTTTTAACCATTCGAATCAAGAGGCTAGGAATAAAACAAGTATACGCATATGTGTTCATCTTTATAACCAATCGAATCAAGAGGCTATGAATAAAACAAGTATACGCATAGGTGTTCTCTTTTTAACCATTCGAACCAAACCCTAACCTTGTGGCTATGGATCAAACAACTTAACACCATGTCACCTTATTCCTTAACTCCTACGACATTTTCAAGAGTTTTGGAAATTTACATTTTCCGGTTTTGCGTTTTACGCGTTTGCCTATGGTTTTAGGTTTTTACGTCAATTAAGCACCCCGATAAAACTTATCACTCATTTAATATACTTTTTAGAGTATATTGATATGTTTTAACATTTCTTAGAAGTTTCATATTTTTAGGATACCCGGTTTCACTTTTCGTGACTTAACGGCTTACAGTTAGCGATTAACAGGACCAAAACTCACTCCGTAACTTATATAAGGCCAAGATTCATCCACCTAGTCCCTCCCCCTTGTCCATGAACATGTATAAGTGAATCACCAAGGCCTTGGTGGCTTGGTGATGAGCCTTAGAAAGTATATGGCCTAAGAACAACCAAGTATGCATTCATGTGTTCCAATTACAACCACAAGTAAGAACTAGCTAACCTCCTCACTTACACTATAAAAGGAAACTCATCTCTTTATTCTTTTCATCACCATTTAAACGCCCCAACATTTATCCCTAAACACATGATACTTTGATTTCCAAGTTCCAAGTTATACATAGAAGATGAAGGCCTAGTTATTCTCTACATAAAACTAGTGTTACTTTGATGATTCCATGGTTGGATTAAGAGCTATACAAGGTGATTAGGGCTAAGATTAAAAGGATTTTACAAGGGTTATATCAAGGCTAGCAAAGGTTTGCAAGAGTTGTGTTGAAGGATTGGAAGCTAGGGTTTTCGATTGAAGGATTTAGTTTAGTGTTCTAGTTCCTTATTTCTTGTTTAGTTCTTCACAAGGATTGTTGCATGTAGAGGTTTCCCCGGCTTATCCATCGAATTCGTTATACGTTTTGATATCATTAGTTCAAGGTGAGTTTCATAGTCCCTACTTTTATACGTTTTGAATTATTTTTGGGGGAGATACATGCTCAACTATTTTCATTTACTTTCAAAAGTACTCTAAACTTTTACGGATTACCGTGAATTTTATAGCCCCTACTTTTATACGTTTTAAATTACTTTGGGGGGAGATACATGCTCAACTATTTCCATTTACTTTCACAAGTACTATAAACTTTTATGGATTAACGTGAGTTCCATAGCCCCTACTTTTATACATTTTGAATTACTTTTGGGGGAGATACATGCTCAACTATTTTCATTTACATTCACAAGTACTCTAAACTTTTATGGATTATCGTGAGTTTCATAGCCCCTACTTTTATACGTTTTGAATTATTTTTGGGGGAGATACATGCTCAACTAATTTCATTTACTTTCACAAGTACTCTAAACTTTTACGGCTTACCGTGAGTCATAGCCTCACTTTTACTTGTTTAATTACTTTATAAACTCTTTGGGGGAGATACATGCTCAAATACTTGCTTTGACTTCCACAAATACTCAAAACATTTATACTCTTATGCAACGCTATACTTTTTATACTTTTGGACATGAAGTGTAGTTGCGATATGTGCCTTAATGTTTTAAACTTATTCTTATACGCTTTATTCTTTAGCTACTGTTTAACTCCTAGATGGAGCAGTTGGAGAGGTAATGATAGTACTATCGGGCTGACGCCCCCACCCCTGGTCCCAGATTCATGGCCTTGGGTGAATATAATCCAGTATTCTTGTGTAAACATACGTAAACTTGTCATGAGGTTCAGTTGGTTGTTATTCATTACATTAAGTACTCACATATATCGTATACACATATGTCCTACTCATACTATACTTTAGCAGTGGGTTGTAAACACACAAGTTGCAAGTTTTGTATGGGCGGGACTTGGAACTGACTGAATTTATAATACCTTTGCTGTGGAAACATTATTTAAAGGCTTTACAATTTAACTAAACTCTATGAACTCACCAACCTTTGTGTTGACACTTTTTAACATGTTTATCTCAGGTTAGTAAGGCGATAGCGGATGCATGGATCATAGAGTCATTTGCATGCTTTGGAGACTTATGCTTTTATCCTTTACCATTCGATACATTTTGAAAACATTTACGTAGTCAATATACTTCGGGACCTCTTGTAATAACTCTGATTTAAATAATTCGAATGGTAACTTTTCAAAACTTCTCATTTAGAGGTCGTTTTCTATACATTGTGCTTTATATTAAGAAGTAGCACCCCATTAACACTATCGTTCTGCTGTGATATTTTGGGGGTGTTACAGATTGGTATCAGAGCCTTGGTTATAGAGAACTAGGTTGCATTTAAGAGCCTAGACTATAACTGCTTTATACGTTGAGACCTTCCTCTATATCGCCTTGCACACTTTAAACTTTTCGTGATTTTAGTACCTAAGGAAGACTTTTATAGTTGAACACCGAACATCATATGAGTCGATTTGTCCAAGCATTGCATTGTTACTCCTAAATTATAAATAGCCTGCACACCTATATCTAATTCAGGAAGAATCATGCAATGAAGGGAGTAGTAGTCTCATATGTGTAAGCAACTCCATAATCGAGCCAAATTTTCAAAAGACCTCATTCATACCACTTGTTTCCCAGCTTGATCTAAGTGACAGTTCTTGTTTGATGAGTTCCGAAGATCAAGCTAGAATCAAGTTGTTATTCAAACCGATTTAGCCTAATCCCATGACAGTTCTTGTCTGATGAGTTGTGGGATTAAGTAAAAATCTATAACCTAAAGGTCTTTTGAAGGTTATGCTCAAGAATGGGAAAATTTTCCTCATCAAACCTAGACCAATAAAGGATAATCTAGCTTTAGCAATTGAAGGAAATAACCCAAACCCTGGAATCCATAACAGTCAGCCTCGTAGTCGAGCATTCTATTTGGGTCATTCGGATGCAGCTCACGCATAATGGGTACGCTTTCCCTAGACAATTAGTATTCTACCATATTATTCAATTTCAGTAAAACTTAGCTTTGCCCTACAAAATTCATGCCTCTATTAGATAAGAAACCTAGATACATAAGCTTTGGCATAATTACTTTAACTATACAGATCGGCTATTCGTCAACATCGTTTCAACATCTAACACAGACTGAATCTCGGGACGAGATTCCATTTGAGGGGGTGAGACTGTAACCACCGATAAATTTTCACTTGTATTAAACGAATACACATTCTAAATAAAGAATACTTATCCATTTTCTACTCTTTTTTTTTTTTTTTTTTTTTTTTTTTTTTTTTTTTTTAAAGATTAAACGTTATCAGTTTATCTGATCACAACATCAAACTAATGTGACGTAACTCACATTCCTAATAAACGTGCTCACCAACACCAACATGCTTTATATTTATTTTAAGTAAACATTCTTTATATGTCAAGTATAAAAGTTTTCAACTTCTATTTACCACTTTACGTTAATTCGTTAATGTACGACTACTTAACGTACAAACTAAACGTTTGTTACCTGATTCGTTTAAAAACGTATATAACAAATATCAAAAATACCAAGTGAACGCGAGATTCTACATATTAACCCTTTAGGAAACAGGTTAACTTGCAAAAACTCACCCTTGTGATATATGTGATACCGGGCAAGTGATTACCCGGGTCGTGTCCCAGCGAGGTGTGAATCGAGGATATCATGAAAGGTTTGGAATTAAAGTGCTTGAAGTGTGATTTTGGATTTTTGTGTTTTTTTTAATTCTAATTAAGATAAGGAAAGTGAATTTACAAAGAAAATAAAGCTAAAATCAAATTAAGCTAAAATCGCAAATCAGGAATTCTAAAAACGAGCTTTAAAAAGTGAAATCTATAAAATTAACCCTACGAGTGCAAATTTAATTTTCCTAAATTCTAATTAATAAAATAAAATTTTACAAAAAAAGAATTATATTTTTTTGACTTTTCTATTTTTTTGTTATGAATTAAAAACTAAATTTAAAAGAAAAATTAATTAAAAATACTAAAACTATTCTGAAAATTCTGAAATTTTTTGTGAAATTACTTAATGCTAAAACAATCCTAGGAAAAATACTACAATGGTCCCAGCTTATCCCAATAAGCTGGGAATAAGCTAAAAAGCTCGGATAGCTTTAAATGGAAAAGTGAGTTAAGAATTAATTTGTGCAAACACTAACTAAAAAAGACCCATAGGCGGATGGTGAGTGTGTTGGTGTGTGAGGCTGAGGTCCCAGGTTCGAATCCTGGCCTCAACTTTTTTTGCTTTTATTTTATTTTTGAGTTTTTCTTTTTAGAAACTGATTAAGCACTAAGTAATAAGCATTTTTGAAAACTACAGCTTTTTATGAAAACCTATAATAAGCATGGAAATAAGCCACAAGAACTGAGCAGTTGGTTATTTTTAGGAAATAAGCTAAGATTAGGTTCTAAAGGGCTGATTAAGCCATTTAAAAGCTAAATGGCAACTGAAATTAACTAAGGAATTGACAATAAGCTAAAATGAACTGAATAAGCCACAAGAACTAGCAAATAAGCACTTTAAAACTTAAAAAACAAAATGGGTCTGCTGTGGTGTATGCAAGGTGATTCAGTCCCACTAAGGCAAGTTTGAGCTTATGTGTTACTGAGGTGATCTTTGAACTTATTTTTAAGCCACAATAAGCTCATAACAAGGGTGGTTTTGATCAAGTAGCAAGCAACAACAACCAATCAACTCAGAAACTGAAAATCAAATACTAACAACAACAAATAAGCACAAAAAACTTGATTTGAAAAAAAGTGCAGACTGCTAGTTGGGTCTGTTCTGTGCAGATTTGATCAAAATGGTCAAAGCCTATTCAAATGCTAATGGAATTCAACCAACACTCAGACATCAATTTGGCACTCCAAAATAAACATAAAACTTGCACAAACAACCAACACAACTGCTTATCTCACAATAAGCAAAGAACAAGCAGTCTACCCACTTATATCTAGGATATCCAACCTAGTTCTATCAAATCATCTAAATCAGCTAGAAACTCACTACTAACAGCTGATCTTAGCTAAATTAAGCAAGATCCAAACTCCCAAGGGTGCAAATGAACAGTTCTGACCCAATTTAACCCGTTTGACCACTAATGCCAAACACTACTTTAAACAAGCTGATTTTTAGTTTTCAATAGATTTAAGTGACAAGAGCTAAACTAATGATGCAACTAGACTAATTAAGCTATATTAAGAAGATGCAAACTAATTAGAACAGAAAATGAGCACAATGATAAGCTAAAACAGATTATGCAAAATTAAGGCTATAAAATGCAAACTTGATCTTAAAATGGAAATATCAAACTCACTTTGTTCCCTAGCTGAACAAGGGTACCCAATGGCAGCTACTAGCTCCTAGCTTATCAAGGATAAGCTAGGTAAAGTCCATCTTGCCCCTCCATTGCAAGCAACTTCCATTGCTTTCCACAAATGCTAAGGTAAAAATTGATTTTTATGACTTTTTGGTAATTTTGAGACTGAACTGGTTTAGACTAGCATAAACTCACAATAAGCTATACTGAGCTTATATGAGTTTATATCAACAGTAAATAGGCTTTCATACAATCAATGATCTTAATTCTACTTAAGAGTAAATTCTTAAAACATGAAATTTCATTAACTATTGAAAATAGTACAATGTTGAACAAATTAAAGATAAATGAGCTGAAATACTTGAATTGAAGCTGAAAACTTAAATTTTAACTAATGAAAGACTTAAAGTAAAAATACGCCTATATCAAAATTCTACATGCCCCTTAAGGCTTACACATGCCCCTATTTATACTAATTTGAGGTGGGATCTTCCTTCTTTATCTCTCTGATCATTTCTTGGCACTTGGATTGGATTGGAATCATCTCAGCCTTTAATTCCAATTTTGGCGCCAAAATTGTTGTGAGTGGATTGCCAGCGTGGAGGTTCACGTGAAGAGGTACAAGGAGTGGGGAAGTAGGGTGGTTGAAGGTACAAGGAGGGTGGCTTGGAAAAGGTGAAGGGTTATGGGAAATAGGAGGTGATGGTGATGGTGTTGTACTGGTTTTGGGAAGGAGGGAAAGGGTGAAAAGAGATGGTTTTGACTTTTTGATTCTGACTTGTGGGATTAGCTAAAAACAAGATCCGGTGGGTTTTTTTGGGCTTTTTTATTTTTTTGTGGGCTGGGTTTAGGAATAAAAGGGTTTAAGGGTTTGGGTTTATTTGAGATAAAAGGATAAGTTTAGTTTAAGGTTTAAAGTTTAAGGACCATTGTTGTAAAATCTGAAAATCCCAAGGACCAAGGCTGCCAAAACTGAAAATTATTTCCAAGGGTCATTTGTGTCATTTTGATATTTTTGGAGGTTGACTTTGACTTTGACTTTGTCTTCACTTGATCAAATGCACAAATGCTGTCGAGTCGACCAAAAAATGTCCGTTTTCGCTCTGTTTTTAATCCTTTGTACCTGAAATGCATAAAAACACAAACCAAGGATATCTGTAGTAATATTTGGTGTATTTGGCTGTTTTTAGCATTTTTTACGTATTAAATGGGCATGAAATGATGAGTGAACAGACAATCATCAATCCCCCACACTAAGCTATTGCTAGTCCCTAGCAATCCGATCATCTGAAGTAATGAAAGGATCAAAAGAATATGTGGAAAACTAGAAGGGGGGGGGGGGTTGAATAGTTTTATGTCCTTTTAATAATTAATTGTGAAAACTTTGTTTACTTTTTAAAACTTAGATTCGAATTTATGTGATCTCAACTCTTGAACAATATGAACAATATATATATATATATATATATATAAGCAATGCAAGTATATATATATATATATATATATATATATATATAAATAAGCAATGCAAGTAAGGTAATAAAATGAAATGAAGGATAAAGATGGAAAGATCTAACCGAGAGACAAGAGATTTATAGTGGTTCGGCTACAATGACACCTTCCTTGCCATACTCCACTCCCCGAGCACCTAACTCGAGAGTTTTCTTCACTATGTCAACAAGCTCCCTTATGGCGGAGAAAACCTTACACAACTTTAGCTTACACCGGCTTAACGACACAAAGCTAGATGTCGAGTTCTAATCGTAGCTAGAACCAATCTCACAAATTATACACGACTTAATCACACCTTCTTTGTAACACCCCAACCCGGTAAGGGTAGAAGTATTACGTTATGGTGACATATCAGAAACAAACATAAGCATATGACTAAATAATACAAAATGAATTTCAATGGTTACAAGGGAAAATCTGAAAATATAAGGTTACAATGAGAATACAATAACTACTAAGTCTAAATATAAGCTCTTCTAGTCAACTCTAATCCGGGTTAGCTATCAAGGTGTAGTCGACTAAGTCCAAGACACTCTTCACTCATACCCAGCTTCCAACTAAAAACCTGCCGCAGGAAAAGAAATGCGGCTGAGCTTAAAAAGCCCAGTGAACAGATATATATATATATATATATATATATATATATATATATATATATATATATATATATATATATATATATATATATATATATATATATATATAAACAGAACGAAAGCAACGAAACGAACATGATATAGAGTAATGCAATGGGATAACATAAGTTATAGGCAAAGAATACAAAATGAGAAAGAAAAGAAAAGGGATCAGAAATCCACCACGAGCCCGAACACGAACCAAATATAATAACCATGTCTTCATAATCATATAGAGGGGAGACCTCTTATGTAACTAGATAATATGAGGGGTGTCCTCATTCTTCAAATGGAGTAGCTAGCTCCCGAACTTGTGAAAGACGTGGATTGCACCCAGCATCAGTCACCGAACAATATATAATATCAAATCATGTTAAGTCCACGAACACGGACACGAACCTAGGATGCATCCATACGCCCCCCGAACAATAATATAAGCTATAATAAATATAATGTGCACGTTACGAACAATAATGGGGACGGTGTGTAACATCACTCGAACACACTGGAGTCATGCCATTGGTGCATCAACGACACGGCCATGTTACCTTCATGGCTAGGTAACGAACTTGGCTCGGGTATCAAACTGAAGGGTCAAAGGTCCGAATCTTAGCAAAGGTTCAAATAGTCTAAGTCATCATCGGAGGTTCAAAATCAAATGGTTCATTTAAAGTCATCTTTATCAAATGATTTTCACAAAAATAATCTTTAATAACGGTTTTCACAAAAGTAGTCTTTAAACGTAGTTTTCATAAAAGCTTAGCCAAATTCCAAATTAAAAGTGGTAGCGCATATTTCATAAACATCATTTTAAAAATAGTTTTTCCTCAAAACATTTCCATAATATAATTAAAAAGGTTTTCACATCTAGTTACCAAAATCAAATGAACCCTCGAAGTATCAAGTGAGTCGGATACTAATATCACCAGGTAACGAACGAATATCAAATGGATCATTATAGAGGCTCAAAGCAAAATGGGTCATATCAAACATCAAGTCAAAATGAATCAAACAAACGAATCAAAGTGTAGGGGAACATAGCAATGGCTTAGGGAATCTTAAAACGAATCAAGATAAATGAGTCATGAGAGGAGAAAACACCCTTACTGAAAAAGGGTAGAATATCTGTACCTTAGATCGCCAGTGAAACACACAACTAGAAACACAAGGATCGGAAACAAACTCCTTCTTCAGCGAATCTACATGAATTATAAGTTTACTTATAAGTTTCATAGCTTTTATGATTCCATAGTTTCATTTTAGTTTCTCTCCATCTTAGGTGACTTTCCATATTTATCAACTTTCCAAAAATAGTAGCTTTCCATATTTAGTAACTCAGGTTAAAAACATTTCCGTTTATCAACTTAAAGTATTAGAGATGACCATATTAGTGGTTTAAGGTTCATAATGTCATTTACATAAGTTCAAGGTTCATAATGTAGTTTTCAAAATTTTAGGGTTCATTATGCAATTATCACAAGTTTAGGGTTCATAATGTAAATATTACTAAGTTACATGTTTTTACAAGTTAAGTCCTTTAGTTTTAGAGAATGATCATTTAAACCCTTTGGTTTGAAAAATAAACAATTAACACCCTTTCTATACCTTTTAAAACTTTTCACAGGTTTAACACCTAAATTAGTACTGTTTTGCACGATTTTTCATCCTTATGAGATCTCAGAATAAAAATTCAAAAAAATTCACACACGCTCCTATATGTCTTAAGAAATTACCTTAATTTTTCCAGAATTTATTATTAAGCATAACTACGAATGAAAAATCTATTTCTACTACCTGTTCCAGAATCGTATCTAATAAAACACCCAACAATTATGTATTTGCTTTCCCAGTATAGAAAATTTATAAAATTCTAAAAAAATTCCAGTAATTAGCTAACATGTGATATATTATTAAGTTAAAAGGAAACCTTCTAATTCTTTATGGTTTGCAAATGATAAATCAAAAACCCGTACTGTTTTTCCAGACTTACAAATCCAGTTAGACACTTAATTTTACAAAAATCAAAAAGTAACCTTCCCGACCTCTAAAAATTACAAGATTAATTTCTCCAGAAGGCTATTTTCCTGAGTTTAGTTCTAGACTCAAAAACCAACTAAATACACGTTACCATTATTTTTATATAGTCGTTCAAAGTCGTATAAAGTTCCAGACAAGTAGCAGTTTTTAGGTTTTCATGCATATACTTAAAGTTTAATCATTCCAATCATTAATTATTGACAGAAAACGATTTTTGATGTGTTCATACATGTTTAGGTCGAATTAATACAGATCATAACATATTCAAAACAGTTCAAATTCATTCCACACAACTGATCGATCATAGGTTAGGGTTTCTTTAGGGTTTTTAAGTTCCATATTTTATGTGACAATTATTCTTATTATCTTTTGATCGAACAACGACTAGAACACAAGATTTGAACAATGATTAAACAAGGGAGTGATACAATACCCTCGTAGACCAATGAAGAACACGAACACAACAAGATTAATTCACCACGGATCTCCTTCCTTCCTTCCTTCTTGGTTCGAACAGCAGCAAGAACAAGAGCAGGAATACATTGTTTGATTAATTTTTGATCAAGAATTCGTATAGGTTATATTAGTATTACATGGTTACCTTGTTGATGATGTGAAAGACACAAGAACAAGATCAAAACTCCTTGTTTTGCCCTAGGTGGATCGAATAGCAGCAGCAGCAGGGAGAAGAAGAAGCAGCCGGTATTTTAATGAGAGGGATTTAGGGTTTGTTTTGCTCCTTTTTCTTTCAACCGTACAAAGGGAATAGGGATAGGGATTTTCGGTTATAGGGAATTAGGGGAACCGAATATTTTTTTTCAGTTAAATAGGGAATTAATCAAATTAATTATGGGCTTAATCAATTTAAAATCAAAGCATGCTTATCTCTTTATTTTCTGAAGATATGGGCCGAAATTTTTGTGTTGGACACATAATATGGATCAACTAGTTAGGGCTTAAAGTGTAGGATTTTTATTTTGTGATTTACTTATAACGTAATGTATTTATTTGGAGCTTAATTCGTTACATAACATAAGTCATAATTACTTTAGGTTAAGTATAATAATTGTTACTTGTAGAATATTCATAAGTTATTAAAATTTTAAATTTGATGGCATTTTTGTCATTTCGGATTGTATTAATCTTCGGGTTTTACAACTCTTCCCCTCTAAAAAAAAATTTTCGTCCTCGAAAATTGAAGTGAAACGAAACGGAAAACATAACGGACAGTGAACGGAATTGTGAAATGACAAGTTTCTCATGGCTCGAACTTGTCGATTCAAAATAGCTTCGGTTCCTCAGAACAGACATAACATACGGAATTCAGATCAAAAGAATACGTCAAATGTAATAAATGATAATCGAAGTCTCTCGGAAGAGATACAGGAGGTTCCACAGATATAACGTCCATAGAATTTGATTTAACAAACCGGATGAGAACGAACAGAAAACAGATTGTTGATAACATCAAACTGCCAAAAACTCTACAACAGAACCTAAGATTCTTATCGAAAAATATAGAAGTCAGCAAACGCATATCGAGAATCCAAACGTATCGAATCGTATGGCGATAGGGTAAATCAGACGTATAGGTAGCATGAACCTAAAGTCTCACTAACGTAAAAATTTTCGAACAGCTATCAGAAATTCTAAGGCTCCTAAGGCACTTCTCGAAATATCCTATGCCCACAACAAGTGCACGTTATATGATGTAAGTATTATCACGTTGATCAGGCGTCATAATACTAGCATCATATAAATATGCCCTCATGATGGTCATACTTTATCTCAAGCCGTGAACAAAGCAACTTATCTTAGTCCACCTAATCCAACTACCGTCTCAGAGGTCATCAAAATCAAACAACATAACTAAGAGGAGAACGAAACTACTCGTAAGCGTAACAGAAATCCTAGAATGTCTATCGGGATTAAGGTACGTCGTTAATAGCGTCAATCCTTCATCACTCACCAAAATTAACTCAGCCAATATAAGTGGTTGCTTCAAAATTCGCCCATTCCTGAACATAAATCTCAAGGTTCCTTCCACAATTCGCCAAAACCAACATCTAACATACGCAGAACGAACACAGAACGGAGTTACTTATAGAGAACCTAAATCATTCAAATGATTTTATCATTAGGTAACGGAATTTTAAGTAGGTTGAGCGAAAGTGAATTACGTCATCCATAGCTTCATCCTTCACAGAAACAACTCTTCCAACCACAACCGTTCGCTTCAAATTTCATCCATTCAAATACATGATCTCGAATCTCTTCCAAATCCAAGCTGTCTGTCTACGTCTGCCCATATGGTCATAGGGTCGAAAGGGATTATAAACTTGAGTCTGGTCCCTCAAGCCTTCGGCACCTCTTCTGGACACTGTGGTGTGGTAACGCGAATTCCTTCTTGTATGCTTCTTCCATGGCAACGCCGGTCACGAACATCTTCTACTACTCCTCTACAAGGCTCCTAACTCTAACAACGGTCTTCAATCTTGGTCTTTTCTGTGGAAAACTCCGTCATCGCAAGATACCTGGAAGTGCTATCTGTAACAATCTCCGAACGCCAATCAAACATACTCTTCCATAACCACGGGTCATACTACTTATCACGAAAATGATCTACATGTTCCTCTTTCGTCTCTGAGCACAAACACACTGTCATACTATGACAATTGTCCAAATGCTCGCGAAAACATGATTCTTTTAGCCAATACAATTGGCATCATTTAAAACTCTTAAAGATCACAACGATTACGAAAACAACTTCAGGAATCGTTTAGGGAATTTTCACATCTACTTCACATCACCAATCTTCCTCTTCACGAATAAAACTGAAATGCTTCGCGGGGTTACTCTCAGTTAGTCGACTCCCTTCTTAGAAGTTCTTTCGGTTTCTTCTTCAGTGCTTCAACTTAAATGAGGCCGTCTAATACGGAGTTTCAAAGATAGATCAAATCAAACATGGATACACGGAAATGGATAATGATTACGGATAGAGATACGGTTAAGTTCACGATAGTCGATACGCCGCCGCATACTTCCTCTTTCTTCTTCATAAATCAACAGGGACATCCAAAATGAAACAGGGAAGTGAACAAGATCACATTCCATCAGTTCCTTCAATCTCTCATCTTCTATGAAATCATGGTCTCGTCAACTGAGATCAGTTCAATGCTTAACTCTACTTTCCAAGCAGGAGGGAATCCCAAGGGGTTCATCAAAGAACATCGGAAAATTTTCGTACAACAAAATACTTCCAATGCCAAAGCTTTTTAAGGGTGGATACTAATAGGTGTCAGGAGAAATTTGACTATCAATGAGATCGAAACAAATGTTTCCATAGCAGCATTAATCTTACGAGATTTAAGTGGTAGAGAGCCATCATAAGAAAGTAGGATGAAAAATAGATTGCTAAAAGTCTTATATCAGATATAGTAGTCTTTGGTAGCCTTATGGAGAGTCATCCAATCCATAACCAAAAGACTTCAAAATCAAATATATCAAAAATAAATGGATTCGTAGAACGAATACGGTCGTCAAACCAGACGGATAGTTCATATGTCAAGGTCAAGTACATGGTTCATCATAGTGTTGAGATAGATAAACGAACAGTTCAAGGTGTTGGAATTTGTTTAGCTTCTTAGCAAAATGATAGGTACAGTGCGCATCATCGGTAATACGAACATCGTAAGGTTGTCAAAAGTGAGATGTATGGAATATTAGCTATCAGCATCATCATGCTTAGTTAACAATTTCGTACTGAGATAGTATTTACACCATATCCTTCCAAAGGAACTGGTTGGCAGACAAGGTTCATCATTCAAAAGGGAGGGGACAAAACTTCTTATATTCAGGGTTGATAATAACCAGGGTTCTCATAGAAGTAGTAATGGATTACGCAGAATTAAGTAGTATCAGATGATACACTTCATATCCGACATGAGTAATGAATTCATAGAATGTGTCAAACACATTATGGTTGAATGACCATCTGGATGGTTGGAAAGGTATCTAACTGTTTATCAAACAGATCGTAATTGGAGATCAAAATCAGAAGGTGAAACTTAAATGGTGGTTACTAATCTTAGGTTACAAAACTTCCTAACCTCTGAAATAAATGTTCTTACAAGGCTTAACTAAAGGCAAAGGCACGAATCAGAGTAATGCGGAAGCAATGCTACTTACATAGATATCCTAGTCTACCCATTCCTCACCGGTAATAACTTATGTTCCTATAGGGAAATCTTAAAGCAAATCTTCAAAGGTTGTCTTATGAGCGCCTACAGGGGAAAACTTAGTGGTCCTAACTTACACAGGCCAAGGGTAAATGTATTACGAATCGCAGCCTGTCTCTCTGATACCATAATTGTAACACCCCAACCCGGTAAGGGTAGAAGTATTACGTTATGGTGACATATCAGAAACAAACATAAGCATATGACTAAATAATACAAAATGAATTTCAATGGTTACAAGGGAAAATCTGAAAATACAAGGTTACAATGAGAATACAATAACTACTAAGTCTAAATATAAGCTCTTCTAGTCAACTCTAATCCGGGATAGCTATCAAGGTGTAGTCGACTAAGTCCAAGACACTCTTCACTCATACCCAGCTTCCAACTAAAAACCTGCCGCAGGAAAAGAAATGCGGCTGAGCTTAAAAAGCCCAGTGAACAGATATATATATATATATATATATATATATATATATATATATATATATATATATATATATATATATATATATATATATATATATATATATATATATATATATATATATATATAAACAGAACGAAAGCAACGAAACGAACATGATATAGAGTAATGCAATGGGATAACATAAGTTATAGGCAAAGAATACAAAATGAGAAAGAAAAGAAAAGGGATCAGAAATCCACCACGAGCCCGAACACGAACCAAATATAATAACCATGTCTTCATAATCATATAGAGGGGAGACCTCTTATGTAACTAGATAATATGAGGGGTGTCCTCATTCTTCAAATGGAGTAGCTAGCTCCCGAACTTGTGAAAGACGTGGATTGCACCCAGCATCAGTACACGAACAATTTATAATATCAAATCATGTTAAGTCCACGAACACGGACACGAACCTAGGATGCATCCATACGCCCCCCGAACAATAATATAAGCTATAATAAATATAATGTGCATGTTACGAACAATAATGGGGACGGTGTGTAACATCACTCGAACACACTGGAGTCATGCCATTGGTGCATCAACGACACGGCCATGTTACCTTCATGGCTAGGTAACGAACTTGGCTCGGGTATCAAACTGAAGGGTCAAAGGTCAAAGGTCCGAATCTTAGCAAAGGTTCAAATAGTCTAAGTCATCATCGGAGGTTCAAAATCAAATGGTTCATTTAAAGTCATCTTTATCAAATGATTTTCACAAAAATAATCTTTAATAACGGTTTTCAAAAAAGTAGTCTTTAAACGTAGTTGATGCGCGTGTGCGTATGCTCTAATTTATACCCACGGTATATCGTTGTGGTTTTAGCAATATTCAAGTTTTAAATTTATATTTAGCCGACTTATCAATAAACACACACACTTTAACGAGCAGTGTACCCTGTCAGTATGAATATAATGGTAAGTAGAGTGTCGATCACTAAGAGTGGAACGTATTATCTAGTTATTCTAATCAGTATTTTAATATCTTAAGTTAGCTATACAACCTAATCTAACGCAAGGGGGTTCAGCCTGAGAGACTGGCACGGTTTGGTTATGATTAAATATAAACTAAACTAATGAGCACGAATCAGCGAATAGCACACACGTACACAGAAAAATACTTGAGACAATAAGAAGACCTGTCCTGATAGTTAAGTAGCTTGTCACTTGTTTTATTGCTAGTTTTATATGAAGTGTATAGTTCGATGCAACGCACCGAGATTAAGTCCTTTCTCGTTGGCTCTAATCTTATCAGCGAGTAAACCCTTAATGATTACTTATGACTATCCTATTTATCTTTCTTCCTACTTTTCTACAGACGATAGAATGCATAGGTGATCTAATAAATAGGCGAGGAAGGGGCATGGCGACCCAAGCAATGCTCAGCTAGACACAGAGGTTATCAATGCACTAATAAAAGTCACCAAAGACATCAACATATAAACTTTAATTGATGGGAAAGCAATTTTAAGGGGAGTTGAAGTGCATGATTAAATCAATGACACAAGCCCATCAATCCTGACCAATTAAAGTGTACTAATACAATAAAACAAAACTACTTAATGAATTGAATACATGCAGGACCTTCTTACAGCTCTTGTATCTTCGTTCAAGGTGTGTCTTGTGCTGCTACTTCGACTGAATTCGGCCTTAGGGTTTTCTGGTCTTCGGTCTTCTAAAACTAGCCTCTCGAAATTCGTCTGGTCTTGGGGTATTTATAGTTTCTGTCTGAGGGTAAGATGCGGCACATTGAATAAGTAGATGCGGCGCATTGACTTAACTTCGCGTGGGGTCCAAGATTAATATATTCAGGAATATTCGTACACCGCCAGAAGATGCGGCGTAACTCCATTTCTAGATGCGGCGCATGTCCTTGCTGTCTTGGATCGTAGCTTGTGAAATCTTGATAGTGATGCGCCATATATAATAAGTAAGATGCGGCGTATCTGGAGCATAATGATCTTGATCTTGTACATTTCAGTAGACTCTTAACTTCTTGCATGTTTTGCTCCATAATTAGTCCAAAATCGCCAAGTTTCACATAATACTTGTTTTTACCTGAGAATTACAAAAGTAAACATTAACGTATCAATTCTCACAGATAATATAATAAAACAAGTCAAATAAATAGGATAAATAATGGTAATAAAATGTACTTATTTGAGTTCATCAAATATCCCCCCACTTGAACTTTACTTGTCCCCAAGTAAACCTTAGAATTAATCTTATGAAAATGTATCCTAAAAGATGTTAGGATTTATTTTTATATTTAAGCATGTATTCGTTTTTGTCATAATTCACAACCAAACACTTAACGAATTAGAAGTAAAATAAAATATATTGATAAAAGCAAATCTAATCGTTTAACTGTCCAGTCGTGACGAATATTCTATCATAAGCTTGGTAAGTATACGCATCTCCCCCACTAAAGCCAAGGAATAACAAGTCTAAAGCGGTAAAAAGGGTTTGTTGGTTAAGGGTTAATCATTCTTCTTAATCTCTATCCATCTCAAATTCCAAAAAAGGAGACGAAATCACAAATACATGATCGAATCCACGAACACGATACTTGCAATTGCTCAAATCCTTAACTCGAATAGGCTAAAGATAGGACCAAGTAATCTTCACCAATAATATTATATCAAAAAGGGCGACAAAATCATAAATACATAGCAGAATCCACGACTACGATACTTAAGATTGCTCAAATCCCTAATCTCAATAAATCAAAGGTTTGGATAAAGAATAATATAGGGTATGGATAATATTTGGGATACAAATTGGTGTAAAATGAAAAATAAACAAAACAGATAAATTAAAATCCTAAGTGTGGTTAATCACTATCCCACCCATCCCATGAATAAGACTCATATCATAGAATAACTCACGCTTTAACACTTGAAACACACGCTTTAGGTAGACACGAATTATACTCAACAAGATCTTAATCAAAGAATAACCTTAGTTAGCGTTCCCATAACGTCCAACTCCCAATCAATCCATAGATATAATATATAACAAATAGTGGTGATATCGACCACTTAATACAAAACTTTACATAAGTTGGTTAAAACAAACATCCAACTTTTCCTTTTTCTTTTTCTTTTCTATTTTTTTTCGATTTTTTTTTTTAATTATTATTTGAACTTGAAACATAAACATAGATGTGTAAAATTTCACCACATCACTATAATGATAACTCTGGATAATTTTTCCATACTTTTCATGACTTCAGAAATAACGGTAATAGTGAAAGTAGTAAACACACGAAAAATAAACTCAAAGATATACAATATTTACTTCCACTCCAATTGCATTGTGCAATTTCCCGACCTAACCAAAGATAATGAATTACGCACGCGAACACAGGTAATGTAAGGAAACACACTTTGCCTAAAGCAATTAACCAACCACGGATTTTAATCTACAGGGTAGGCTAATGTGTAAGGGTGTAACGAAACATTATAACAAAGGTGTAAGAAACGAAAGGAATGGCTCTGAGTGTTTTTCTAGGGGTATCTTACTCTAAAAGTGAGAGTAACAAAAGGTTTATACGGGGGTTAACTAACCAGTGTAGTTAGCTAATAACATATATAAAGGCTATTTGGGTGTAATCCTAGAAATTTACCAATTTAGACAAGTCATTCCAATTATATAAATAATACTTATTATGGTGGTCTCGAATAGTATACAAGCCAAGTTCTAAAGTTTACAAGTCACCGGCACACTCATAGATTTGTGAATTTTTGAAAAGTTCACAATTTTTGAAAATAACGTCATGTGTGCAGCTATGTAATTTAGACTTTAAACAAAAACATGCTAAAAATTTTAAATTTTGATATATTAAGCATATTTTGAAAAAGTTTAGGACAAGTAAGTGTTCTAATTCTCCAATCCCCCCACTTAAGTTAAACAACGTCCTCGTTGTTTGTATCAAAGGTTAAAAACTGGAAAATAAAAGAATTAGAACAGAAAAACTCCCCTGAGATTTGCTCGGTATGATCCTCCATTATTTGTATAAGAGCAAAAATCATCTTTCTTGTGGATGAGAACGTTTAAGCTTCATATTTGATGTATCCACAGGAAATGCAGGAATCTATAATACCATCAAGACTTTAACACACCTGAGTTAAGAAGGTTCAAACTTGCATAATACATTAGTAGTTAGCAAAAATAAAACTTAAAAATTAAAATGAAAATCATCAGGTCAGTCGATACGCCGTATCTTATGGAAGAAGATGCGCCGTATCGAGCCTGGAATAAATACGAATCAGAATAGAAGATGCGTCGCATCCTTAACCAGGGATGCGCCGCATTAAAATAAACTGACAAAAAGTTTTAAAGTCAAAAATAAAAATGCAGAAAATAAAGTAAGATATGACCAGTGCAGGAGATGCGTCGCATCTTAGGATTGAGATGCGCCTTATCTTTTGCGGGCCTGACTAACTCGACACAGAACATAATAGTAAATTTTTTCTCCGGGTTGTCTCCCGGTCAGCACTTGTCTTTATTCCAGAGTCTTCAAGTTAGACTCACGTTCAGCTCTTTAATACCGATCATTGAAGGAGTCAGAAGCATCGCGCTCCCTCATCGCCAGTCCAGTAATATTGAACACTCCTTGCTCGTCCATAATTTCCACGCCGTTCTTCTTTAATATCTGTATAAACAAAGTTCTGTCCCTTTCGGGCAGAGATGACAAAATGATAGACGGGAAATTCTTATTATTATATAGGCATAAATAAGCAAGGTGGGGTGGTAGTTCAATAAACACATCATTATTCAAATTCGTATGCTCAACTATTCTCCTACGTTTGTTAATCACTACGCAATCATACCACTCATCATCAGAATCATTAACAATATCGCGCCTAAGTTCGGTAGGTACATTAAGGTCAATAAATTCCTCGAAGTCTTCATGATTAGGATTAGTTGAGTTGTTTTGAATCAATGTTTCTCCCATGAGCCTAGCTTCAAGATCGAGGTCCATACGTTCTCTTAATCCTAGCACATAGACGCCTCTAATTATGCTTTTAACAGGATCTTGGCACTTATAGACTAGTTTATTATTCCCTACCCTTAATGAGATTTTTCTTTTAAACACATCAATCTTAGCACGGGCGGTAGACAAGAAAGGTCTTCCAAGGATTAAAGGAATCTTAACATCCTCGGGCATATCTAATATAACAAAGTCTACAGGGAAAACAAACTTCTCAATCTTAACTAGCACATTATTAGCAATCCCTTCAGGTTGTTTTACCGTTTTATCAGCCAATTCAATAAGCAACTTAGTTGGTGCTAATTTTCCTAGTCCTAGGGTAGTGAATGTCTTAAGGGGCATTACACTAACACTAGCTCCTAAGTCAGCTAACACATTATTGAAAGATATATCATTAATTGAACAAGGTAAAGTAAAACTTCCTGGGTCCTTTTCTTTATGAGGCAAGGCATGTAAGTCGGTTGCAGAGCTCTCTTCTTTCATTGTAGCCTTGATCTCCTCTTCAATCTTTGTCTTCTCTTTGAGTAACCTCCTTAAACTGATTGAAGAATTAAAGAAAAATTCGGGTCTTGCACCATCATTACCATTCATCAATCTTCTAAGAAAAGGAATGTAAGGAGTGGCTTCTTCAGTGGTGCTTATGGCCTTGACATGATCTCTTGGGTTGGTTTCAGTTGAGCTAGGTAAACTTCCGTATCCCCTTTCTTGAAGAACTTTGCTCATTTGACCAATTTGTTGTTCCAATGCTTTGATCGAAGCTCCTTGATTTCTTATAATAGTGTCCGTTGAAGCTCGGATTTCCTTGATCATAGCAGTGTTCTCATCATGTCTTTTAGCAGCATCGGCCATAATTTGCTTTAAAGTGTCATCCAAAGTCTGCCTCCTTTCTTGATAAGCGGGATTGAAGTTGTTCTTTTGATAGAATCCCGGAGTAGCTTCCCTGAATCTTCCTGAAGGTCGGAATGGTTGTCCAAATTGTGTGTAGTATGCTTCTTCAAAAGTCTCACTTTCATTCTTGTTAGGGCAATCCTTAGTGTAGTGAGGTCCTCCGCATTTTTCACATCCAACTTGGGCAGCATACACTTTTTCATCACGCTTCTTCATCTCTCTACTAATTTTATCCAATTGAGCTTGAATAGCAGCAAACCCGTCAAAATTAGTGCTGCTCTTAGATCTAGTAGAGGTCCCATCGTGCCATTTTTGAGAATGATCAACAGCTTCTTGGATAGCTTTTCTAGCATTGGTTGCACTCATTTGAGGCACAGCTCCCTTAGCATCCAAGATTTGTCTAGTAGGCACGTCCAATCCTTGATAAAACAATATTATCTCCTGCATTTCACTTAGATAATGTTGAGGGCATTTCATCAATAGGTCTTTGAATCGTTCCCAAGCTTGATAAAGAGTTTCATCAGGCTCTTGCTTGAAACTGTTGATAGCCTCCATCTTTTTAGCGGTTTTAGCAGGTGGACAATATCTCTTCAGGAATTTGCTCTTCAAATCTTCCCATGTAGTGATTGAACTAGCAGGTTCATTCCTTAGCCACTTGTTAGCAGCTCCTTTTAGCGAGATTGGAAAGATTCTTAGCATGAGCTGATCGTCAGTGACTCCTTCTGTAGTAAACAAATCTGCAATCTCGAGGACCTTTTCAACATGTTCATTAGCATCTTCATGTTCCGATCCACTGAAAGCATTTTCTCTTAGCTCCTTGAGAAACTGACCCTTCAACTCAAACTTAGACTTTTCATCAAACTTTGGTCTAGCAACTCCTGAAGTGTAATCAGCACGGGTTTTGTTCATGTATTCCTCCATAGTTGTGTTTTCCGCCATTGCTTCTGTTTCTTCTTCCTCTTTCTCTTCAGAAAAATAATCAAGCTCGAATGAACTTGAGATATCAAAGCTTTTTGTGTTGAAAAGCCTTCTAAGCGAATGAAAGGCTCGTTCAGGATCTTCGAAAGGTTGAATCAAGTTCTTCGTAGAACTCCTGGTCATGCACTTCCTGAAACTATCACAAAAGCATCAGTAGGGTATGTTCAAGAAAGTAATATATCAGAAAATCAACAACGAAAACGGAATACGAAAAATAAAAGTTACTGATATCTGCAGACGATGCGCCGTATCCAAAAAGTTAGATACGCCGTATCTTATAATCGTTAAAATTTAATCAGACTTTATTCAGAAAATAGATACGCCGCTTATAAATTTAGAATGCGCCGTATCAGTTTTAATTATCAAAAATCGATATTTATTTAAAATTAAATGCGTCGTATTAACAAAAGTTAATGCGCCGTATTTTCGTTACGTTTCAAAATACCAGATTTTTTTTTGATTCAGTAGATGCGCCGTATCGATAAAAATCGATGCGTCGTATCTGTTTAATAATTTGAAAACTGTTTTTAATTAAAATAATAGATACGCCGTATCTGCTAAAGCAGATGCGTCATATGGCGTTATCGCTTAGAATTTTTTTTTATTAAAAACAGATACGCCGTATCTTGGGGAAAGATGCGTCGTATCGAATTTATTAAACGCGTTGTATTTTATAAAAATTAAACGCAATACGCCGTATCTAAGAAAATAGATGCGCCGTATCGTTTGAATTAGCTCAGTACAACGATAGCAGAATACAAAAAATAGAAAAATAAAAACAAAAATAAAAACAAACAAAAATAAACAAAAATAAAAACACACAAAAACAGAAAATATGCAAATTAATATAATGAATACAATTTAACTAATATACAACAGAGTTAGCGGTTAGAATAAAAATTAAAAAGAAAACCCTAATTAAAGTACTAATCAAATTAACAGATAATAACAATTCACTCCCCGGCAGCGGCGCCAAAAACTTGATGCGCGTGTGCGTATGCTCTAATTTATACCCACAGTATGTCGTTGTGGTTTTAGCAGTATTCAAGTTTTAAATTTATATTTAGCCGACTTATCAATAACACACACACTTTAACGAGCAGTGTACTCGGTCAGTATGAATATAATGGTAAGTAGAGTGTCGATCACTAAGAGTGGAACGTATTATCTAGTTATTCTAATTAGTATTTTAATATCTTAAGTTAGCTATACAACCTAATCTAACGCAAGGGGGTTTAGCCTGAGAGACTGGCACGGTTTGGTTATGATTAAATATAAACTAAACTAATGAGCACGAATCAGCGAATGACACACATGTACACAGATAAATACTTGAGATAATAAGAAGACCTGTCCTGATAGTTAAGTAGCTTGTCACTTGTTTTATTGCTAGTTTTATATGACGTGTATAGTTCGATGCAACGCACTGAGATTAAGTCCTTTCTCGTTGGCTCTAATCTTATCGGCGAGTAAACCCTTAATGATTACTTATGACTATCCTATTTATCTTTCTTCCTACTTTTCTACAGACGATAGAATGCATAGGCGATCTAATAAATAGGCGAGGAAGGGGCATGGCGACCCAAGCAATGCTCAGCTAGACACAGAGGTTATCAATGCACTAATAAAAGTCACCAAAGACATCAACATATAAACTTTAATTGATGGGAAAGCAATTTTAAGGGGAGTTGAAGTGCATGATTAAATCAATGACACAAGCCCATCAATCCTGACCAATTAAAGTGTACTAATACAATAAAACAAAACTACTTAATGAATTGAATACATGCAGGACCTTCTTACAGCTCTTGTATCTTCGTTCAAGGTGTGTCTTGTGCTGCTACTTCGACTGAATTCGGCCTTAGGGTTTTCTGGTCTTCGGTCTTCTAAAACTAGCCTCTCGAAATTCGTCTGGTCTTGGGGTATTTATAGTTTCTGTCTGAGGGTAAGATGCGGCGCATTGAATAAGTAGATGCGGCGCATTGACTTAACTTCGCGTGGGGTCCAAGATTAATATATTCAGGAATATTCGTACACCGCCAGAAGATGCGGCGTAACTCCATTTCTAGATGCGGCGCATGTCCTTGCTGTCTTGGATCGTAGCTTGTGAAATCTTGATAGTGATGCGCCATATATAATAAGTAAGATGCGGCGTATCTGGAGCAGAATGATCTTGATCTTGTACATTTCAGTAGACTCTTAACTTCTTGCATGTTTTGCTCCATAATTAGTCCAAAATCGCCAAGTTTCACATAATACTTGTTTTTACCTGAGAATTACAAAAGTAAACATTAACGTATCAATTCTCACAGATAATATAATAAAACAAGTCAAATAAATAGGATAAATGATGGTAATAAAATATACTTATTTGAGTTCATCAGTAGTTTTCATAAAAGCTTAGCCAAATTCCAAATTAAAAGTGGTAGCACATATTTAATAAACATCATTTTAAAAATAGTTTTTCCTCAAAACATTTCCATAATATAATTAAAAAGGTTTTCACATCTAGTTACCAAAATCAAATGAACCCTCGAAGTATCAAGTGAGTCGAATACTAATATCACCAGGTAACGAACGAATATCAAATGGATCATTATAGAGGCTCAAAGCAAAAAGGGTCATATCGAACATCAAGTCAAAATGAATCAAACAAATGAATCAAAGTGTAGGGAAACATAGCAATGGCTTAGGGAATCTTAAAACGAATCAAGATAAATGAGTCATGAGAGGAGAAAACACCCTTACTGAAAAAGGGTAGAATATCTGTACCTTAGATCGCCAGTGAAACACACAACTAGAAACACAAGGATCGGAAACAAACTCCTTCTTCAGCGAATCTACATGAATTATAAGTTTACTTATAAGTTTCATAGCTTTTATGATTCCATAGTTTCATTTTAGTTTCTCTCCATCTTAGGTGACTTTCCATATTTATCAACTTTCCAAAAATAGTAGCTTTCCATATTTAGTAACTTAGGTTAAAAACATTTCCGTTTATCAACTTAAAGTATTAGAGATGACCATATTAGTGGTTTAAGGTTCATAATGTCATTTACATAAGTTCAAGGTTCATAATGTAGTTTTCAAAATTTTAGGGTTCATTATGCAATTATCACAAGTTTATGGTTCATAATGTAAATATTACTAAGATACATTTTTTTACAAGTTAAGTCCTTTAGTTTTAGATAATGATCATTTAAACCCTTTGGTTTGAAAAATAAACAATTAACACCCTTTCTATACCTTTTAAAACTTTTCACAGGTTTAACACCTAAATTAGTACTGTTTTGCACGATTTTTCATCCTTATGAGATCTCTGAATAAAAATTCACAATACTTCCCACACGCTCCTATATGTCTTAAGAAATTACCTTAATTTTTCCAGAATTTATTATTAAGCATAACTACGAATGAAAAATCTATTTCTACTACCTGTTCCAGAATCATATCTAATAAAACACCCGACAATTATGTATTTGTTTTCCCAGTCTAGAAAATTTATAAAATTCTACAAAAATTCCAGTAATTATCTAACATGTGATATATTACTCATTTCAAAGTAAACCTTCTAATTCATTATGGTTTGCAAATGATAAATCAAAAACCCAGACTGTTTTACCAAACTTACAAATCCAGTTAGACACTTAATTTTCCAAAAATCAAAAAGTAACCTTCCCGACCTCTAAAAATTACAAGATTAATTTCTACAGAAGGCTATTTTCCTGAGTTTAGTTCTAGACTCAAAAACCAACTAAATACACGTTACCATTATTTTTATATAGTCGTTCAAAGTCGTATAAAGTTCCAGACCAGTAGCAGTTTTTAGGTTTTCATGCATATACTTAAAGTTTAATCATTCCAATCATTAATTATTGACATAAAACGATTTTAGATGTGTTCATACATGTTTAGGTCGAATTAATACAGATCATAACATATTCAAAACAATTTAAATTCATTCCACACAACTGATCGATCATAGGTTAGGGTTTCTTTAGGGTTTTTAAGTTCCATATTTTATGTGACAATTATTCTTATTATCTTTTGATCGAACAACGACTAGAACACAAGATTTGAACAATGATTAAACAAGGGAGTGATACAATACCCTCGTAGACCAATGAAGAACACGAACACAACAAGATTAATTCACCACGGATCTCCTTCCTTCCTTCCTTCTTGGTTCGAACAGCAGCAAGAACAAGAGCAGGAATACATTGTTTGATTAATTTTTGATCAAGAATTCGTATAGGTTATATTAGTATTACATGGTTACCTTGTTGATGATGTGAAAGACACAAGAACAAGATCAAAACTCCTTGTTTTGCCCTAGGTGGATCGAATAGCAACAGCAGCAGGGAGAAGAAGAAGCAACCGGTATTTTAATGAGAGGGAATTAGGGTTTGTTTTGCTCCTTTTTCTTTGAACCGTACAAAGGGAATAGGGATAGGGATTTTCGGTTATAGGGAATTAGGGGAACCGAACATTTTGTTTTAGTTAAATAGGGAATGAATCAAATTAATTATGGGCTTAATCAATTTAAAATCAAAGCATGCTTATCTCTTTATTTTCTGAAGATATGGGCCGAAATTTTTGTGTTGGACACATAATATGGATCAACTAGTTAGGGCTTAAAGTGTAGGATTTTTTATTTTGTGATTTACTTATTACGTAATGCATTTATTTGGAGCTTAATTCGTTACATAACATAAGTCATAATTACTTTAGGTTAAGTATAATAATTGTTACTTGTAGAATATTCATAAGTTATTAAAATTTTAAATTTGATGGCATTTTTTTCATTTCGGATTGTATTAATCTTCGGGTTTTACATTCTTCTTCACGACTTCTTCACGACTTCTTCACGACTTCTCCACGAATTATTTACTATGACTTCACACCTTCTTCACAACCTAACACAACCTATGTACAATTCTACTTCTTCACACCTTTACTTCTAACACACCTTAACTTCACAACTTCACTATTAACACTCTAACCTATCCCAAACAATTATTCACACAACTATCTAACAACAATACACAACTTATATACAAATGTATGATGACACAAACAACTTAGGTATCTAAGTTGCAATACTTCTTCTCTAGTTGTTGAAGGAGTATTCTTCTCTTGCACTTGAATGAAGGAAGCTTGGATCACTTGAAAACCAAAGCTTAAGATTATATGATCAAAGGGTTTTTGAAGATATGAAATGAGATCTACAACAGAAAGTTTTTGTGTGCAAAAGGTGAGTAAAAATCCAGGGGAAGGCTGGTATTTATAGGCAGAAAAACTGGACAGCTGGGAGCTACTGGAGCGTGGCCGGCCCCCTTAAATAGGGGGTGGTCCCCTTAATTTTAAGGGGGCCGCCTAGCATAATTAAGGGGGCCGCCCTTGCCAGCCGTTGCCCAGTTTTATCTTTTTGTGGGGAAGGTTTTTCTGGAACATTTTTACTGATTTTGGTTAAAAATTTGAATTCATAAATTTATAGTGAATTAAACCTTTTTATTTATTACCAAAAATGTTTTTCTAAAAGATATAAAATATTTTTGACATTTTATAAAAAAACTAGTGTTTAAGAAAATGTTCCTTTGATCATATAATGCATTAAGCATTAGTTCATTCATACTTTAAGTGATTTTAGTTGTAGAAGTGAATATTTACAACTAAGTACTTGTTTATTTTATAAGTTTATGTTTTAATGAGTTTACATTTTGTGATCATCAAAACATAGAGATATGAATAAATATTGATAATGTTTTTAGGCATTATTTATGTCAACAATCTCCCCCTTTTTGATGATTACAAAACCTAAACTCATTAAATCTAAAAGTTTATTTTTGGACAAGTATTTGGTGAGTTTATATTCACTTCTCCCCCTTTTTGTAGAATCAAAAAGTTTAAGCCGAAAAATTTAGACGTGAAATTTATCGGGACGAAAACTCCCCCTTGATGTTTACTCCCCCTCGTTCGAGGGCACCAAGGAGACGAGCTATGGAAATCTTGGCTGCAAAAACAATTTAGGAGACACAAGATACATATATATGCATAGCAAAAATATTTAGAACAACCAACTAATTTATTCATTCAAGATGATCATATATAACATATGAATCATCATTACATTACATAAAATACATAAAACATAACGATTACAACATAACTAGAAACACTAATGGTCCTCATATTGCCAAAGAGAGCGATTGGACTTGCTTGCGACACAAAAGGGTGAGGGATTTTATTTTGAGGCGGCAAAAACTTGATGCGCGTGATGTGTCGTTGCGGTTTAGCAGTTTTAATGCCTACTCAAGTTTTAAATTTATATTTAGCCGACTTATCAATAACACACACACTTAACGAGCAGTGTACCCGGTCAGTATGAAGATAATGGTAAGTAGAGTGTCGATCACTAAGAGTGGAACGTATTATCTAGTTATTCTAATCAGTATTTTAATATCCTAAAGCAAGGGGGTTTCAGCCTGAGAGACTGGCACGATTTGTTGCAATTAAATAATAAAATAAACCAATAGGCACGAATCAGCAAGTAGCACACACGTACACAGGTAGATACTCGAGACAATAAGAGGGCTGTCCTTATGATTAAGTAGATTGTCACTTGTTTTATTGATAGCTTTATATGAAGTGTATGTAATTAACCCTTTCTCGTTGGTCCTATTCTTATCGGCGAGTAAACCCTTAATGATTACTTATGTCTAAAAGTTATTTCTAAGTGATCAATTTAGAAACAACCGTGGGAGCCACATCTTGTCCCGCAGTCGGATGCCCGCAAGCCACTAATAAACACAGAGGTTATCAATGCACTAATAAGTAGTAACCAAAGACATCAACATATAAACTTTAATTGATGGGAAAGCAAGTATTAAAGGGAGTGCAATCTTTCGTTGTCACATTACACAAGCCACCAATCCTGATGAATTAAAGTTTGCTAACACAATAAAACAAAACTACTTAATGAATTAAATACATGCAGCACCTTCTTACAGCTCTTGTATCTTCGATTTGGGTGTGTCTTGTGCTGCCTCTTGACTGAATTCGTCCTCCTGTTCTGCTGTCCGAACTTCGGTTTTTTTGGGTTTCGAACTCTTAACTCGTCTGGTCTACGGGGTATTTATAGTTTCTGTCTGAGGGAAGATGCGGCGCATCTACTTAAGTAGATGCGGCGTATGTACTTAACTTCGCGTGGGGTCCAAGATTATAATATTCAGGAATATTCGTACACCGCCAGAAGATGCGGCGTAACCCTTTATTAGATGCGGCGCATGTCCTCTTGTATCTTGGATCGTATCTGGTGATATCTTGATAGAGATGCGGCGCATGTTGAGAGTGAGATGCGGCGCATCTGGAGCAGAATTGACTTGGTCTTGTCCATGTCAGTAGACTTCCACTTTATGCACGTTTTGCTCCATTATTAGTCCATAATCGCTAAGTTTCACCAAATGCTTGTTTTTACCTGAGAATTACAAAAGTAAACAATTAAGTATCAATCCTCATACATAATATAGTAAGACAAGTCAAATTAATAGGATAAATGATAGCAATAAAATGTACTTATTTGAGTTCATCAAATATCCCCCCACTTGAACTTTACTTGTCCCCAAGTAAACCTTAGAATTTCATTTATGAAAATGTATCCTAAAAGATGTTAGGATTTATTTTTATATTTAAGCATGTATTCGTTTATTTCATAATCACACAACTAAACACTTAACGAATTAGAAGTAAAATAAAATAAGTCGATAAAAGCAAATCTAATCGTTTAACTGTCCAGTCGCGACGAATATTCTATCATAAGCTTGGCAAGTATACACATCTCCACCACTAAAGCTAAGGAATAACAAGTCTAAAGCGGTAAAAAGGGTTTTTAGGCTTAAAGGTTAATTATTCTTAATCACTATCGATCTCAAATTCCAGAAAAGGCGACAAAATCACAAATACATGATCGAATCCACGAACACGATACTTGCAATTGCTCAAATCCTTAACTCGAATAGGCTAAAGATAGGTCCAAACTTCACCAATAATAATATATCAAAAAGGGCGACAAAATCATAAATACATAGCCGAATCCACGACTACGATACTTAAGATTGCTCAAATCCCTAATCTCAATAAATCAAAGGTTTGGTTGGATAAAGAATAGGGTATGGATAACATTTGGGATATAAATTGGTGTAAAATGAAAAATAAACAAAACAAAACAAATAAATTAAAATCCTAAGTGTGGTTAATCACTATCCCAACCATCCCATGAATAAGACTCATATCATAGAATAACTCACGCTTTAACACTTGAAACGCACGCTTTAGGTAGACACGAATTATACTCAACAAAATCTTAATCAAAGAATAAACCTTAATTGGCATTCCCATAACTGCCAATTCCCATTCAATCCATATATATAATACAACAAATAGTGGTGATATCGACCACTTACATAACTCTACATCGTTGGCTTAAAATAAACATCCAACTTTTTTTTTTCTTTCTTTTTCTTTTCTCATTTTTTCGATTTTTTTTTTTTTTTTTTTTTTTTTTTTTTTTTTTTTTTTTTTTTTTTTTTTTACTTGAAACATAAACATAGATGTGTAAAATTTCACCACATCACTACAACTTTCTTTCCGGATAATTTTTTTCATACTTTTCATACTTTCAGAAATAACGGTAATAGTGAAAGTAGTAAACACACGAAAAATAAACTAAAAAATATACAATATTTACTTTCACTCCAATTTGCATTGTGCAATTTCCCGACCTAACCATAGATAATGAATTACGCACGCGAACACAGGTAATGTAAGGAAACACACTCTGCCTATAGCAATTAACCAACCACGGATTCTAATCTACAGGGTAGGCTAAGGTTTAAGGTGTAACGAAACATTTTAAACATAGGTGTAAGAAACGAAAGGAATGGCTCTGAGGGTTTTTCTAGGGGTATCTTACTCTAAAAATGAGAGTAACAAAAGGTTTTATACGGGGGTTAACTAACCAGTGTAGTTAGCTAATAACACATAACATATAAAGGCTATTTGGGTGTAATCCTAGAATTTTACCAAGTTAGACAAGTCATTCCAATTATATAAATAATACTCATTATGGTGGTCTCGAATAGTATACAAGCCAAGTTCTAAAGTTTACAAGTCACCGGCACACTCATAGATTTGTGAATTTTGAAAAATCACAATTTTTGAAAATAACGTCTTGTGTGCAGTTATGCAACTTAGATCTTAAACAAAAACATGCTAAAAAAAAAAATTTTTAAGTTTGATATATTAAGCACATTTTAAGCATAATTTTTGAAAAAGTTGGACAAGTAAGTGTTAAGTGTTCTAATTCTCCTATCCCCCCCACTTAAGTTAAACAACGTCCTCGTTGTTTGTATAAAAGGTTAAAAACTGGAAAAGGAAAGAATTAGAACAGAAAAACTCCCCTGATAATTGCTCGGTATGATCCTCCATTTGATTAGAGCAAAAATCAACTTCTTGTGGATTAGAACGTTAAAACTTCATACTTGATGTATCCACAGGAAATCCAGGAAACTATTATACCACCAACACTTTAAAACACACCTAAGATAAGAAAGGTTCAACTTGCATAACACATTAGTAGTTAGGAAAAATAAAACTTAAAAATTAAAACTGAAAATCATCAGGTCAGTCGATGCGCCGTATCTTATTGAAGAAGATACGCCGTATCGAGCCTGGAATTAATACGGATCAGAATAAAGATGCGCCGCATCCTTAACCAGGGATGCGCCGCATTAAAATAAACTGATAAATAGTTTTAAAGTCGGAAATAAAAATGCAGAAAAATAAAATAAGATATGACCATTGCAGAGGATGCGTCGCATCTCAGGACTGAGATGCGCCGTATCTTCGTGCGGCCTGGACTGACTCGACACAGAAAACAGAATAATAAAAGATAAATCCGGGTTGTCTCCCGGTAAGCACTTGTCTTTATTCCAGAGTCTTCAAGTTAGACTCACGTTCAGCTCAGCAATAAGTCCTTGTCACGGTCCATCCTTCGTCCTTCATCCGAAAGATTTTCCCGTATATCTCTGCGACGTTTTCTTCCGTTCGACTTAGTCTAGCATAACTCTTTGTCTTCACCGCAGTATATTCTTCATTAGGACTCAAAGAATATTTGATGATTTTAAATTGTTCAGAAATAATCATGGGTGGCTCATTGTAAGGAATCCCAAGTAGTTGACACTTTCTTTTGGTGAATTCTTCCTCGTCTTTATCAACAAACTTAAAATAAGGATCCTTAATTAAATAATCATCTAGTTCTTCAATTAGTGACTTATCGTCTTGAATCGCCTCCCATTCTCTTTCCAAATCATATTGTAACCGTCGACTAAGCTTCGTGAAATCATCAAACTGTTTATGCACCCATTCCCAGAAAGTAGTATCCGATGTCCCCTTAAGTCCTTTCAAGCGTTCGATTCTGCCCTTTTCTTGTAAAGCCTCCGCCTTTTGTGGGCAGTCTTCAATATTATCGTACCATTCATAATCTTCAAAGGTTACATCGTTGCCAACCCGTTTCATCCCAATTATACTTCCCCCATTACAGGTTCCGTCACTTTTATAATCGCAGGTCGGCCAAACACTACTCCCGTCCTTGAAAACGAAGGGTGTACATGTATGATTAATGTGCTCAAATTCCCATGGTTTATCCGATACCCATGGTACTTGGTCATTCCATTCATAGTACCAGGTGTTTTTGAAATCGTCATAAGTCTTAAATCCTGGTAGATCTCCAGTAAGCACATCATCGTCGACTTGAAGAAGGTAGTTAAATTCCTTGAACTGCTTGCACAAGGGTGTCTCATATTCTAACAAATCAATGTCAATTCTGAAAAGTTCTTCAATGCTCTCACTGATTGTTGAATCATGATGTGACGACCCATAATCGCTTTCTACTTCTTCGTCTTCTCCTCTCATCCAATATACCCATAATGCATCCTTAGTAGCTCGATCCATGCTCTCATGGTTATTGAACTTACTAGCTAACCATTCTGAAAAATCTACATCGTTAGGATCATGGTTAACGTCAAAGCAAACCTTCCCAATCATATTCTTTTTTATCTCCATGAACTCGTTAAATTGCTTCTTAAAACTCCGAGTCAACCATGAAGTCATAATCTCCTTGACCTCATTTACAGGGGCAAATTCCGGACTACCATATTTGAGTTCTATCCAATCATTGAGGGAGAGGTCTATCAATCTTACCAATCTGCCATGAAACAGTAATTCCGCCAAAGCATAATTCATGTCATTATCCTGATAGTTCTCATTTAATCCCCAGTACCACTCGGAATAAGGCATGTAAGAGTTTTGGGTATTGCCTCCACCACAGTTGTTGTTGCTTGAGTCCATGTATGCAAGAGAGAATTTCCCATCATCTTCTTCGATAGTAGTCCAGTTCAATCCTTTGGACTCAATGTTAGGCCATAAGAGCGATAATTCATCTCCAGTATACCTCATAAATACATCATAAGAGAACACCTCCTCGTCAATGTTGGACAAACGCATGAATTCCTTAAAAGCAGCTTCAAGAGGAGTCTCCCAGGAGAATAAATCTGCATCGATCATTAGTACATTGAATGAATCTGAAAACAAGCATTCCTTAGCAAGATATCCGTTAACTGACATGTCTTCCATAGTAAAATCTGTCATCCAAGGTAAAATCATCAGTAGGATTTGTTCGCTAGAAGAGAAATTAATGAATATAGAAACGGATATAAGAATACAAATAGCTGATATCTGCAGACGATGCGCCGTATCCAGAAAGTTGGATACGCCGTATCTTATAATCATTAAAATTTAATCAGACTTTATTCAGAAAATAGATACGCCGCTTTAGAATTTAAGAATGCGCCGTATCGAGTTAATTAATCAAAAATCAATTTATCTAATTAAAATTAAATGCGTCGTATTAACGAAAGTTAATGCGCCGTATTTTCGTTACGTTTAAAAATAAAAGATTTTTGATTCAGTAAGATGCGCCGTATCGACAGAGATCGATACGCCGTATCTGTTTAATAATTCGCAAACTGTTTTTAATTAAAATAATAGATACGCCGTATCTTCAAAAGAAGATGCGTCGTATGGCGTTAATGTTTTAGAAAATTTTTTTTATCAAAAACAGATACGCCGTATCTGCAAAAGCAGATGCGTCGTATTACTTTATCGCTTAGAAAATTTTTTTTTATTAAAAACAGATACGCCGTATCTTGGGGAAAAGATGCGTCGTATCGAATTAATTAAACGCGTTGTATATAAAAAAAAATTAAACGCAATACGCCGTATCTGAGAGATCAGATGCGCCGTATCGTTCGATTTAGCACAGTACAACGATAGCAGAACAGAAAATACGAAAAATAAAACAAAAATAAAACACACGAACAAAAACAAATACACAAAAATAAAAGAAAACAATTAGCACACAATACAACAAATATGCAAAATAGTACAATGATGCAATTAATCTAATAAAAAGAAAAATAACCTAATTAAAATACTAATCAAATTAACAGATAATAACAATTCACTCCCCGGCAGCGGCGCCAAAAACTTGATGCGCGTGATGTGTCGTTGCGGTTTAGCAGTTTTAATGCCTACTCAAGTTTTAAATTTATATTTAGCCGACTTATCAATAATACACACACTTAACGAGCAGTGTACCCGGTCAGTATGAAGATAATGGTAAGTAGAGTGTCGATCACTAAGAGTGGAACGTATTATCTAGTTATTCTAATCAGTATTTTAATATCCTAAAGCAAGGGGGTTTCAGCCTGAGAGACTGGCACGATTTGTTGCAATTAAATAATAAAATAAACCAATAGGCACGAATCAGCAAGTAGCACACACGTACACAGATAGATACTCGAGACAATAAGAGGGCTGTCCTTATGATTAAGTAGATTGTCACTTGTTTTATTGATAGCTTTATATGAAGTGTATGTAATTAACCCTTTCTCGTTGGTCCTATTCTTATCGGCGAGTAAACCCTTAATGATTACTTATGTCTAAAAGTTATTTCTAAGTGATCAATTTAGAAACAACCGTGGGAGCCACATCTTGTCCCGCAGTCGGATGCCCGCAAGCCACTAATAAACACAGAGGTTATCAATGCACTAATAAGTAGTAACCAAAGACATCAACATATAAACTTTAATTGATGGGAAAGCAAGTATTAAAGGGAGTGCAATCTTTCGTTGTCACATTACACAAGCCACCAATCCTGATGAATTAAAGTTTGCTAACACAATAAAACAAAACTACTTAATGAATTAAATACATGCAGCACCTTCTTACAGCTCTTGTATCTTCGATTTGGGTGTGTCTTGTGCTGCCTCTTGACTGAATTCGTCCTCCTGTTCTGCTGTCCGAACTTCGGTTTTTGGGTTTCGAACTCTTAACTCGTCTGGTCTACGGGGTATTTATAGTTTCTGTCTGAGGGAAGATGCGGCGCATCTACTTAAGTAGATGCGGCGTATGTACTTAACTTCGCGTGGGGTCCAAGATTATAATATTCAGGAATATTCGGACACCGCCAGAAGATGCGGCGTAACCCTTTATTAGATGCGGCGCATGTCCTCTTGTATCTTGGATCGTATCTGGTGATATCTTGATAGAGATGCGGCGCATGTTGAGAGTGAGATGCGGCGCATCTGGAGCAGAATTGACTTGGTCTTGTCCATGTCAGTAGACTTCCACTTTATGCACGTTTTGCTCCATTATTAGTCCATAATCGCTAAGTTTCACCAAATGCTTGTTTTTACCTGAGAATTACAAAAGTAAACAATTAAGTATCAATCCTCATACATAATATAGTAAGACAAGTCAAATTAATAGGATAAATGATAGCAATAAAATGTACTTATTTGAGTTCATCAGGCGGAAAGCATGTGGATGGGTTTTAGTTATGTGATGGTGAGGGAAATGGAGCGGATCCAGTGATGTTATATCGTTGTAGGGGAGGAATGGGATGAGGACGAGTGAGTAGATATTCGATCCAAGAAATATCTTCACTTAAGTTGAGAATTTGTTTTTGAAGGAAGATGCAACAAGGGCAATAGTGGGTGTGGTTTGTAACTTGATCCAAGTTAAGAGAGTGGGGTAGGCAATTTGAGTAAGGTGAGGATGGAGGTTGTCCCTTGTTGCGTTGTGTGAGGTGCATAGCAAGGAGATCACTAAGATCATGGATTTGGTTAATCTCTTCATGAAGCTTTTGCCTTTCATGAATGGGGATTTGGTTATTTGGTGGAAATGGATGGTATTGGGGTGTATGATTTGAGGAAAGGTTTGATGTTTGACCAAGGTGATGAAGGTTTTCAAGGATTCCATTGAAGTTGGTTTGATATTTAGGGGAGTAGTTTGGAATGAATGTGGATGTTTGGCCAAAATGATAGGGTTTGTGAAATGGTTCAATGGAATGAGGTTGTGATCTTGGAGAGTAGTTGGGGATGAATGATGATGGAGGTGTTGGTTGTCTAGTCGCACAATTTGTGATGGGCTTGTGGTGAGGGTGAGGTTTTCTTTTCCACCCGGGTTTTAAGGTCATCCTTGCTAGCTTTGAGGTTTTTGGTTTTGGGTTGATAGGAGAAGACATGATGGGATGAATGAATGTGGTGAGATATGGGGTTATTTATAGTGGAGGATTTGTGTTGTTTAGGAATGGATAGGCTTGTTGGGTGATTAGGACAGAATGTGTTTGTGAATTTTGGGGAAGTATAGGATCAAATGGGCTAAAAAGCAGAAAAAGATTATGTGAACCCAACCAGCAGATGACCGGTCCCCTTAATTATGGGCGGTCCCCTTAATAATTAAGGGGGCCGCCTTATGAATTAAGGGGGCCGCCCATCTGGTACCTTTCTGGGTTCCAGAAATGGGTTTTTCTGCAGAAATAGGTGAGGATGGCTATGTTTTGAGCTTCTGGTTTTAGGCAAGTCCCACTCTTTGAGGCAATAGAGAAGCATATTAAGCATGCATGGCATATATGTTAAACAAATAAGCAAGCAATAAGTTATGTCTAGCAATTTAGAGAATTAAGGCAATTAATCATCTAAGGCAAGGGTAATGGAGCAAAGGCACTAGAAACTAATGGGGAATAGGTGATGGAACAATTGTGAGGATGTGATTAATAAGATTGTTCTAGTGTGTGCCTATATGCAACAAATGTGGAGATGTGATTGTTTCGACTCCTAAATGCAAAAATTTCCTAAGAAACAATCCAAGGTCTCCTTGATTTGATTTTGCTCAATATATGAATATCAAAGATATATATTAGATTATATACTTTGACAATTCATGTGAGATCTTATGCATGAAAAAAATCTTTTTAGCATTATTCAACAATGTAAGAAAAATGGTTTTCATGTGTTTTCCTAGATGTGAGAATGATTTTTAGAAAATATATTGGGTTTTGTTTATAAATATGTTTTTGCAAGAAAAATATTTCCCAATCTTTTGTTTTGTGCAAAACAGATTCCTAGACTCAGATGAGAGGAGAAAAATAAAATTAATTTTATAGACAGATGGCCGGTCCCCTTAATGACAAGCCGGTCCCCTTAATAATTAAGGGGACCGCCTTTATAACATTAAGGGGTCCACCCATCTGGAAAAAAAATTGTACCAAAAGTGCAGAAAATTCAGTCAATTTGTTTCATCATCCCTAGACCTAAACGTAAGTGGTTAAAAAGTTCACGCTTAAGGGGCTTAGTGAATATGTCTGCTAAGTTATCTTCCGATGCAACCTTTTCTATAGATATGTTTCCTTTTTGAACGTTATCGCGGAGGAAGTGGTGGCGTATTTCTATATGTTTAGTCCTAGAGTGTTGAACGAGATTCTTACTTAAATCTATAGCACCTTTGTTGTCACACATAATTGGGACATTATCTAACCTAATTCCATAATCTACGAGAGCTTGTTTCATCCATAGTGCTTGTTGACATGCCTTTCTAGTGCTTACATATTCGGCTTCTGTGGTAGAAATAGCAAGAGTGGTTTGCTTCTTCGAGAACCAAGATGTTAGGCAACATCCCATGAATGTGCAAATTCCGCTAGTGCTTTTTCTATCCACGTAGTCTCCCGCATGATCCGAATCCGCATAGACGATGGTTTCTATGCCGGATCCCTTAGGATACCATAATCCTAAGTGTATAGTGCCTTTAATGTATCAGAAGATACGCTTAACCGCTTCTAGGTCAGAGGTTTTGGGATCCTCTTGAAAGCGAGCACAAAGGCAGACACTAAACATGATATCCGGTCTACTTGCCATTAAGTATAGTAAACTACCTATCATTCCTCTATACTTAGTGTTTTCTACGGACTCACCCTCTTCATCTCTTGTGAGTTTTACTTCTGTAGACATCGGTGTTTTCATGGGCTTAGCATCTTCTAATCCAAATTTCTTAAGCATTTCCTTAATGTACTTAGATTGATTAAAAAATATTCCATCTTCTAATTGTTTTATTTGTAATCCTAGAAAAAAATTAAGTTCACCCATCATACTCATCTCAAACTCATCATGCATGATTTTGGCGAATTCATCACACATATCCTGACACGTCGATCCGAATATAATGTCGTCGACATATATTTGGACAATGATGAGATTTGGGCTTTTCTTTTTCGTGAAAAGAGTGTTATCTACCATTCCCATGGAATAATCATGTTTAATAAGAAATGCTTTTAATCGATCTTACCAAGCCTTGGGAGCTTGTTTGAGTCCATATAAAGCTTTCTTGAGTTTATAAACATAATCAGGTTTTACGAAGTCAATGAATCCTGGAGGTTGTGCCACGTATACCTCCTCATTGATAAAACCGTTAAGGAATGCACTTTTCACGTCCATTTGAAATAACTTAAAGTCTAGGGCGCATGCATAGGCAAGAAGTATCCTTATAGATTCTAATCTAGCTACGGGGGCATAAGTTTCGTCATAATCAATTCCTTCCTGTTGATTATAACCTTGGCCAACTAACCTAGCTTTGTTCCTAGTAACTATTCCATTTTCATCTAACTTATTTCTATAAACCCATTTAGTTCGTATGATGGTCATGTTCATGGGATTTGGGACTAGTTCCCAAACATCATTAGTCTTAAATTGATTTAGTTCTTCTTGCATAGCCATAACCCAACTTTCATCTTTTAATGCCTCATTTATATTTTTAGGTTCTACAGTTGATAGGAAACAAAAGAAGTTATTTTTATCTTGAGCTTGTGATCTAAGGGTTCTTTGATTTAGGTTTCCTATTATATTATCTAACGGGTGTGATTTAGATTCCTTAACATTTACAACTTTGTTATCTCCTAATGTTATATCAACATTATCATCGCCTAAGGATTTAATTTTACTAACCTCAATAGCTTCTTCTTCAACTAGGTCATCATCTTCTAGGGGCAATGTCTTAGGTGGTGGTGGAGTTTCATCAAAAGTTACATTTAAGGACTCTTCTACTTTCATAGTGTGTTTATTAAGTATTATGTATGCTTTACTATTTTGTGAATACCCTAGAAAGATTCCTTCGTACGACTTAGGATCAAACTTAGTAAGGTAATCTTTTGTATTGAGAACAAAACATTTGCTCCCGAATACCCTAAAGTAATTTAGATTAGGTTTTCTACCTCTTAATAACTCATATGAGGTTTTTCCTAAAATTCGCCTAATTGAGACTCTATTTATTATATATGTTGATGTATCTACGGCATGGCACCAAAATTTTTGTGGGATAGATTGTTCATTTAGCATTGTTCTACTCATTTCTTGTAATGTTCGATTCTTTCTTTCTACTACCCCATTTGATTGTGGAGTGCGAGGAGCGAAGAAATTGTGAGATATCCCATTTAAATCACAATATTTTCCGAATTGCACTTCGTTATCAAATTCCCGACCATGGTCCGTCCTAATTGATACTATAGAACATCCTAATTTATTTTGAATCATTTTACTAAATATTTCAAACTTATTAAAGGCTTCGGTTTTATCACTAAAAAATCTAGTCCACGTGTATCGTGAATAGTCATCTACAATTACTAAGGTATAACGATTACCTCCGTAACTCCGCACAGCGGATGGACCAAAAAGGTCCATGTGTAATAATTCTAGGCATCTAGTAGTGGAGACTATATTCTTAGCTTTGTGACTAGCATGTGCTTGTTTTCCTATTTTACATGCATCGCAAAAGTGTTGGTCATATCTTAGGTTAGGCAAGTTTCTAACTAATTCTTTAGAGGCTAGGGATTGTATTTGTTGCATATTTGCGTGACCTAATCTTCTATGCCACAATGTAGAGTTTTCATCTAAGGTTGCTAGACATATTTTATCTTCCGGTTTATTTCCTAGTTTCATAACATATACGCCACCTTTCCTAATTCCTCTACCTATGACATTTCCGTCCTTAACTATTTCGCTATCTTTACTTGTAAAAGTAACCCTACACTTATTATCACATATTTGTCCTATACTAAGCAAGTTATATGTTAAATTATCTACATGCTCAACATTTTCAATAGTTAGGGAGTCTTGAGAGATCGTACCTTTGCCAATGATTTTTCCATGAAAATCACTACCGAAAATAACATTACCTCCGTTGTATGCCTTGTAGGAAGAGAATAGCTTCCGGTTCCCCGTCATGTGCTTCGAGCATCCACTATCCTTAATCCATTCGTCGGGCTCCAAATTTATCCCTAGACATATTTCATCGGTGGCTTGAGCTACAAGGCACTTTTCGTCTTTTGCTTTGTCCGATTCATCTTTGTCGCTATCACTCCATGTTCCACTAACAAATGCGCTTTCGTAATCATAACCCGGTGGCTTTGGACATTCGCCAATGAGATGGTTTTGGCTTCCACATCTAAAGCACTTTCTTTTCCCGTAGTTATCATTTCTATTTCTTTGAAGCGATCTTCTTTCATCTCGCGGTTGTCTCGTGAATCTTCCTCGTTTCTTGAAGAATTTCTTGAATTCTCTCACGGCCATTGCATATTCTTCGTCTTCACTATCGTCACTTGAATCGTCATCATCACTAACCTCCTTTTTGACTTTTAGCGCAAGAGTTTTTATTTGATCTTTCTTACTCTTGACCATTGCAAAGTCTCTCTTTATAATTTCTTCATGGACCTTCAAGTTGCCAATAAGTTCATCAAGCGATAGCGTCATCAAGTTCTTCGATTCTTCAATAGCCGTGACCTTCGCGCGCCATTTTGGATGCAATGCCCTAAGAAATTTCCTTACACAATTTTTGCTAGAAAAAGTCTCATCAAGTGCTTTTAAACTTGTGTTGATTGTGTTAAATTTAGCAAATGCATTATCAATAGATTCCACTTCAGGAATTGTAAATTGTTCATATTGTTGAACAAGAAGATCTATTTTGTTATCTTTGACTTGACTATTACCATGGCGAGTGATTAGTAAAGAATCCCAAATTTCTTTTGCGGTTTGGCACATAAAAATTCTTTCATATTCTTTGCGTGGTAACGCATTATAATTTACCATTTTAGCCTCATTATTTTTTGCTAGCTTCTTTTTCAAATCATCATTTTGTTTTTCAAAAGGTACAATTTCATCTATTTTAGTTAAAGGATTATTTTGAATAGGAGGAAAATCACCATAGGTAATAACATGCCAAAGATCAAGATCCTTTGATTTCACATAAGTTTCGAATCTATTTTTCCAATAAAGAAAACCATCACTTTCAAATAGTGGTGGTCTTTGCATAGATTGCCCTTCTAAATATTTTAAAGATTCCATAGATCGTTTGAAGTTTTAAAATACAGTTTATTTTAAAAATCTTGTTTGACGTGGCTCATGATACCAATTGTGGAAAACTAGAAGGGGGGGGGGTTGAATAGTTTTATGTCCTTTTAATAATTAATTGTGAAAACTTTGTTTACTTTTTAAAACTTAGATTCGAATTTATGTGATCTCAACTCTTGAACAATATGAACAATATTATATATATATATATATATATATATATATATATATATATATATATATATATATATATATATATATATATATATATATATATATATATATAAAATAAACAATGCAAGTAAGGTAATAAAATGAAATGAAAGATAAAGATGGAAAGATCTAACCGAGAGACAAGAGATTTATAGTGGTTCGGCTACAAGGACACCTTCCTTGCCCTACTCCACTCCCCGAGCACCTAACTCGAGAGTTTTCTTCACTATGTCAACAAGCTCCCTTATGGCGGAGAAAACCTTACACAACTTTAGCTTACACCGGCTTAACGACACAAAGCTAGATGTCGAGTTCTAATCGTAGCTAGAACCAATCTCACAACTTATACACGACTTAATCACACATTCTTCTTCACGACTTCTCCACGACTTCTTCACGACTTATTTACTATGACTTCACACCTTCTTCACAACCTATGTACAATTCTACTTCTTCACACCTTTACTTCTAACACACCTTAACTTCACAACTTCACTATTAACACTCTAACCTATCCCAAACAATTATTCACACAACTATCTAACAACAATACACAACTTATATACAAATGTATGATGACACAAACAACTTAGGTATCTAAGTTACAATACTTCTTCTCTAGTTGTTGAAGGAGTATTCTTCTCTTGCACTTGAATGAAGGAAGCTTGGATCACTTGGAAACCAAAGCTTAAGATTATATGATCAAAGGGTTTTTGAAGATATGAAATGAGATCTACAACAGAAAGTTTTAGTGTGCAAAAGGTGAGTAAAAATCCAGGGGAAGGCTGGTATTTATAGGCAGAAAAACTAGACAGCTGGAAGCTACTGGAGCGTGGCCGGCCCCCTTAAATAGGGGGGCGGTCCCCTTAATTTTAAGGGGGCCGCCTAGCATAATTAAGGGGGCCGCCCTTGCCAGCCGTTGCCCAGTTTTGTCTTTTTGTGGGGAAGGTTTTTCTGGAACATTTTTACTGATTTTGGTTAAAAATTTGAATTCATAAATTTATAAGATAGTTGAAAGATAGATTTAAAATTTACAACAAGCAAGTTTTTATAAGATTTTGACTAATACTAGTTGAAAGATAGATTTAAAATTTACAACAAGCAAGTTTCAAAACTTCATTAAACACATCAAAACTTATTGCATTTTGCAATATCATTCCATTATATATATATATATATATATATATATATATATATATATATATATATATATATATATATATATATATATATATATATATATATATATATTTTTTTTTTTACTATATATATATATTTTTACTTGTGCAACATAAACTAACGGAGTTTCACGGGAACCAAGACCTTACACCTTCCGGAATAAAGGATCCAAGGGCCGTTACAACGAAGAGTTCAAAGACTCTAAACATTCCTGAAATGAGGATCCAAGGGTGTTAGATCAAGACCTCACAGATTCCTGAATTTGAGGTCCAAGGACCGGTGTAAAAGGGTAGCCAAGACCTAAATGCCTTCTGGAAATAAGGATCCAAGGACCGATCTTGAACCGTAGCTTTTTAGCACATACATTTATTACTTAACTTTTGCAATTTTCAAGCAACGTCTCACTTTCATTTTGCATTATTATGACATATGCTTGTTCCGAAGTTTAAATAAAGCCTTGAACTAGTATTTTTCAAAATCGTATGAAAAAATGATTTTGTGTGTTCAAAAGTCTGAAAATAAGCACTTATTAAATCAGATTAGTTATCTCCTGAGAGGAAAAGCCATAGATTACTTATATAAGCTCTAAAGAAAACCAACTATTCTACGCTTAGCATTTTCATTTGCACATATCGTAAAACCTTAGTCTAAACGTTAAGGGAGCAGCCAGATCAACACTCTGGCAGAGTCGGGATTCCCTTTGTTCTAACCTAATCAAGACTAAACACTTCTTTTTTATTGCAATTTCTTATCTAAAAACAAAAAAATTTTGAAAATTTTGGCCAAAACGGGGGTACTAGGGCACTAGATGGTACGCATGTGACAAAAATCGAGAGAATTCCCACCCCCCACACTTAGAATTGAATATTGCCCTCAATATTCAAAGTACCGGCTATTATGCCGACGCTTAGAACGTAAAAAGGTAATACCACTAACCAAGTGTGGAACAGAATTCTTTTTTTTTCACAAAAAAGATTAAAAAGATATCCCTAGATAATCGTTAGCAAAAGGATAGGATATTGGGCGGCTGGATTGAAAACAGGCGCGTCAATCAACACTATCCAAGGGAAACCTGAAAATCAAAGCAAACAACACAAAAGCCAAGCACAGTGGGATTCCCCCACACTTAGTTGTTAGAAAGAAGAGAGAAGACAGAAACATGGGCGTTTACCCATGCAATGCTAATGTTTTTGTTAACCGAGTCACTAGCTTGACTCGACCCCGAATTCATTGGTTCATGGGGAAGCAAGTGGAAGAAACAATCTCCATCGGACTTTCATTCAATGTGTTTGGATAAACATTTGAACATAAGAAAGTTCCACACCGACGAAATACCCACGGTATTTTAATAGTAGAAACTATAAGGGATGATACCGGGGTCAAAGATAGTGTCCTCATTCCCGTAGGAGAAAAGGGAAAGAGAAATCACACCATATGTGATGAAGAGAAGCAAGATTTTTATGATTATCATAAAAAACTCTTCATCATCAAAAGCAATTTTGTCTTCAACGGGAGGGAGGGTCGGAATGAAATCTTCAAGAAGTAAATTCTTATGATCAATAACACCTCCCCCCACACTAGAATCATCCTCAGGATCAAAGTAGAAATGATCATATTCAGGAGGAGATATAATATGAGAGAGTTCACCGGAGAACTCCTCATGATAAAGATCATTCATATCAAAATGAAATGCATCATACTCGGGAAGAGAGATATAAGAATGAGAAGTGGTACTGCCACTACCCGCCTCTTCCGAATGATCGATATCAAAGCAAAAGGCTTCATAAGCCGAGAGAAAAGAATCAGGATGAGAAGTGGGATTGCCACTACTCTCCTCTTTGTCATTAAAAATAAAAGTCTCATATATGGGAAAAGCATCCTTGAGCTCGTGCTCCGAAGGATCTGACGGCTTATCTTTAACAACAACATCCTTCGGGGGGAGGGAAAATAACGGTTCATCAAATATCATCTTTTCTAATAACGGAGCATCTCCCCCCGGATCACCATCGGGCTCAACAATTTCTGGCGAAATTGGAGAATCAATAAAGAAAACCTCGAGCTCTTCCATAGAGATATCACTTCCCTCAAGCGGAGGAGAAGGATGGGAAGAGTCGGAAATGATTGGGGCAGAATAAGGAGTGGAATTTTTAGTTCCATCCACAGAATCAACAATCTCAATACGATAAACCGATTCCGGAGGTGGGACAAGTGGTGTGCTTTTAGAGCTAGCAATTTTCACCACTTCCGTTGTGATCTCTGATTCTTGTTCATCATAATAAAAAATACTCTTAACTTCCGCAGCACAACTCTCAAACCATTTGCTTGAACCAGGGGTAATTTTCATTGTTTTGAGCTCAGCACGTTTTTTTGAAGTACTCTTAACCGTGAATCTTGAAAGTATCGAATCACTTCTTTTGGAAGCAATTACGGGATCAGATTTTTGATTAACCGTAGCAACGTTGCATTTGGTGGTTAGAGATTTAGAGTCCTTGTTAGTGCAAACATTACGATATTTAAACTAAACGATTTCTTCGGTTTTAATAATGACAAACATGTAACTTGTAATACATAACGTAAAATGTGCAAGTTACTTGTAAACACAAAACATCAATGCATACCTACATCAACACCTCCCGACGTCTCAAGTATGCTTCAACGAAGTCGTAGATTTCCATCCCGACATAAATCACTCAAGGTATGGACAAACAAATCTACTACTTGACAAATGATCAAAGGATTTTATTTTTCTAAGCTTCACATTTTTAATGTGACAAAACATTTTTTCAAAAATATATTTCACAAATTATTTTTGAAATAAAAAGAAATGTTTTATTTTGAAAAATATGTTTGAAAATCCCAACAGTCAAATTTCCCCCCAAAACAACTCCTAACTTCCCCAAATAAACCTTCCCCACAAAAGACAAAAAAGGGAGCGTCCACGGCACCTTTAAATAGGGACGGCTCCATTAAATTTAACGGAGCCGTCGGGTATTTAGTGGAGCCGTGGGTCTGTAACGGTCAGATTTTCCCTTGCCTATAAATAGTGGACCATTCCACACTTCCAACTTGATTTTTCCAGTCCTTTTTCTCTGGTCTTATCCCTCTTCACTTAGATAACTTTCTTTGATCATTTGGAGAGTCTTAGGTTGTTTAAGAGTGATCCAATCATCCACTCAAGTGATCCTCTTCATTCCTCTTGATTAGCAAGAGAAGAACACAAAGTATCCTAGATACAAAGTGTTGTCATCCCTCTTGATTAGCAAGAGAAGAACACAAAGTATCCTAGATACAAATTGTTGTCATCCCTCTTGATTAGCAAGAGAAGAACACAAAGTATCCAAGTAGATACAAAGTATTGTCATCCCTCTTGATTAGCAAGAGAAGAACACAAAGTATCCAAGTAGATACAAAGTGTTGGAGTTGTTAGGTCTTGTAACATTTGTTACACTCTTGATTGTATCATAGAATACATCAAGATTACTTTTCTTTTGTGAGAGAGTGAGTCAAGATCATTGTGATCTTAAGAGATAGTGAAGATCTCTTGAAGCCATTGGGCTTGTGTGATTGATCATGTGGATCAAGGGTAGATCGTGGTAGATTGGTGCTAGCTAAGATTAGCACTCGACATCTAGCTTAGTGTCGGAAATAGGATAAGCGACGTGTATGGTGTAGATCGGGTAGATCGTGGTAGATTGGTGCTAGCTAAGATTAGCACTCGACATCTAGCTTAGTGTCGAAAAACAAGTTAAGCGACGTGTACGGTTTTCTCCGCCTAAAGGGAGTTTGTTGATTAGTGAAGTAACTCTCGAGTTGGGTACTCGGGGAGTGGAGTAGGGCGAAGAGGAGCTTCGTGACCGAACCACTATAAATCACCGTGTCCGGTTTGCGCCTTCTAACTTATCTCTTTACTTTCATTTCATTAGTTATCGCTTTATATTTATATTTGCATTGCATATGTGTTTGTGTGGCTTGTTGCTCATGTAGTGATTGATCATGTATGTTCCATGGTTTGATTGTGCATATGTTGTAGTTTACTATAGTCATCTCTAGATGCTATATACTCATTGTTGACACTCTTCATATTACGTCACACTTGATCGGGTGTTTGATACAAAAGTTTTAAGTTTTTAAATGGAAACGTATTCACCCCCCCTCTAAGGTTTCCACAATTGGTACCAGAGCCACGTCGCTCAAATTTTTAAAACAAATGGTTTTCAAAATTGAGTACGATCCATGTATCAAATTACCCATGAAGGTGATAAAAATATGAAAAGTATTTAGTTGCTTAATACTTACGAGTTTTGTTGTTAAGTATACTTTGTCATACTAGCTTGAAGGTTTTCTTAAACCACTAAAAGAACAGTGTCTTTAAGTGTCCGGTCATGTTTTCAGAACGAGTCATTAAGTCATGCAGTTCTGAATCAGAAAACAGACCACGGTACCACTAAACATTGTACGGTACCGTTATATTTAATGGTACCGTGGGTCATTTAACGGTGCCGTGCATCTGATTGTCTGTTTTTCATTTTTGGTTCATTTTTAAAAAATCCATATAAAATCAACCATGAGTCTGTACGAGTCGTGTCGTCCATCATTTTGAACGATGTTGAGTCTACTTTCATTTAAGAAACATTTTTATGAATTAGTTCTAAATGAAAGTATGTTAAAGTCCTTGATTTTCAACTAAAGGTCTTCTGGTCATGCAGTTTGCGTAAATTTTTGGTCAAACTGAAAAAGGGCGATTCAACTTTTAAACCTTGACATGTTTTCAAAGTGCTTAGCAAAAATTTTGAAATGGGGAGGAAACCAATTCATTGTCAAATAAAATCAAGCTTAGTATACATTGTTATACCTAATACACAAAATGACATTAAGTATTTTTGTGTGTTAAATTGCTATTTGCTTATTATAGTTTTTCGGTTTATGCATTTATAAGGCTCATGCTAAATCACTTGCACTATATTAAGTAATTAGTTTGCATTGCATATAGGCATCAACCATTTGTCTTGCATTTGTTGCAAGTTCTTAAAATGGTTTAGTAACTTTCTTAGGAATAGAAACTAAGTTGGTAGATCATTGTGTGTCGAAAGATATTGTCTTACACAATTATTTTTCCAAAGGTTTAAGTGTAAAAAGTATATCACCCCAAAACACTTAACACTTTCATAAAATCCGTAACATGATCCTTAAAACATCACATCATTTTGTCTTGTTTGACCATGGGTTGTCTAAACAAGATAGAAGGTCATTTTAATAAATTAGTATTTAAGTAAAAGAAAATGTATTAAACTTGCATTGATTTAACACACATACAAAATGTTTTAAACATTTAGTATTTTACGTATGTGGTATAAAAATGGTTAAGATAATTATTTTTATACTAATGAGGTGTCGAAAAACTAAGAGTATTATACATAATAATATAAATAGTTTTTCTCAAATAAAAATAAATGACAATATCAAAGTAGTAACTTAGTTTGTCATTAACCTCACATATACAACTAGTGTTAAAATAAATGGAACACACTTCTTAAATTTTTATTTTCTTTTTAAAAAGGGAGTGATTGTGAGGGTCAAGAAAGATTTCGAGTACATATCAATTCATTATTCAAATTATGATTGATATCATCATCGAATCTAATTGACAAGTTTTCGAGTGTGGACATGAAATTGGAGTCATTATTTGTTTAGCTTCAAGATAACATCAAAACATGATGAAACATATTATCTTGAATCTACATACTCAATCACACTCGATTGTTATGAAAATAATGACGTCCTCTCAAGACGAAAATAATATGCATCGGATCATAACTCACACTTGTGTTGAAGATGCCTTATTGAGTCTTGTTGTCCAATAGTTGTGTTCCAAACATTAAACTAATATGTTTAAAAGATGCATAAAATACACAACTAAGTAGGAGTGACAACTTGGATGTTTCATCCGAAATATACAAGTAATTTACATTGCAATGCAATTAGTAAATGTGTCATTTCCGAAAAACCAAACAAGAGCAAACAAACAACATATGTAAACTTTTCTCATGAACGACTCAACACTCAATGTCACATGTCTAGTAAAAGTGTCACACATAATATGTTATTAACTATTATGTAAGTCATCAATCTTTGAGAATATCACATGTATTTCTCTTATCAAAAGATTGAAAAAGGATAACTTATATCCCATGCATCTTATTTTCTTTGTGACATGAATGGTTATGTTACAAGAGAATACATTGCATCCTGTTAACAAATATAGGATATTAGAGTTGAATAATAACCTAATACGTCATGTGTCATTGCATAAACAAGTAAAATTAGTCATACACTAAAATACTTGTTTCACAAAGCATTCATAAGAGTGATAAGTTTCCTCTTAGAAAAGCATACTTGTTGAAATAAACAGTATGTCTCATTTTAAATAAAATGCTCACAAGATCTATTGAGGTAAGTAACCTTTACTAGATTCTCACTCAAGATATGCAAAGGAGCATTCTTGAAACACACACGATGTAGTAGATTCTACATTGTATCACATTAGAGTGTCTCTTGGTTCTAGGAAACCAAATCATGTTAAAATAACATGTAACAACTCAACAAACAAAGATGTTGTCCAAGAGATCATAAAATACACCATCTCCATCAAATAACCTCTAAATCTCAAACACGAAATTAAAATATTTCGCTTGCCTTTGTTAGGAGTTGTGTAAGACATGTCATTCTCTTAATCGACCTTCAAAGTATGGTTAGTTGAGTCATATTAGGTCATGTATTAGCGAAATAAGCTAATATCATCTTTGCTACACTTCAATAGGCAAATATAGGAATTTGAAATTTTCTAATATGAGAATGACTACTGGAGAACCTATCGCACTAGAAATTCAATTTGACCTAACGGTTGAATTGCTTCCAGGAGAGAAGTTGGGTTTGTGGTATAACCTATAAAAATGGTCGTGTTCAGCCTTAATTGAGCACCACTAGTGATTGTCTCATACTCATTCTCTAACTTGAAAAATTTTCATTCCTACATTTGACTAGAGATAGTTTGCATCGTTGAACTATATCTCCCATTAGGATGTCATCTTGAACAAGTAGTAATTAGGATCTGCCTTAGCAAACCTAGATTGCTTGCATCCCATATACATGTTTCAAAATGATAACATGTTCTCATAAGACATGATTAAATGTCTTCATGATCTTAAATGCTAAATGATTATCATGTTTTGCATGATGTTTGCATTTATTCCTTATGTGCATTTTACTTGATTTACTTGTAAAGTTTGCACCCACACTATGTTCTTTTGACACATTAGGATTAGGTATGCCCATCACTATGAACCCTTAGAAGTCATAGAGCCATACACTAGTGTCAAAACCCATAAGTCAAAGTAGTCACGAAGTTACCCTAATTCCCCATTCATCACTTCACCTTCTTCCAAGTAATACACCTTTTTGTCATGGGAAGGTTAGGAACAAACCTAGTAGAACTCGGAGTAGGGTTGACAACTTAAATATTTCATCCGAAATATTCAAGTAAGTTTAACTTGCGATCGCAATTGTTAAATGTCATATCCGAAACATCATACTCAAGCCTTTTAACAACATATGTTAAAACGCTCATCCAAAGGACTCACGAGTTACTATATAAGTAATTAGTAGTTCCTTTCATCCTCGTGTGAATATACACGTCTTAAGATCCCAAACCCTGCTGCAAATCAGCACCATAGGCCTAGCTTTACATCTTTCAAAACCCCATGAAACACTCACGTGCGAAGCACATAGAAACCCTTAAATCAACCAAACCTCTCAACCGAGAATCCCCTTACCATCTCCGTCTAGTTCTAGGAATGATGGAACATTTTCCATAAATCTTATGATTACTTGAATATTTCACTGGAAATATTGTAGTCATCTCGTGCGTCTCGTCTCATGACTCTTTAAATATTTCACTGGAAATATTGAGTCATTCTTTAAATCCCTCTCATGACTATCTAAATATTTCACTGGAAATATTAAGTCATCCCTCACGTTCCTTGCATGATCTCTTGAATATTTCACTGGAAATATTGAGATCATCTATTCTATTTCGTGTCATGAATTTTAGATATTTCACTGGAAATATCAAGTCATTCCCTCGATCTCGTCCCATGACTGTTAGATATTTCACTGGAAATGTCAAGTCATATCATGTGTCTCGTCTGATGACTTTTTAAATATTTCACTGGAAATATTAAGTCATCTTTCACATCGCTCTAATGACTACCTATGTATTTCCTCAGAAATATAAAAGTCATTTCTTCTCGTCCAGTACCGGTCAAAGAATTTATTAGGTATAAATTCTCTCCTCGTGTCGAAAAATCCCCTTAATCAGCGAAGATTTATTCGTAAAATCCTCTTAAACTCCCATGACAACTTAAATATTTCATCCGAAGTATTTAAAGTTTATTTAATTTGCGAAATGCAATTAAATGTCATTTCTCGTTCTCGACAAACGTTCATCGAATCCCGGTGGATTCATTCATAAAGGAATTTATTCGGTATAAATTCTTTTAATCTAAGGTCCAGAAAAATCACAACATATATGAAATTTCTTTGTCAGAAATCTAATTCTGGGTCAAAACTGACCTCAGCAGGTCACGGTACTCTTTAATAGGGGACAGTATCGTTATTTTTAATGGTACCATCGGACCGTTATTTGCTGAGACAGTTTATTCTCACTGTTTCAAAACAACTATCGAAACACACTCGATGTAGTCTTGAACCAGAACCGTATCCTATTAGAACAGATTGTATCTATCTTCTGATTCCTAAGCCTTCTTCCCTTTCACTTCCGCATGGTACTAAACACTACCAATGCTTTTGCATCCCACTCATCTCACACACACTTCAAACGAAGAAATTAGGATACGTTGAGATAACCCTCCTTCATCAACATAGATAACCCTATAACCTTATCACCTACCTCACAACCCTGAAGATTTTATCTTCTTAACCCTTAGGATATCTCCAAGTAATCACATGTCGTATCATATAAATATTCTATGAATATTCACAATGATTGAGAAGAGCTACGTGACTTCAAAGGTGAAGTTTATCGTATGCTATCCACTACTTGTCATGACGTTACTAAGCTCATCGCTTCAGTCAACGTTTGTTTTCCTCTTTATCTTTTACATCTTGTCCGGTTGGTCATAGATTAAGGGGGAGCGAAAACATACTCATATAGTCTTTCACTAAACACTCTCAAGAACACACAAATGTGATTCTTATTCCCTAGGAAACTTCCCTTTAGCTGCCCAGAACTAGGCTGTATAGGAAAATTCGTGACTTCCAGGTCACGGTACCGTTAAATAGGCCACGGTACCGTTAAATTTAATGGTACCGTGTGGTATTTAGTGGTACCGTGCCTATGTTTGACGAATTTTCACTGTTTCCTTTAGATCCCTGCATTCCTAACCTCAAACCTGCAAAATCTTGCAAACTCACATACACCCTAGGATTCCCTCACTACACCATAGGACTCTAACACCAACTTTAGTTCGAATCCCACAACTCTTGCCTATATAAGGCCTCACCATTGCAATCTTATCTTGCATCTCACCTTCAAACCTCACATTAACATCATCATCACACTCAAACCTTTTAGCTACACTTCACTCTTGACAGTGACAGTTAGTCTAAGAACCTTCAACCCATAGATCATCACACTCAAACCTTATAACCTTCAACTCATCACACTCAAACCTTACAACTACTCCTCACTTTGGATAAGTGATAGTTAGTTCAACAACCTTCAATCCTCACAAACACACGAAACCCTTCATACACCAAATTATCCCTAACACACAACTAGGATCATCCAACCTAGAAACCTAGAACTTCATTACCTTAACCCCGTTAGAGATATCCACCAACAATCCTGTTAGGATCACATGCACCTTTTCTTTTTCCCTTTTGAAATATATCATGCATCTCATTATCAGTGCAAACGATATATTAACCTAAACCATCCTTTCCCACCTTTCCTCTCAAAGGGCAAAACCAACATCTCCAACCACATCATCATCATCCTCTACATTTAGGATTCCTACACCCTTACCTCCACCAAGTCCACCACAACCTTTAGCTATCACACTAACCCTATCACCATCAAACCTCTTTGGACTTGGCACCAACACATCATCCTTATCACCATCACCATCACCACAACCTTTAGCTCTCACACTAACCTTGTCACCTACATCTCCTTTTGAACTTGGCACTAACACATCATCCTTATCACTATCACCATCACCACAACTACTAATGGGTCATCCCATTATTTATCCCCTACGACCACATAACCCAAGTTGTCCTTGTTGTCACAACAACCAACACTCTCTCACCTTATGGAATCATTTAGGTATAACCTCTATCGAGTCTACTTTATGGCACGAATTGTCATAATAGTAATCATTTAGAGTATGTCTTATCAACAAACTATCCTTAACATCAATCATCTTGGGTAGATGATTATGTTGTTCAAAAGGTTTGTTAGAACTTTCCTCCCAATGACAACTTGGAATAAGTCATTTAGTGCGTCAGTCAATGAACGAATCTCGTTCTTGATTAGTGTGATTGAGTGAACAATTACACCATAGGTTCTCGGTCGGGTTGGGACACTTACGTGTTAACATAGTTTAACCCATGCATGTCTTGCTATGTGTATTCTATCCCTATAATGTTGCTCCTATACTGTTATATATTATGCTGCACGAAGCTAACCCTTGATGTAGGAAAAGCCTTTGTAAGAATTTGATCCATGGATCCGCTAGATACTAAGGTAAATAAACAAGGGGATTAAGTCACCATAGGGGAGCATTGAGCTAGGGGGAGCTCGGGAGTATTTGAATACATAGCATGGAGTCGTCTTCACAAGTGTAGATAGAAGGCTTCACTAGGATGATGCAAGCTCGCCTTTCGGGGGAGAAAGGATATTAGTGCAATAAGGGGGAGTAGGAAGTAAATCCAAAGAAGCGCTCAAGGCAACAACCTTTTTGATTCGAAAAAAGGGGAGAAAGGGTAGTGTAAACATGTAACTTTTACATTTTACTATATGTTACGGTTTACATATTTGTCATCATCAAAAAGGGGGAGATTGTTAGTGCAAATATTACGATATTTAAACTAAACGATTTCTTCGGTTTTAATAATGACAAACATGTAACTAGTAATACATAACGTAAAATGTGCAAGTTACTTGTAAACACAAAACATCAATGCATACCTACATCAACACCTCCCGACGTCTCAAGTATGCTTCAACGAAGTCGTAGATTTCCATCCCGACATAAATCACTCAAGGTATGGACAAACAAATCTACTACTTGACAAATGATCAAAGGATTTTATTTTTCTAAACTTCACATTTTTAATGTGACAAAACATTTTTTCAAAAATATATTTCACAAATTATATTTGAATTAAAAAGAAATGTTTTATTTTGAAAAATATGTTTGAAAATCCCAACAGTCAAATTTCCCCCCAAAACAGCTCCTAACTTCCCTAAATAAACCTTCCCCACAAAAGACAAAAAAGGGAGCGTCCACGGCACCTTTAAATAGGGACGGCTCCATTAAATTTAACGGAGCCGTCGGGTATTTAGTGGAGCTGTGGGTCTGTAACGGTCAGATTTTCCCTTGCCTATAAATAGTGGACCATTCCACACTTCCAACTTGATTTTTCCAGTCCTTTTTCTCTGGTCTTATCCCTCTTCACTTAGATAACTTTCTTTGATCATTTGGAGAGTCTTAGGTTGTTTAAGATTGATCCAATCATCCACTCAAGTGATCCTCTTCATTCCTCTTGATTAGCAAGAGAAGAACACAAAGTATCCTAGATACAAAGTGTTGTCATCCCTCTTGATTAGCAAGAGAAGAACACAAAGTATCCTAGATACAAAGCGTTGTCATCCCTCTTGATTAGCAAGAGAAGAACACAAAGTATCCAAGTAGATACAAAGTGTTGTCATCCCTCTTGATTAGCAAGAGAAGAACACAAAGTATCCAAGTAGATACAAAGTGTTGGAGTTGTTAGGTCTTGTAACATTTGTTGCACTCTTGATTGTATCATAGAATACATCAAGATTACTTTTCTTTTGTGAGAGAGTGAGTCAAGATCATTGTGATCTTAAGAGATAGTGAAAATCTCTTGAAGCCATTGGGCTTGTGTGATTGATCATGTGGATCAAGGGTAGATCGGGTAGATCGTGGTAGATTGGTGCTAGCTAAGATTAGCACTCGACATCTAGCTTAGTGTCGGAAATAGGATAAGCGACGTGTATGGTGTAGATCGGGTAGATCGTGGTAGATTGGTGCTAGCTAAGATTAGCACTCGACATCTAGCTTAGTGTCGAAAAACAAGTTAAGCGACGTGTACGGTTTTCTTCGCCTAAAGGGAGTTTGTTGATTAGTGAAGTAACTCTCGAGTTGGGTACTCGGGGAGTGGAGTAGGGCGAAGAGGAGCTTCGTGACCGAACCACTATAAATCACCGTGTCCGGTTTGCGCCTTCTAACTTATCTCTTTACTTTCATTTCATTAGTTATCGCTTTATATTTTATTTGCATTGCATATGTGTTTGTGTGGCTTGTTGCTCATGTAGTGATTGATCATGTATGTTCCATGGTTTGATTGTGCATATGTTGTAGTTTACTATAGTCATCTCTAGATGCTATATACTCATTGTTGACACTCTTCATATTACGTCACACTTGATCGGGTGTTTGATACAAAAGTTTTAAGTTTTTAAATGGAAACGTATTCACCCCCCCTCTACGGTTTCCACAGTCCTGATTAATGTTAAACGTGACTTCTTCATTATCAACTCGTATGGTTAATTCTTCGGCGTATACATCGATGAGAGCACGACTCGTTCTTAAGAAAGCTCTCCCTAGTATGAGTGGAACTCGAGGATCGGCATCAAAGTCTACCACAACGAAATCAGTGGGAAAGTGGAACTTTGCTACTTTCACAACGACATCCTCAGCTATTCCAAGTGGACGAGTTTTAGTACGGTCCGCAAGCTCGAGTGTCATGCAAGTAGATGTAAGCTCCGGAAGAGATAATTTCTTCCATACCGAGAGTGGCATAAGGTTAATGCTTGCGCCAAGATCGGCCAAGGCTGAGCACTGAACCATCCCCGAGAAATCACATGGGATTAAAAACTTGCCGGGGTCTCCGAGCTTTTCGGGAAGCTTCTTGAGGAGAACCGCCGAGCACTATTCGTTAAGTGGGGTCTTTGCCATCTCAGACAACTTATCCTTGTTGCTTAGTAAACTTTTGAGTGTAGATGCAAATTTGGGCATAAGGACGAGAGCATCTACGAAGCTTATGTCAAAGTGCAATTCATTGAAGATTTGAAAGAATTTCTCCATTTGTTGCTTGGTTTTGTCTCGAAGCTTCTGATTGTTTAATCTAGATGGATAAGGAAGTTGATTTGGAGTTCGAACGGGGTTCACTTCGGGCTCAGAATTAGTCTTCGGAACATCGGGTTCCGGAATTGGAGTTTGGACGTCTGGAGGTTGGACGTGTGCGGTACTTCGTGGGCTTGAGAAATGCACCTTGTCCGTTGTCACCTTGGTTTCTCGATTCACTTCCCCTGGTGGAGGGGGCATAGGAGTCGAGGGTCCATTATGCGTCTTACTACTTCGAGTGGTGATGGCTTTCAACTCACCTTTCGGGTTGGGAATGGTATTTCCCGGAAGACCTCCCGAAGTTGAAGCTTGATTCATTTGGTTCATGAGGCTAGCAAACATGTTCTCAATTTTACTTTGAGATTGCTCAATTTTATGATTTGTTGTTCTAAGTTCGTTTTTGAGCTCATGACCTTGTTTTGTTATTGAGGTTTGAAAATCATTTTTCAAAGTGGTGATTTGATTTTGCATTGACCTCATGTTGGCCTCATTTGACTTGATGTAACTAGCAAGTTCATTTGAGGGACCAACGAGGGCTTGGTAATTAGAAGCTTGAAAGCCTTGATTGAAATTACCCCCTTGGGTTGGGTATTGATTTACCGGGGCTTGAAATTGGTTTCGAACATCTTGCCCTCTCGGTTGATTTTGATTGAATCTATTTGGATTGTTGGGTTGAGAAAATCCGGGTGGTCCACTTTGATTACTAACACGATAGTTCGGGTCAATTTGAGGACGGTATTGGTTACCTCCTTGGTTGTAAGCCCCAGCTACCGCATTAACTTCAAATCGACTACCATCGGTGGCAGTACAATTGAAGTATGCATGAGGACCACCACAAGTGACACAAGTGTCTTCCACCGCTTTTACTTGAGTCGGTGAAGAAGTTTGTGGGGAAGAAAGTTTCTTTTGCTTGGAAAGAACCAAGGCTTGAATTGCATCCGTGAGTTTTTCAATCTTAGCATCGGTGCTAGAAGTACTCACGTGAGATGAAGAAGGAGAAGCACTACTAACTTGGGAAACAACCGGCTTGCTTCGTGTAGTGCGGACCTTGGACTTATTCTCAATGATGGCTAAAGCGTCCTTCGGAGTTCGATTCAAGAGATTGCCACTGGCGGCGGCATTAAGAGAATCTTGGTCCGTTTGGTTCAAACCATTATAGAAGGTGTCGAGTTGATGTAACTCGGAGAAACCGTGGTGTGGACATTTGCGAAGTAATTCTTTAAAACGATCCCACGCTTCACTAAAGGATTCATCAAATTTTTGAGTGAATTTGGTGATTTCATTTTTAAGGCTTGTGGTTTTAGAAGGGGGAAAGAATTAGTTCACAAATTTCGACACTAAATCTTCCCATGTTTCAATAGAACGAGGGGGTTGTTTTTGGAGCCAAATTCGGGCTGCCCCCTCGAGAGAAAAAGGAAAAAGAAGAAGTTTGATAGCTTCTTGAGGAACATTTCGGTATTTGATGGTAGAGGTGATCTTGTTAAACCATCGAATGTGGGAATGAGGATCGTCCCTCTCAAATCCGAAATATTGACTTGAAGTTACTAAGGATAGCAACCCCGTTTTAAGTTCAAAGCTATCAGCAATGATTGCCGGAACAACAATAGCATCTCCGTAACCCTCGGTGGGTGCTTGGAGAAGCTCAGACATGGTGCGTTCATCCGCCATTGTGACAATGGGAGGAACGGGAATAGCACGAATCTCGGGTTTGGCTATTGAGGCGGAACGCCTACGATTACGTCTCCGATTACATCTTCTCGGGGTATGCACGAGTTCACGTAAAGGACTTGTTGACGGAGAAGAACGAGTGCGCATGCACTAAAAAACAATTCAATTAAAACGAGACCGAAGCAAAACACAAGTGAACTTAAACCAATAATCAACAAGCGTACGGTAGCTCTTTAAAAGATAAACGCACAAAGGAGCGGAAGAGAAGAATGGATCTCTTTTCGAAGCAAAGTTCGTTGGATCGCCTCTCCTTATACCCCTCTTATAGTTTATTTATCAATCAAAGGTGAGCCGATATTCGCAAGTGATACAAAGGCAAGTTTTAATCTTTTGTTTGGGAACTTATTATGATAATACTCAAAGTTGATGAGTATTATATTGAGATTTCTTTTATCTTTTATTTTACACAACAAAACGGAAAACGTTTTTGTATTTTTTTTTTATCTGATATATATATAAAAAGAAAAAGAAAATATTTTTGTTTTTTTATAATTTTATGAAAGCGATAACTTCTTGATGAAGGATCTCATGTCACTAATCGTTAAAACCTTTAACAATATTGTCGCAACACAACCTCCCCGGCAGTGGCGCCAAAATTTGATTCGTTTGAAAACGTATATAACAAATATCAAAAATACCAAGTGAACGCGAGAATCTACATATTAACCCTTTAGAAAAAAGGTTAACTTGCAAAAACTCATGCTTGTGATATATGTGATACCGGGCAAGTGATTACCCGGGTCGTGTCCCAGCGAGGTGTGAATCGAGGATATCATGAAAGGTTTGAAATTAAAGTGCTTGAAGTGTGATTTTGGATTTTTGTGTTTTTTTTAATTCTAATTAAGATAAGGAAAGTGAATTTACAAAGAAAATAAAGCTAAAATCAAATTAAACTAAACTTGCAAATCGGGAATTTTAAAAACGAGCTTTAAAAAGTTAAATCTATAAAATTAACCCTACGAGTGCAAATTTAATTTTCCTAAGTTCTAGTTAATAAAATAAAATTTTAGAAAAAAAATAATTATATTTTTTTGACTTTTCTATTTTTTATTATGAATTAAAAACTAAATTTAAAAGAAAAATTAATTAAAAATACTAAAACAATTCTGAAAATTCTGAAAATTTTTGTGAAATTACTTAATGCTAAAACAATCCCAGGAAAAATACTACAATGGTCCCAGCTTATCCCAATAAGCTGGGAATAAGCTAAAAAGCTCGGATAGCTTTAAATGGAAAAGTGAGTTAAGAATTAATTTGTGCAAACACTAACTGAAAAAGACCCATGGGCGGATGGTGAGTGTGTTGGTGTGTGAGGCTGAGGTCCCAGGTTCGAATCCTGGCCTCAGCTTTTTTTGCTTTTATTTTATTTTTGAGTTTTTCTTTTTAGAAACTGATTAAGCACTAAGTAATAAGCATTTTTGAAAACTACAACTTTTTATGAAAACCTATAATAAGCATGGAAATAAGCCACAAGAACTGAGCAGTTGGTTATTTTTAGGAAATAAGCTAAGATTAGGTTATAAAGGGCTGATTAAGCCATTTAAAAGCTAAATGGCAACTGAAATTAACTAAGGAACTGACAATAAGCTAAAATGAACTGAATAAGCCACAAGAACTAGCAAATAAGCACTTTAAAACTTAAAAAACAAAATGGGTCTGCTGTGGTGTATGCAAGGTGATTTAGTCCCACTAAGGCAAGTTTGAGCTTATGTGTTACTGAGGTGATCTTTGAACTTATTTTAAGCCACAATAAGCTCATAACAAGGGTGGTTTTGATCAAGTAGCAAGCAACAACAACCAATCAACTCAGAAACTGAAAATCAAATACTAACAACAACAAATAAGCACAAAAAACTTGATTTGAAAAAAAGTGCAGACTGCTAGTTGGGTCTGTTCTGTGCAGATTTGATCAAAATGGTCAAAGCCTATTCAAATGCTAATGGAATTCAACCAACACTCAGACATCAATTTGGCACTCCAAAATAAACATAAAACTTGCACAAACAACCAACACAACTGCTTATCTCACAATAAGCAAAGAACAAGCAGTCTACCCACTTATATCTAGGATATCCAACCTAGTTCTATCAAATCATCTAAATCAGCTAGAAACTCACTACTAACAGCTGATCTTAGCTAAATTAAGCAAGATCCAAACTCCCAAGGGTGCAAATGAACAGTTCTGACCCAATTTAACCCGTTTGACCACTAATGCCAAACACTACTTTAAACAAGCTGATTTTTAGTTTTCAATAGATTTAAGTGACAAGAGCTAAACTAATGATGCAACTAGACTAATTAAGCTATATTAAGAAGATGCAAACTAATTAGAACAGAAAATGAGCACAATGATAAGCTAAAACAGATTATGCAAAATTAAGGCTATAAAATGCAAACTTGATCTTAAAATGGAAATATCAAACTCACTTTGTTCCCTAGCTGAACAAGGGTACCCAATGGCAACTACTAGCTCCTAGCTTATCAAGGATAAGCTAGGTAAAGTCCATCTTGCCCCTCCATTGCAGGCAACTTCCATTGCTTTCCACAAATGCTAAGGTAAAAACTGATTTTTATGACTTTTTGGTAATTTTGAGACTGAACTGGTTTAGACTAGCATAAACTCACAATAAGCTATACTGAGCTTATATGAGCTTATATAAATAGTAAATAGGCTTTCATACAATCAATGATCTTAATTCGACTTAAGAGTAAATTCTTGAAACATGAAATTTCATTAACTATTGAAAATAGTACAATGTTGAACAAATTAAAGATAAATGAGCTGAAATACTTGAATTGAAGCTGAAAACTTAAATTTTAACTAATGAAAGACTTAAAGTAAAAATACGCCTATATCAAAATTCTACATGCCCCTTAAGGCTTACACATGCCCCTATTTATACTAATTTGAGGTGGGATCTTCCTTCTTTATCTCTCTGATCATTTCTTGGCCCTTGGATTGGCTTGGAATCATCTCAGCCTTTAATTCCAATTTTGGCGCCAAAATTGTTGTGAGTGGATTGCTAGCGTGGAGGTTCACGTGAAGAGGTACAAGGAGTGGGGAAGTAGGGTGGTTGAAGGTACAAGGAGGGTGGCTTGGAAAAGGTGAAGGGTTATGGGAAATAGGAGGTGATGGTGATGGTGTTGTACTGGTTTTGGGAAGGAGGGAAAGGGTGAAAAGAGATGGTTTTGACTTTTTGTTTCTGACTTGTGGGATTAGCTAAAAACAAGATCCGGTGGGTTTTTTTGGGCTTTTTATTTTTTTGTGGGCTGGGTTTAGGAATAAAAGGGTTTAAGGGTTTGGGTTTATTTGATATAAAAGGATAAGTTTAGTTTAAGGTTTAAAGTTTAAGGACCATTGTTGTAAAATCTGAAAATCCCAAGGACCAAGGCTGCCAAAACTGAAAATTATTTCCAAGGGTCATTTGTGTCATTTTGATATTTTTGGAGGTTGACTTTGACTTTGTCTTCACTTGATCAAATGCACAAATGCTGTCGAGTCGACCCAAAAATGTTCGTTTTCGCTCTGTTTATAATCCTTTGTACCTGAAATGCATAAAAACACAAACCAAGGATATCTGCAGTAATATTTGGTGTATTTGGCTGTTTTAAGCATTTTTTACGTATTAAATGGGCATGAAATGATGAGTAAACAGAGAATCATCATTACCTATTAGAGTTTTCTCGAAACCCTAATCTACTATATCTACGATTTTACACAATTAGATCATAAATACTAAAGTACAACATTTTATACCTAGAGTACAAGTCTTTAAAGCACGGAAACCTAACTTTACTTTACTTCCCGTTACAAGCCCTAAATTCACAATTCTATGATTTTATCACAAACCCTAATTAATGTGTACATGATTCCTATAAAATATAAATGTACAAGTTTTTCTTGCACATGTATAAGTTCCTTATGCACAAGCTTTAAATAAAATTTTCTTATATTTTATAAACACTAAGTACAACACCCTAATGCCTATGGTACAAGTGCTTAATGCATGGAATTAAAATCTATACATTTAATACTCTAAACCTAATCAAGAGGCTAGGAATAAAATAAGTATACGCATATGTGTTCATCTTTATAACCATTCGAATCAAGAGGCTGGGAATAAAACAAGTATACGCATATGTGTTCATCTTTATAACCATTCGAATCAAGAGGCTAGGAATAAAACAAGTATACGCATATGTGTTCATCTTTATAACCATTCGAATCAAGAGGCTAGGAATAAAACAAGTATACGCATATGTGTTCATCTTTATAACCAATCGAATCAAGAGGCTAGGAATAAAACAAGTATACGAATTGGTGGTCTCTTTTTAACTATTCGAACCAAACCCTAACCTTGTGGCTATGGATCAAACAACTTTACACCATGTCACCTTGTTCCTTAACTCCTACGACATTTTCAAGAGTTTTGAAAATTTACATTTTCCGGTTTTGTGTTTTACGCGTTTTAAGCCTACGGTTTTAGGTTTTTACGACAATTAAGCACCCCGATAAAACTTATCACTCATTTAATATACTTTTTAGAGTATATTGATATGTTTTAACATTTCTTAGAAGTTTCATATTTTTAGGATACCCGGTTTCACGTTTCGTGACTTAACGGCTTACAGTTAGCGATTAACGGGGCCAAAACTCACTCCGTAACTTATATAAGGCCAAGATTCATCCACCTAGTCCCTCCCCCTTGTCCATGAACGTGTATAAGTGAATCACCAAGGCCTTGGTGGCTTGGTGATGAGCCTTAGAAAGTATATGGCCTAAGAACAACCAAGTATGCATTCATGTGTTCCAATTACAACCACAAGTAAGAACTAGCTAACCTCCTCACTTACACTATAAAAGGAAACTCATCTCTTCATTCTTTTCATCACCATTTAAACGCCCCAACATTTATCCCTAAACACATGATACTTTGATTTCCAAGTTCCAAGTTATACATAGAAGATGAAGGCCTAGTTATTCTCTACATAAAACTAGTGTTACTTTGATGATTCCATGGTTGGATTAAGAGCTATACAAGGTGATTAGGGCTAAGATTAAAAGGCTTTTACAAGGGTTATATCAAGGCTAGCAAAGGTTTGCAAGAGTTGTGTTGAAGGATTGGAAGCTAGGGTTTTCGATTGAAGGATTTAGTTTAGTGTTCTTGTTCCTTGTTTCTTGTTTAGTTCTTCACAAGGATTGTTGCGCGTAGAGGTTTCCACGGCTTATCCATCGAATCTGTTATACGTTTTGATATCATTAGTTCAAGGTGAGTTTCATAACCCCTACTTTTATATGTTTTGAATTATTTTTGGGGGAGATACATGCTCAACTATTTTCATTTACTTTCACAAGTACTCTAAACTTTTACGGATTACCGTGAGTTTCATAGCCCCTACTTTTATACGTTTTGAATTACTTTTGGGGGAGATACATGCTCAACTATTTTCATTTACTTTCACAAGTACTCTAAACTTTTACGGCTTACTGTGAGTCATAGCCCCACTTTTACTTGTTTAATTACTTTATAAACTCTTTGGGGGAGATACATGCTCAAATACTTGCTTTGACTTCCACAAATACTCAAAACATTTATACTCTTATGCAACACTATACTTTTATACTTTTGGACATGAAGTGTAGTTGCGATATGTGCCTTAATGTGTTAAACTTATTCTTATACGCTTTATTCTTTAGCAACTGTTTAACTCCTAGATAGAGCCGTTGGAGAGGTAATGATAGTACTATCGGGCTTATGCCCCCACCCTTGGTCCCAGATTCATGGCCTTGGGTGAATATAATCCAGTATTCTTGTGTAAACATACGTAAACTTATCATGAGGTTCAGTTGGCTGTTATTCATTACATTAAGTACTCACATATATCGTATACACATATGTCCTACTCATACTATACTTTAGCAGTGGGTTGTAAACACACAAGTTGCAAGTTTTATATGTGCGGGACTTGGAACTGAGTGGATTTATAATACCTTTGCTGTGGGAACATTATTTAAAGGCTTTACAATTTAACTAAACTCTATGAACTCACCAACCTTTGTGTTGACACCTTTTAGCATGTTTATCTCAGGTTAGTAAGGCGATAGCGGATGCATGGATCATAGAGTCATTTGCATGCTTTGGAGACTTATGCTTTTATCCTTTACCATTCGATACATTTTGAAAACATTTACGTAGTCAATATACTTCGGGACCTCTTGTAATAACTCTGATTTAAATAATTCAATTGGTAACTTTTCAAAACGTCTCATTTAGAGGTCGTTTTCTATACCTTGTGCTTTATATTAAGAAGTAGCACCCCATTGACACTATCGTTCCGCTGCGATATTTTGGGGGTGTTACAGTCCGGTCCGGTCCGGACCACAAACCGACTATTTTGCATTGTTGGACCGGACCGACCGACGGGCTGACCGAGACCGGACCCGACCGGACCACCACATTCGGTCCGGTCCGATCCGGGACCGATGCACAGCCCTAAAAGTAATGAAATATTTCTTGAAATCCCATTCACATCAACCTGGTGGGTGTCACTCAATTCCCTTAGACCACAAGTTTTCTAGATTCTATTTGTTTCTTTCATTATGTCACTTTTAAATAATATTTTTTTATTTAAACTTAATTATGAAATATATTTAAATAAATATAATTCCCCTCCCTTAATTAGACACATATCACATACTGATCCGACCCAAATCCAAATCTTATACCAAATTCAAATGCTAATCTAACCCCCCTTATAAACCAAACAGACCATAAAAGGGGGAGAGGGATTGATTATAATGATTTTTATTGGTGACAAGTCATTTAGAATTTTTTGTAAAAGTTTTGTGAATGACAGGGGTGATAAAGAGGCGGTTTTTGGTTAAAACCGAACCCATAACCGAAAACTACGGTTTTTGAAAATTGCAAACCATTTGGTTTCGGTTTTTTCTATTTTTCTCATTAAATCGATTCGGTTTCGGTTTCTTCTTCGGTTTTTCTCTTTTTACCTTTAGATTTACTGATAAATAAACTAGTTAGTTATGAACCATTATAACTCCTAACCTATTCCATTATTATTTCGTTCTAATTTCAATCAACAAAAAAATAATAATAACTAGCAAGTTTCCCATCAAACATAAAAGTTACGTTTGTATAGAACATTATTCAAACGAGATTAATAGTAGCATAACATTTGATAACCTAGAACTATCAAATAAAGTACGAAACAACAATTCAAAAATCTATGGAAATATTAAATACAAGTTTTAGCATTTTAAACAAATTTTGCAAAATTCCAAGAGATATGCTGAATCTTTCGTTAAAATAATTAAATATATAAGATTATTTTAAATCTTTTGAAAATATATAAAGGTATGGCGGGGCGGTTTTTCCATTCGGTTTTCCATAAGCAACCAAAAACCGCCCAAACATTCGGTTTTTCAAAAGTTCAAAACCACCCCCGTCGGTTTATCATTTCGCTCGGTATTTTCGGTACGGTTAATTTGGTGTCGATTCAGTTTTTTGGTTTTTGTGCTCACCCTGCGAATGTAGCATTTTCCTAGTTAATGTAGCATTTTCCTTACGGCCCCGTTTGGTTCGTTGTAATCTGACGTAATTGGATGTAATTGTAATATGATTATATTACGTACGCTACTACGCTGTTTGGTTTGCAAAATTAATGTAATTGTAATTCAAATTACATTACATAGGCTGTGTGGTTTACAATATAATTGTAATTCAGTCACTCCAATTACATCAAGTGAAGGAATTCTGATTACATAGCAAGTTAGATGGAAAGTCTAAATTACTATGGTGTAATTCAAAATTTTATAATTTAAATCATCAATTATTATTATTATTATTATTATTATTATTATTATTATTATTATTATTATTATTATTATTATTTTATTAATAATAATAATAATTATTATTATTATTATTATTATTTAATTTAAATAATTTATTATTATTATTATTATTATTATTATTATTATTATTATTATTATTTAATAATTAATTAATTTTCATTAAATTTTAATTAATTTTTGTTTTTATTTTTTATTAATTATTTTTATTATTTAATAATTAATTATTATTATTATTATTATTATTATTATTATTTTGAATTACAATTACAACATGTTACGATACATCTTTTATATAATAAAACAAAACCCATAGTGGGGACTTTTTCATTTCAAAAAATCAAATCATTCCATATTAGGCAATATTGAAAAATATAATTGTTTATTATTTTTAAAATTATTTAATAAAATAAACCTAAGTATTTCTTAATTTAGAAGAAAAATTCATAAATTAATTTTTATATACTCACATCGGAAAGAAGATCCAAATACACATGTACTTACTAGCTAATTATGTATAGTTGTGGACTAAAACATAATATTGGAAGAAAAAAAGCGGAACCACCAAATCCTTCTCTTATCTTCTATAATTCATCCAACACAACTGAAACCCTGGGAAAAAAAACCTATCTGCAACAAAAAATATAAAATTTCGTTTGTCAAAATCGTGAATAAAGGTACAGAGTTCTTATTGATTTTTTGTTTAGTGTTATTAATTATACATGAATTGTATTATTGAACTTTTTTATAGTAATTATTAGATTTGGTTTAAAAGATCTTAATTAGGGTTTTTCAAATCAATATACTCATTCAATTTTTGTTTAAATTGATTTTCTAATACTTATTTCAATTTTTGGTTTGTATAGTTAAATTAGTTCAGCCAAATGTGAGTTTCAATTATGTGTTTAGATATTGTTGATTGGGTGGAATCATCATTGCAACAATATTTAAGAAAAAAAATCTGGGATTTTGTCCCAACCAATCATGCATCTTGGTTACAAAGTACAAATGTGGATTTGCTAAGAAGCAATGCCCTTATGAGGAGGTATTATAGTTATTTTGTTTCTGTACCAAACTGCTGTAAAGGTTACTTATTGGAGCGTTTCAAGGACTATTTGTTTGTGTTTATGCTCGGTATGTAGGCTACTAGCCTACTAAACAGTTATACAAAGCTCTCAACAAATGTGAAAGAAATATTTGGTAAACAACAAGGATACATATGTGAGCAATATATAATTTAGGCAAATATTCGCCGGTTTATGACCTTCAAAAGGTTTGATGATGTACACAACGTTGTTTTTCTCCTTACAAATCATTTCTTATCTTCCTACTACTATATTTTGCCGTATATGTGAAAAACCGTAGCTCCAAACATAAACCCTTAAGTTAGACACAAAAATTTTATAAACTTTACATCTGACTAAATTCTCCACCGATGACCTGCAACCTTAGCTTGACGATGGGAAAAAAAAATTAATGCCATGAACAGTCATGACATGCCATCTTCCCATCTTAATGGAAATACTAAATTTAGGGGTGTAAATCTGTAACGTATTTTACTGGTAAAGAAGTTGGGTCAAAATGGGTCATTTTTTATTGACCAAGTGGGTTGGGTCGGAATGCCATTAAACATTTTCGAACAATAGGCGGTGGCTCAAGTCCGACTAGGTCATATGATCAACCTAATATAATACCATGTTGGATGAAGGAAAAACTCATGGGTTATGATCTATTATTGAGACACTATAAAAAAGGTTACATGAGAGGAAATCATAACGGACCGTAAGCCCACATATTAGATTTAATGATTTCTATCGAGTCTACTCACATATTATGTCTGATGTTTTCCTTGTGATGCCTTTGTGGATCACTTGGTTTTTCCTACTTAAAATGTATCCAAAACCTTTAGGTATACAAGATGAGCTAGGCATACGATACTAAGTTTTCTTTTTCAACATGTTGGCTTTGGTATGGTTCTTATAGATGGTAGCTAAAGAACAGATAATGCATACAAAATTAAAGACTAACTTCTGCAAATTCTGTTTATGTTGCTTCGTTTATACCCAACAATATGAAATATCTCTGTTTTTATTTACCCTTAACTCTTATAACCCCTTCAATAAATGCTTAATTTAGATAATGCCAAACGGCAAATACAAATTGTTGGAGTAATAGAATTTAACTCAATGTTTTGTGCACAGTGAAAAACTAAGTTAAGAACCATAATTAAAATAAGAAACAAAAATTAAGCTATTTATTTTTCAATAAATAAAAATACATTATTGAAAATCTTAAAAAAAACTCTGCGCGTGCGCAGGCATTATAACTAGTTACGATACATTTACATTACAACTAATTAAGATTACAATTCTTTAGACAAATTTCATAACATTCACATTTCAATTTATTTAGTTTACATTAGAATTTTCTTAATTGATTACAATTACTTTAAAAACATTCTGCGAACCAAATAGGCCCTTAATGTTTTGCTATGCAACCTTGTATGTTTGTCAAAAATAGATATTGTTGGTGCTGTTGCTGGTGCTGGAGCTGATGCTAGTACTAGTGATGTTGTTGAAAAATGTTAAAATTATAGCTTTTTTTTATAATAGTGTATGGCAAACTAGCTGTACTTTTAGAATAATAGTGTATAATGACATAATTTGTGAAAAATAATCTCCATAATTTTTTAAAAGCTGATTTTGAGAACTTATCTTCCTAAAATAATCCATAATCTTTGTCACCCAAACAAAGATTTTGACCAAAGCTTATTTTTCAATAAAATAATCTTAAGCCCAATAATCTTTCATAATCTCTCGTGCCAAACATATGTATGTAGAAGAAGTCTCCTCATATAATATACGTAGTAACATATATCTAGAATTAAAAAAAACATTAATCTTCATCGGTGAATTCACTATGACATAAGTTCATAATCAGATTGAGTTTATCAAATATAATGAGTTGTATGAGAAAATTGTAACAAGATGTTTATTCAGCGAGGTATAAACTGTTGTCTCTTTTAAATCTTTATAAACATCTTAGTTACCACTAAGTCAACATTGGCGTAAATTACTCAATATATAGAGATAGAGTAGGTATATATGAAATAAAGGAGATTTTGTAGTGGATATGTGATTTCAGCATCATTTACGTGTGTTATTTCATGCTTCGAATTCGTTTTTTTGTTTATATTGAAAGAGCCCATGTTTGTCAAAACTCTTTCTTTATATTTAATTAACATGATAATAATTTATAAATGTAACCATGTTTTCAATAGCATGCATATTTTGTTTTTGTTAATTAATAGCATATTAAACTTCATTCTACAATCTACAAGCACCTTTTTGTCAAATTTTTGTTTTGTGCGAGAACACGTAGTCAAATCATATTCTCAAAGGTAATATTTTATCAGAAAATGTTTAACAAGCGCCAGCAAGGTAGAGATGGAGATTAGATTAATACTATAAAAGAAAAGATTGTTAGGTTAAATCTTTTCTTTTAGAGTATTAAAGAAAAAGATTGTATCACCAGAAGTCCAGAAGTATCTTGGTTTTGGGTCGAATGAATATTTCTATTTAGTAACTATTAAAAAATTAATCGAACTTTACGTGAAAATCGGTTTTGTGTAGTGAGCTAAAATTTTTAAGAAAAAGAGCATCGAACTTTCAAAAATGCATCTATTTTTGTAACATGTGACCTGCACAGCAGGTTGCAGGTTTTTTTTAAAGGGAAATGACCTTTTTACCCTTCCTTATTTTGCAAATTGCAGCCAAGGTCCTAACAGTAAGTTATATAAATAGTCCCTGTCGTTACGCTAAATTGCGTCCAAGGTCCAAAATCATTTTTTTTTAGAAAATTATATATAATTTCAAAAAAAAATTTCAGAAAATTATTTTTTTCCGGAAAAAAATAATTCGGATTTTTTTTTTATTTTGTTTCCGAATAAATTTTTTTTGTAAAAAGAAAAAAAAATTTCCAAAAAATATTTTTTATTCGAAATTTTTTTTTCCAAAATTTTTTTATTTTTTTAAATTTTCCGAAAAAATTTTTTTTATAAAAAAAAAAAATTTTTTCCAAAAATTTTTTTTTTTCGAAAATTATTTTTTTCCGGAAAATATTTATTTTTTTAAAATTTCCGGAAAAAAAATTTTTATAAAAAAAAATTTTAATTTTTCTAAAATTTTTTTTTTCGAAAATTATTTTTTTCCGAAAAATATTTATTTTTTTAAATTTTCCAGAAAAAAATTTTTATAAAAAAAAATTAAATTTTTCCAAAATTTTTTTTTTCGGAAAAAATATTTTTTTTGAAAAATATTTTATTTTTAAAATTTTCCGAAAAATAAAATTTTTTTTCAGAAAATAATTTTTTTCTTTTTTCAAAAAAAAATTTTCCTAAAAAATTTTTTTTTCCGAAAAAAAAAAATAATTTCGGGAAAAAATAAGTTATTTTTCTAAAAAAATTTATTTCCGAATTAAAATATTTCTTTTTCTAAAAAAATTATGATTTTGGACGTTTTTCGCAATTTAATGTAACGAGAGGGACCATTTATGTAAATTCGGGTTAGTATGGTAAATGTGGGAAGAAAAAAAAAAAGGAAACCTGCTGACTAGGCTTTTTACCTGCTGTGCAGGTCACATGTTACATAAATAGATGCATTTTTTGAAGTTCGATGCTCTTTTCCTTAAAAATTTTAGTTCGCTACACAAAACCGATTTTCACATAAAGTTCGATACATTTTTTAATAGTTTCCCCTTCTATTTAATACGACTATTCATTTTGTAGAACTTCTAGTAATTCATTGTTTTGCATGTTAATTCTTACTTGACCTATTGACATAATTTAAACTTTAATCCACTTAACTTGACTCTTTTTTATGTCAATTGTATATACGTGGTGTCAATTGCCCCACCTTTCACCGTTGCGGCATTTTTTGATAGTGTCACTTTTTTATTGCAAATAAGGCTTTTGAAGAACTAGGTTGTGGGTTCTGTCTTAACTAATTGGCTAAAAGTTACTGAAACAGGTACTCATTGCATGAACTAAGCTTTTGAAAAACGGTCAGTTAGCAAACAAAAAAAATGCACGAGGTCATGCCTGTCAATTTAAAACTTTTGAAGAAACATTGTGTGAATTCCCATGTGCAATATATAACAATTGAACTTTAAAATTTAAGAAATGTTTCCGATATGAAAGCTAATAGATACCCCATTTTTTTTTTATTCGACTTACGTTCCAATGAAACATTATTAATATGTTTACTGTTATAGTGTTCATCATCTCTTAAATCGATTCCTTTCAACAAATAGAAAGTGCTCCATATCAGTTCTTTATTTGATTGTACATTTGTTTACATGTATATCTAGCTACGTTTTCAATATATGATATTAAATGTAAGTGATTCTTGGTGTTTTCATATGTCATGAAATCTATGAATCTTGTCAAAGAAACTTATCTACAAATAAAGTTAAAGATGATACGCTGAGCTTGTTGTAGTTTATGAATTCTCGTTCTTAAAATAACAGAGAAAAAGGTTTCAAACTAACTTTAGATTTCAATATATAAAAACTGCATTCATATTTGTGTAATATTTGTTTAAGTGAGGAAAGATAAAAAATTGGGTTTTGTCCGTACAATAGCTGTCTACTTTCCCAAATGTCTCGATATGGTACGTGTACTATTTTTCGTGCCAATATGGTACGCCTACTTTCGGTTTCGTGTTAATATGGCCACTTTTTCAATTTTTTACCTATTCGTAATGTTGATGCTTACGTGGCATGCCCAGTCAGTATATATTACCGTTGCCCCACTCTTCCCCCTTTATACCAAAACCCTTTTCCCCCAAAACACTAACCCTAATTTTTACCCATCCCAAATCAATTAATTAACACCATAACCAAAACAATGTCTTCATCATCCTCCTCATCCAATTGGCTTCGACCTATACCCACCCATTGCTTTTGTGAGTTGCCTGTGGTTGAAAGAACATCACGCACCGCTATAAACCCAGCTAGACGATTCTTGTGCTGCCCTCATCCAAGTGTAAGAAAAGAAATGATCTTTATGTTTTTTGATTGTGTTTGGGTTAATTTTTTTTCTTCATTTTGTTACTTTTAGGATTCAGGTAAACAATGCAGGTTCTACTTCTTTCTTGATCCTGAGCTACGCTATGGTTACTACAGAAATGAGATGCACAGCCTTTATACTCAAGTCCAACAACTAAGGAGAGAGATGCAAGTGCAAGACTACACCTACAGGTCAAGAATTCGTGATTTGGAGTTGGAACTGAATGAGAGAACAACCACTGGTGAATGCTATAAGAAAGCAGTTATTGTGTTTACTGCGGTCGTGTTTGTGATGTATTTCCTAGTCAACTGATGGTAAGTGTTTTAGGGATGGATTTTGTGGGGTTTGTGTAGTTTAAGCTGGTATGGATTTTGGGTCTGGTTTAATGGTTTTAGTTATGTATTGTCTAGGTTAGGATTGTTATGTAATGGTGCTGAAATTGTGTAGTTTGTGTAGGAATGTGGGTCTGGTTTCAAGTGTAGGATTGTGTAGTTTGTATGTTGAAATGGTGTAATGTAATGACAATGTTAATTTGATATCTAGTGTTTGTTTACACCATTTAATGGTTTTAGTTGTGTATGTATGGGTTATAACCCAATGACAGTTGATCTTTTGATGCATGGTTGGTAGTTGTTTATGTATGGGTTATAACCCAATGACAATGACAATATCTATGTAAGTAATATATATGTAATATGTTTTGATGCATGTGTCATAACAAAAGAGTCTGCATATTCAATAATAGAGTCAATACAGAAACATAAAGTGACCCACATGGCTGTGACATTGTTTAAAGTGGTCCATACTAAATTGACTGAATAACTTGGAAACATAAAGACATTGTTTAAAGAGAGACCCACTACTTAGTGTCTAACAAAAGATATTGTGCTTTGGGTCTTCAAATACTTTGTCCATTCTTCATTCAGAATCTGATACATCAAGTGCTGTATCTGGGTGGTGTCCAGGAGCATTGGGGTCTTCCTTCCTCTTTTGATTTCTGATCCTCTCAGATGGTCCCCTAAATCCATCAGCTCCTCTCTTTCTATAAAGACCAAGTCTTTTTGCTAGCTCAAGATCCTGCTGATGATACTTTTTGTTTGCCTCTTTTCTTGCTCTTTCTTCTGCTTCATGAATCTCAGCAAGTTTCATAATCTCAGCATCTTTTCTCTGTCAAGAGAAATAGAAGTTAGATCTTTTGAAGGTTGGATCTGAAAGAGAAGTAGAATAAAAAGTATCATACCTGTTGTTCCATGCTTTGTAGTAATCCAGTGAAGGTTGGATCTGAAAGAGATGGTTGTGAAAGACTTGGATATGAACATGAAATTGGAATTTCGTCTGGATCTGCATCATTTGGATGTGGTTCATTTGGATCTGCATCATTTGGTACTGAACTTGGACCAGAACCATCCTTTGGTGGGTTAAATGGCTGTTTGGGAGCATTTTTGGGTTTCCTGCCAGGTTTCCTTTTTTCTTTTTGTGGTTTTGGCCTAGTTAAATTATAACATCCTGATTTGTTATGCCCTTGCTCCCAACAGTTTTTGCAAGTCATCTTTCTACCAGTCCTAGAAACTTCATTGACACCCTCAGTTGGATGTTTTATCCTTTTATTCCTAGGCCTACCTGGCATGACCCTTCTCTTGGGTGGTAGTGGTGCTAATCTGCCAGTATTTGGCCACATTGAGGTACCACCAACTGTCCTAATAAAATGACTATATGTATCAATCCACATCTATTTTTTATAATAACTGGACACCCCATTAGAAGCATCTTGATTAATGAAACAATATGCAGCCACTGCATGAACACATGGTATGCCAGATAAAACCCACCACTTACAAGTACATGTTCTATTAGCCAAATTCACCCCAAATGCTTCATTTGATTTCCTAACCTCAAATTCCTGATATCCACTTACAATTACTTCCCAAAACCTTTGGTACCATGGTTTGCTTCTAAGTGTTACTATGGCACCATGGTATGATTCTGAGATACCATTTTCAAAAGCAGCACAACTCCTATCCATTTTAAAATAAGCTCTACACCAAGTCTTAGGGTCCTTTTCTAGTAACCACTTTTCTGCTTCAGGATCAATGTTTTTTATAAGTTCCATTTTTTTTTTGAATTGTACCTCTAATGTAGATGAAGCAGCACCCCAGAACAGTGTCTTGTAGTGCAATCCACTCCATTTCTTTTTGAAGTTAGCATAAATGTGCCTTGCACATAGTCTATGCTCAGCATGTGGTAGCAATTCTCTAACTGCTTGAAGTAGACTCTGTAACATATTGTGAACAAGATATTAATATGTATGTTATGCCCAAGTTATAAGTAAGAAGTGTCATATAAATTACCTTATGCCCATCTGAAATGACTGTCAAGTATGCTCCAATTGCAAGGTTAAAGTCTTGTGATAAGTGATGAATAAACCAGCTCCAATTCTCACTATTTTCAATGTTTACCACTGCCCAAGCCATGGGAAACATCTGGTTGTTAGCATCTCTTCCCATGGCTGTTAGCAACTCACCTCTGCAAGTGGCAGTCAAGAAACAACCATCCAGACCAATGACTCTTCTGCAAGATACCCATCCTTCTTTCATAGCTATGGAATAAAAAAAGAGTTAAACTACTAACAATGCATAAAAGTGTTCAACTGTTATTAAACTTGTAAAAAATTATACCTTTGAAGCAGATATACATCCTGTTGAACTGAGTTTTCCCATCATCCCTAGTGTCCACATCTAAGTGAACAGAAGAACCAGGATTGGTTATCAAGATCTATTCTCTGTAATCCCATAGCTTTGCATAGTGATCTATCAGTCCTCCTTCATGATCATAAACTGCCCACTGCTTTGCCCTTTTACACATTCCAACACTTACATTAATCCTAAACCTCTCTTTAGCATCTGCTTTTATCTGCCTAAAACTTATCTTAGGATTTCTTACAACCTCATGTGCAAACTGTTTTGCTAGCCACTTGTAAGTAACCAATGACCCCAGATCATAATTCCTTGAGCATGAGTGAGTAGGAATCAATGTTTTGATTTGGAAAGTTGCCTCATTTTGCATCCATCCTGCCCATAATCTAAATGAACAACCTGCTTGTGAACCTTTCTAGCTAGAACACCTACCTTCTTCCACATTTCTTCCACACAAAACTGCTACATTTCTATAATCATTCCTCTTAAACCATAACTGATATCCATGTTTTACCCCATAGTTAATCAAACATTCTTTAAGCTGGGCTGGGTGCTCAAATTTCATACCCAATAATGGGGTCATCTGATCCCATGGTACATTAGGATCAAAAACAGGATAGGAATACCCTTCTTTCACCTTAAATCTGTCATCAACTTCTCTTTGCTCAGTGTTAGAAATGAAGTTGGGCGATATTTACGTGAATTGGAATTAGACAACTAGTTTGCATATAGTGCAATGACTGAAAATGTAATATTAGCAAAGTTGTCATGTAAGGCATATAAATACCCTTCAAGTATTCACTTGAAGGGTGTGGCTGAAACTTCTTATCCTTTGCAATAATATCCAAGTTTCTTTATCTCCACCTTCTCTCTACTCTCTCACTAAAACAACCATGGATCGAGCCTACTTTGCATCACCTCGACCACCAGAAGGTGTTAAAAGACGATTCTTGGTCATTACAATTGGTATCAAGAGCAAACTTGGAAGATTCTTGGCGAATCGTGGTGTGTTTTAAGGTAATAATGTGATTTTTGGTGTGTTCTATCTTGTTTGTGTTCAACTTATGTTAAAAGGAGACCCAACTGTTGCCTTTTTTTTTCATAAAAACGTGACCTTTTGGTGTTTATCTTGAAATCGTACACATTTTGAAGATTAAAGGTTGTGTTTGTTGATGTTCTAACGAGTTGGGTTGTGGATCTGCGATTGTTCTTCACACACATCTTGTGTTTTATGGCTAAATTTCTTTTGTGTTCTAAGCATTTAGATCGACAGAAATTATACAAGATTTTGGAAGATGTGTTCTTGGATATTTTAATTAGAATATTCATTGGTTTGTGAATTATTGGTCAAAGTTGGTGGAAGTTGGTGAAAGACAGTCTGGCAAAGCTTGGGGAAGAGAAAAGGTGGCTAAAAGTCAAGAGTTGGTATGCTGATAATTCTCGCAATTGCCAAAACTCTCGCATTTGGTCACTTCTTCGAAATTGCAACTGAGTTTCGCATTTGGTAATTCCTTTGGAATTGAACTCAGTCTCGGAATTGGTCATTTCTTCGGAATTGGCTGACAGCCTCGCAATTGAACTCTCTCGCAATTGCCACTTCTTCGAAATTGCATAACAGCTTCGCAATTGCTTCACAGTATCGGAATTGATCTCGCAATTCAGTTTCGGAATTGGTCTCGCAATTGAGGTTTTATCGCAATTGGTCTCGCAATTGAGATTTTATCGCAATTGTTCTCGCAATTGATGCTGGCTTTCGCAATTCAACAATCTTTCGCAATTCAAGCCCCTCTCGCAAATGGACCTTCATCTCGCAATTTAAAAAAAAAAAAAAAAAATTTAAATTTGAGGAATGACTTAACGGTCAGTTTTTACGCGAGATTCAAATTCTGGTTCAAGAGTGAAAATTTTGGCCCAAAATTCGAATTTTTCGGGGAATTTTCGGCGTAAAAATTTCTAAAACTCAAATTTTTCCTGCATCATTAGAATGTCATTTTATGGCATATTTCACACCAAAATCACAGCGTGTTCCAATTCAATATTTTTTGTATCAAGTTCGTCAAAATCAAACTTGATTTTGGCATTATCACAATTTTCTTGAAGAATCTTTTCCTTTTCTTTGAGCACTGTTGTCAAAGGGTTTTTAGAAGAAGCAATTCTTTTTGATAATTCTTCTTTGACTTCAGCTACTTCTTTTGAAAGTTCGGTGATTTTCCTTTTGAAACAAAGATTCTCAGATTTCAAAAAATATGTATGATCAGAATCCACATTCTCATGCTCATGGCAGACAGACACCGATTTAAGTGACTCAATTTGATTTGTGAAAAAGTCCTTTTGAATATCAAATTTTAAGCATTTTGCATCAAATTCTTCTTCAAGAGAATGGATGTACTTTAAATCTTCTCTCATTTCAGTGACAAGAAATTTTTCAAAATGTTCAAAACTGAAATTGATATTTTTTACAAGAGGTTCAATCTCATCTTTTAAATACTTACAGACTTCCCTTTTTAGCCAAGCGTCTGATGACATGAGACGAGTGTAGTCACTCTCGGTGTATTGTTGTTTTGACCAAATGACCTTTAACGTGTGGTCAATGTGATATTTAAGATTACAAAACTGTTTCCTTGCTTTATTTTGCCATAAATTAGCATCATAAGTAGCAAGTTGAACTTCTTTGAAAAATCTTTTCACATTTGTGTCTTTTCTTTTTAAAGGTGGTTTTGGTATTTCTGACAATTGTATACAACCATACACAAAGCCTTGGTACGAGAGTGGGCTTTTTCCTTTTTTGGCTTTTAAGCGTTTTTCCTCTGCCAATTTTTCATCTTCTTCTGACATGAACAGAGCATCAGGCGGCAAAAATTTATGTTCCACCTGATCTGTATTTTCAAAACCAATTCCTGATTTTCCCTTATGAACTTTCTCAGCTTTAGGAATCATCATTTGAAGAGTTTGAGCACTTTGGTCTGTTTTTCGAAGTTTTTCTTCAAGATTGTTTGCACGTTTTAAAACCTCTTGATTTTCATTCTCAAGTTTTGTATTAACAATCTTAAAATTGTTTGTGTTTTCCTGAAGCATTGAGTATCTCATTTTTAATTCAACATTCTCTTTTAAAAGCTCTTGGATCCTTGTGTTAGCGGGGCCCATATTTCTATCCACAAATTTCTGACCTTGAGATTTAAGGTTTGAGATTTCAGTGTCTTTGCTTTTTGTTAATTTTTCAAGCTCTTTGGACAATAAGATGTTTGTTTGCTTAGTTTTGCGATTGTCCTCTTTGCACTTTTCAAGTTCATGTTTGAAATTATGGATTAAAGAAGCAAATATGGCATGATCTTGATCATGAGAAGATCCATCCTGGGCAGGCTCACCTCCATTAGGATCCATATCTGGAGTCGTAGGAGTGATATTACTATCAAACCGATTCACCACATATGTGTCACTGATGGACTCAGGATGCGCAGGATGTGTCTTGTCATGAACAAACATATTCTCGAACAAATCAACATTATCATGATCGTTTGAATGTTGTACCGTAGCCACTATTGCAATGTCGGATGAAAGTCTGATGTGGTCAGCTTCAGTATCCCAAACAGCTTCATTCCTGTGTGAACCCTCAGCATCCGAATCGTATCTTGGAGTGCTGCATTCAACATGCTGTTATGAAGATGTGTCTGTTTCCGTGAAGACCAAGCTAGCATCAGATGTTGTACCCTCATCGACCTTTTCTTCTTTGTTTGCCTCTTTCTCATTTCCCACTGATTCCTTTAAGAGCCGTTCTCTTTCAATTTGCTCTCTTTCCCGTTTCTGCTTCTCCATTTCAATTCTTTCCCGTTCTTTCACTTTCATTTCTTCCCGCATCTCTATTAGATGAAGTGATCTTTGAGTAAGTTGCGATTCCAGCAAGTCTATTCTCCAACGCAACTCATTTCTAAACGTTTCAGCTTCCAGGTCACTTGTGACGCATTCACTCCATGTTTGGATATTTGACTCATACCCTGGATGTCTTTCGACCATTCTAAAATCTAAATCAAAAAACCATTTAAAGTGCGTCTTGAGTGCTTGATATGTTTCAGTGCAGTCAAATCCTCGTTCAATTTGGTTCTCTATTCGAACTATGTTATCCATTAGTTTTTCTCTAAATGTGCGATAATCCATTTCAGGTTCGAGGAGGCTAGCAAACATTCGATCAAAAGCATATGATTCCACTATTGACATTTTTGCTTTTGTGAGTCTCTCACATAGACTTTTGATTGCTTTAAAATGTATGAGACATCGTTCATTCGAGCGAGTAAAGTTTTGCATAACCGGAGACATTTGTCCCTCTTGAGAACTCGATTCCATTTTCTTGTGGTGTGTGACAAAGTTGATTCAGGATCGTTGCAACGAAATAGGAGTTGAGGTTGTTGAAGGTTAAACTTGGTTGTTGTTGTGAAGTTTTGGTTTGTTGTTGATGATCGTTGAAGTTGTAGGTGATATGTTGATTAGTTGTAACTTGGTTAGGTTGATGCAAGTTGTTACGGTGGAATTTTGGTCTGGAAACTTAAAACCTCAATAACTTCATTCTGGAGCGTTTTCAGGCCTCGAAACTTGGGTTGAATAAATAAATTTATTCAATGTGTCCTTCTCCTCGGTCTCACGGTCGTTTTGACAGGTCGTGGACTGAAAACGGAGTTACGGTTCAAAAGTTATAACCGTTTGAAGTTTTGACGTAAAAAGACAACTTTGAAATCGTTTCACAGAAGTACGAGGGCCAAAACTGCCAACTCTGAAAGTTCCCAAAGGCTGCTGGAAAGTACAGGGACTGAAGTTGCCAAGTCTGAAAATTGCACCAATTGCGAGACTAAATATGAATTGCGAGACCAATTTCGATAAAACAGCACCAATTGCGAAAAATTGCGACGCAGACTGGCAATTGCGATAAAACACTTCAATTGCGAGACACAAAGTGAATTGCGATACCAATTGCGAGACCTCAGGCAATTGCGATACTGAATTGCGAGACAGCAATTGCGAGACCCAATTGCGAGAGCAGCACCAATTGCGAGATCAGCGGCAATTCCGAAAGAAGCAGCAATTGCGAAGAATTTTTGAATTTCGAGAGATCTGTGAATTGCGATAAGATGCTCCAATTGCGACAAGGGTTGCAATTGCGAGAAATTTCAGCTTATTCCCACTTTTGTTGACTTTTGGGTACGTTCCCACGTGATATCTTACAACTTTTCCCACTTGCTGACAACTTTATACCAAATTGCAAATATTCTTTATATCTTTTCACCCACTTGGACCAATAATATCCAAGATATTATAAAAACACATAAAGTGAATTCTTTCGATCAAGCAGGCTAAGAACACCAAAAAAATGCAGTTTTTTTTTTTCAGTTTCTCCAACAAACAAATGAAGAATCTTCACAAAATCGCCAAACCAAGAACAAACACAACCTTTCACTTGAATCTTTGCTATTTCGATTCCTAGAGAACCAAAAACCACTCTCGTTGTGGTGTTTTTAAGAAGACAAAAATCACAGCAGTTGATTTCTATTAAGCACTAATCGAATCACAACCTTCCTACCTCGTTGATCGGCTGTTGATACCACTTGTTGTAGTCGATAATCACTCTTTATCACACAATATTTGCACGTTAAAGCAAGAGATGAGATGGGACAATGGATGTGTTGGATCGTATGATATAAGATAGATATGGATGTTAAAGACTTTTCTATTAAACACATACAACACTCACAGTTGAACCACACATACAAATGAGGCATTTTGTGCTTTATATATTACTAGCACTTTGCCTTGTGGGCTTTTGATGTGGGCTTGTGGGCTTTTGACCATTGGGCTAGACATTTACATATACCACAATATCTTAACATAAGCCCACTTAACACAAAGTTCTAACAAATTGAATGACCATCACTTTAATCACTAAAATTAAAGCTAACTTAGACGTGGTGTCCCAAATTAAATATGATAACTACTAAAAACAAACTAATAATTTTGATCAAGGTTACCGTATTTCTTTCACTTGAAATTATTATTATAAAATTGAAAGAAAAAAATAATAATTAATTAGTTAATGATAAAACTATCATTTTGCAATAACTATGAAAAAGTAAGCAATAATTTATTTGATCAAATAAAATCGAGTTATCTAATTTAAGTAATTGATGTTAGAGTGAAACCACATTAAATTTAAGTAATCCAGTTCGATTTTGGAATACTTTGTTCTTTTCAACCTAATATTCCGTTCATTGTTGTAGTTGTTTTTTTGGGTTGTGGAGTCAAGTAATATTGAGTATGATCATCTGTCAATAATGCGCTATGAATAGTTTTTTTGATTTCAAGTTATTTTTGTATGATTAACACTCTAATAATATGTTCGACTTGCTGAGATTTACGTACTAATAATAAATATGTTTGACTTGTTGAGATTTATGTACTATATAAACAATTATATATATATATATATATATATATATATATATATATATATATATATATACACACACACATACACACACACACACACACATATATATATATATATATATATATATATATATATGTGTGTGTGTGTGTGTGTGTGTGTGTGTGTGTGTGTGTATATATATATAATATACGCAGCGGATTAGATCCCAAGGATCTGTACGATTTGTATTGATTAACAAATAAATACGCTACTAACCTCTTCTAATGAATACGGATGAACAAATGGAATAAAGAATGGATCTTGCTCTTCTTTGGACACCCACGATCAAACCCTTAATCAATATATATATAATATACGCAGCGGATTAGATCCCAAGGATCTGTACGATTTGTATTGATTAACAAATAAATATGTTACTAACCTCTTCTAATGAATAAGGATGAACAAATGGAATAAAGAATGGATCTTGCTCTTCTTTGGACACCCACGATCAAACCCTTAATCACTAAAATAATTGATCTCTATGACTAGTCTACACTACACGTCCTTGTACGATTACCGAATGCTAGTTCTTAGATTCACGATCAGAGCACGAACCTACAAGTGTTTGATTAATGAAAAACGAAAAACCATAAACCCTAGGGTGTTGTACGACAGGTTTTCAAGAGGAGGAGGAAAGAGAGATTTGTGTGTTAAGTTTTCCAAGAGTTACAATAATGATTAAGTCTAAACATTATTTAATCTATTGAATAACTTGTCCAACAAGTCGGGCTCCTCTTCCCCTCTCTTTCCCTTTACGCCGGTCGTCCACCTTCAATACATGGGCTTCCCATGTGTTTTGGGCTAAATCCAATTAACAAGTCCATTATTTATTAATTATAAGCAAATTAGTTAATTAAAACGTCTAACAGTTTAATTAACGACCATTTAGTAAATCGTGAAATATAAACTAATATAGTTAATATATTTACTATAAATATATTAAATACATTATAATAAGTAATCCATCGGTGTATACGTGTGTGACCTCATATGGTCACGTTGTAAAACCCTAAAATCCGTAATCACGTTTTAATTGATAATTTGAATTCAGCCTAAGTTTTTTTTTTAATAAATAAAAGATATATAAACTATAGGTTATGCACTTGAATTTATATTAATCATAAACTATACATTATAAAGTAAATACGAAATTAAATCTACGCTATCATAAAATAAACTAAAATCAGCCTACACCTTTTTAAATCCTAAGTTGTGCACACTTTCTATGTGTGATAAATGAAACCGAAAATTTGAAACCCCCTCCTCCTTTAGGCGTGTAAAGATGGGATAAGAATAAAACTAAGTGACTAAATATTGGGTTTTAAATAAAAGATTTGGAGGACTCCTGATTTGTAGCTAAATACACAACATACTATCCTTTCACTCACATCTCACATGTTTTCTTTTATTCTAAACCGTATAAAAAATATTCGGCTCCCCTCTTTTCTCTCTCAACACCGAACCCTAAAACACAAAAACCAGGAAACTCTATATCGTTATTTGTTGTTGCCAAGAAGAAGAGAAGAAGACATCCCTTGGCGATCCTTGAAGTAGTGGTTAAGCCTTGCATTCGCTAGTCCTTGTCCTTGTTTTGGTGTCACATTAAGCAGCCTCTATGGTAACTCTTGGTCCTTTTGTTTTCTCTCATCCATACGACACACATATGAATGAATATAATCAGACCTAAACATGTAATACTAAACATTATAATCTGGTTGTTATGAATCATCTTAATCATGTGTTGGGTTATATTTGTGTCTTGTTAAAATGGTAACCACACGCTACATAAAATCATATGAATAAAACATATGTGTCGATTTCTTGTATATGTTATCTCTTTAAATCAGTTTGTTCCTGTCTAAATCGTGTCACTACAATCCCTAAAACAAATCATTAATGACACAATAATTATGACCTAAGACCTGGAAACCTTAGACATTAGTTAGTGGTCGATTAGGGTTTAAAAGGGTTTAGAGTTTTGTGTGATTTTATGTGAGTATGCTATCCAGATTTTGGGTCGGATTGAGGGATGTCCAAACTGATGATGCCAACGTGTTTTTGGGTAATTTTTGAGTCTAAACATAATTTCAATCAGTGTACTTTCTGAAAATGTAAATTATATACTTATTTGAGGTCGAGAAGTGTGCTTTTGATTTTTACAAGATTAAGTGTCAAAACTGTATTTCGGATGTCTGAAAATCAGTTTGTGTTTTTGATTTTTTAATTTTCAAACCATAGGGAGTTAAGATCTCTTCTTTTACAGGAGTGATATTTAAGTAATGTGTGACTTTCTGGAATTTTTGAGGAATTTTCGGAATTGTTCAAGTGGGTCTAATAAATGCAAACTTTCAGGGTGTACCTGCAGTTCACTTTCTGGACATGTTTGGGTAAACGATTTTTGAAATGGTTTTTGCACATGCAAATAAATTCTGGGAAAATTCATGTAAGCTCTTAGGACATATAGGTACATGTGTAAATTATTGTAGCTTCTGGATTGGAGTCTTGGTATGATTTGAAATTCGTTAAGTGAAGGTTAAAGTATACTAAAATCAGAAATTTATAAAGGAACTAAAGGTCTTGTAAATTCATATCAATTGATGTGTTTGAACTCTAAAAGGTACTTAAGTGATAATCATGATATATTGGGTCATATGTTAACCTAATTTCAATAATGAAACCCTAAGTAGATTAATTATGAATTGTGACCTGAAGTTACGAAAGTTACTAATTTTAGAAACTTACTAAATCTAGAAATTTACTAATTATGGAAACATGCTGAATCTAGGAAGCTACTAATTATGGAAAGTTACTAAAAATGGAAAGTTTCTAAAAATAGAAAGAAACCATAATATGTAAATCTGCTCAACAACAAGTGATGAATCAGTAATAACTTATGAAATGGTTCTTAAATAATAAGACGATCATTAATTCGTGTAGATTCGTTGAAGAAGGGGTAACTTCCGATCCTTGTGTTTTCTGATATGGTTTCATTTGCGGTTTGAGGTACAGATATTCTACCCTTTCTCAGTAAGGGTTCTGATCTCATGACTTCTCGATCCTTGACTTGATTCATTTGCTTGATATGATTCCGTTTGATATGATTCGTTGATATGATCCGTTTGATATTATCATTTGATATGATTCAGTTTGCTATCCATTCTGTTATGATGATCTGTATATTATCTCATTGATATGAGATTCTGTTCTACTGGTATGCTCTGATTGATTATGCTATAGCAGCTCTATTATGATTATGGATAGCTTTGCTTTGCTTTACTTTGATTTGCTCTGTTCTGTTGCCCGAGCTGTTTCTGAACTAGCCATGGAGGTACCATGGCCATGTCATTGAGGTACCAATGGCATAACACTTTCTGTGGAGGTGTGATTGATCCACGGCGTTCCCTTCTATTCTGATATATATATATATATATATATATATATATATATATATATATATATATATGATTATTGTTGATGCGTGGTTTTGCGACCTTACAACAGGTTTTACCTCTCGAGGGATCTCGAGAAGCTTGCAATCCCCACCAGGCAGTGTACCTGACCGATGTAGTATAGTGAAGTGGCAAGTACCGGGGGATTGATCGTTCTCTAGGGGAATAGTGTCGTTAGGATTGAAAAACTACTCTAATAGGTCTAAGGGTGAGGGAAGATTCTTTTTGTATTTTTATATTTTTTATAAAAGCAAGTAAAATCTCAGGTTTGAAGGAGTGGGCGGAATTAGTTGCTAGTCAACTAACCCAAATGACTACAAATGCAAATAAAATAAAATAACTGAAAATGAAAAGTTGTGGAACTTATATGGAGAGAAATGTGTTTACTTAGATTTCCTTACTCCCTAACTATCTTTTACCGGTTGATTAGTGTGTATTAATTGCGTGGATGACGGGTGTATTCCTTAATACCAATCGTGGGGTGGCGTACGTACTTCCCCAACTCTACAAGCTCATACTTCACTCCTATGTCGTGCCGGCTAAGAAGCTCCTAACATGGGATCACTAGAATTCGCTCATGCATTAAATACAACCATAAAAACCTTAGTACGCATTGGTTCATGTTTCTTAAGACGTTCAAGCAAGTTACCGTATAGGAGGTTAGCCAGTTTTCTTAAGCCTAACATCGATAAACAATCATCCAATACAATTAATAACACACTAATAACCAATAATCAATAGTTAGGTTTCATTAGATCTAAGCAAACACAAGATAAATCTAGCCTAGCATGTCAATTAAAAGACAAGAACAAGATATAATCAAACAACACATAGACATATTGATTGATTAAGTGATTACTTATCTTCAATTAAACATGGGAGATCCAAGGGTATAAAACCCTTAAAAATGGCAGAAAATTCGTCTTAGGGTTTCTCCTCACAAAGTTGCACACACATGACTAAAAATTGCAAAACTATATATAGAGTTTAGGGTCTGACGGCGTCACGTTGTAGGAGGTGACGCCGTCACCTCGCCGCGGCTAGGGTTCCCGGATGGTCTTCCTGACGCCGTCCCTCTTTAATCCTCCAAAATCCACTCTGGCCCGTCAAGGGCTGACGCCGTCAGAATAGTGCTTGACGCCGTCTCTCTTTAACTTAAACCGTGATGGCCTTGATCACCTTAAAGGGTGACGCCGTCAGACTTTCCATTGTAAAACTCTCTGGCGCGTCACGTGTATTTTTCATATCCACCTCTTTTGCCAAGCCGTGACGCCGTCACGTGTACTTTTCCAGCAGCTTTGGAGACTTTGTCGTTTTCTTCACTTTTATGCTCCAAAAACGTCCAAAATGCTTCCTTTTCCAGATTTCTTCTCCAAAGTACCTAAAATGACAAAAGGAACGATTTAGGGCAATATTTGATCAAATAAATACGATTTAGGGCTTAAATGACCCCCTAAAAGCGGTACACTTTTCGCTTCATCAAATACCCTTACACTTGAGATTTGCTTGTCCTCAAGCAAATGCGCTTTTATTCTAATCAAAATACAAGTTAGGGGTCATTTAATGCTAATATAAAAGTAATTACAACAAATAGTCGTTCCACTTTAATCATAATAAGCACGGAGATTACAAACTAGCACCTCACAAGTAGTGTTTAGATACTCACATCTCTCAGGTGTCATAAAAGTATATCTCATAAATGAAAACGGATAATATCTCTCACTACCTGTCATAGCAAATAGATTACCATAGGCTTGGGAAAGGATCGAAAACCTTCTCCACTAGGCGTAAGCACCTAAGATAAACTATCAAAGAGGGCTTTTACATGGGTTATAACGTGAGGTGTAGGGATATGATAAACACGGTTTTGTTGGATAAATGATATTTTACTGGTGGCGAGTTAAAGATCTTGATTAATTACATGTACAATATGGCGTTGCTAAGCCAAGACTAGACTCGACTTAAGCTAAAAACAAACTAACAAAAACATAAAATAAACATAAAATGAAACGGGATGATAGTCCGTATGTTTTTTCTACTTTTCTTTTTCTCATTTTTTTTTGTATTTTTCTTGATTTTTTCGATTTTTTTTTTTTTTTTTTTTTCATACACTCTTGCCCTACCATCCAAAATAATACATCATAGGGGCGTTGCATTCCCCTTACACTTGAACTTTTACATAACTTTACAAATAACTATTCTAATGACTCGAATTAAGATAATCGAAACACTTGGAGTACTTTTTAAAATATTTAGCACATATGGGGGTAATAATGTTGTTCTTCCCCATTACTCCATTACACTAGTACTTTACCCATGAATCCCAATCATCCCAAAACAATATGTACAAGGATATGACTCGACTTAGCAACCATGTAATCAATTAGATAATTAACTTGGGGTTTAAACAAATGTTGTCACAATAATGCACTAAAAATGAGTGCATACAAGGTAGGCTAAGGCGATTTGGGTGTACATTTAAGTGGGGTGTAAACAAATTCTTACTTTAAGTAAAATGCTTAAAGTTAGAAACAAAAAGATAGGCTTTGAGGGGTTTACTAGGGGTATCGTGTACTAAAAATGAGTACAACGCAAAGGGTGTGGGAGAATTACTTGACCAATGTAGCCAAAGTAATTATAACAAAAACACAGGTGTAAAACAATGGGTTAATCCTAATGCCTCTTATCATGTAGTAAATCTAACTACACGAATGTAGTCTCACTTGTGGCCTCGGAATGGTCCTAACGCAAGTTCTAGAATCTAAGTGCTACCGGTACACACATCATAGCTTAAATGCTTTTCCTACCAATTCTAGGGGCGAACCTCACATATTTGGGGGTGGAAAATTTTTTAGTGGTACGGTTTTTGTGCTAGTCATATAACTCCTATCCGTGAGACGCTCATTAAGATCAAAGTTTCACTCCTATATGTTGTAAAAAATTTTAAATTTGGCACTAAAATTGCCCTAACAGGTATTTATCTCAGTTTTATTACACATCTACCATTAAACAAACAAAAATCAAGCGTAATAGCATTCTCTAAAGTATCGTATTTTACCCCCCTTACACTTAAGATGAACATTGTCCCCAATGTTCAAATAACAAGATGTAAAAGTAAATAAGGTAAAAGAATGAAATCAAATACTCCCCTGATTCGTTCGGTGGATAAAGAGGTAACATGGTTAGATCTTCTTCCAATAAAATGTAGAAGCTCCAAGACTAAAGCATCGCCAAAAGCTAGATTCCACATACATTTCCTTGTCCAAAATAACCTGTTAAACCTGAGAAAACAAACACGAAAACCTGCATAACAACGGCGGGATAAATCTATATAAGGATATAATGCTTGTGGAATGATTATTTTGCAGATTCCTGGAGTTTATAAGTTAGAGATTTAATAAAAACTTTTTTTGAAAACAAAACTTTCAAAAATTTCAGAAAATTAAAACCTGACGCCGTCAGGTTGTAATGCCTGACGCCGTCAGAAATGATCTGACAGAATTCTCATGTTAAGTTTCCGGAAAATTTCTAGAAAAACCTATACCTTACTTCCTGGAATTCCTGCAAAATATCATTATGACTCGATACAAGCATTTGACTCAAACAAATACTAATATGTATGTTAATTTATTATTGTTATGATTCATGTTCATTTGTTCTAATAAACCGATTTGGATTTCCCTTACACTTATCTTTTGCAAAATACCTTTATCTGTAGTTAAGACGAAGTTAAAAACAAGATAAAGCATTTTCACAATTTACTTTTGAACATGAATCAATAATAATAAAAATTAAACATACATACGGAAACAAATAAAATCAAACAAACAAATAAATAAACACACAAAGCAAATAAAGCTTGGGTTGCCTCCCAAGAAGCGCTTTTCTTTATTAACGAGTCTTGTAGATAGACTCAAAGTCACGTACATTACGTGATTCCATCATTGGTCACGGTGTCTAGGCCATTCTCATTTCCGGTTTTATATTCCGGTCCTAATTTCAAACAATCCTTGTAGAAACCGGATATCCTTTCCCTAACATAGTCTACTCCTTTATTTCTATCCTCATCATTCCTATAGTAGACCGATTGCTTAAGCTCCTTCTCAACATTTGACAAGTGTTGGAATTGCTCTATCTTATATCGCATTTGGTAGTTTACCTCATCGGTCTCATCACTAAATCTGACTATCCCTAAAGAAGGTTCATAAGTCATTCTAGAGACCTCAACGAATGGTTTTCCAAAAACTACTTGAGTTAAGCATGCATCGACTATTGGGTGGATATCTTCTACAAGTACAAATTCGGTGACATAGGTGAAGTTTCCTACATAAAACGGTAATCCCTTAACTCTTCCCGTGAAGTTACTCATCCAACCCTTATCAGGGAGCATCCTATACCCAAGTTGATTTTTCATTATCAAGTTGCAGTGGGCTCTAGTCATGATGTTTATGGGCGATCTAAGGTCGATGTAATCTTTCCACACATGAAAATGTTCGATGTTGCATGGTATGTTGAGATTAGAAGGGTCGCCTATTTTTATAATTGGTCTACCTAGGAAGTATGGTGTCTCGGGGTCATCGAATAAGTCTGTATGATATGCGCGCTCTTCCTTAGTGGGTATCCTATTGAAGTAGTCCTCATCATCATCTACTTCTTCAATCTCACTTTTCCTAACTTCTTTATCAACCTCGACTTTCTTAACCTCATCCTCTGGTTCACTATTATCCTCATTCCTATCAATTGGTTTAATAGTGACAATGTTGACGAAGTGGACGTGTTTGGATGAAGAGGGGTCTTTTACTTGGGGTCCGCTATTTGTGTTCCTAGCGTCCTTATGTGGAGGTGATAGCACTTGGTTATTGAAGGCTTTCAATAAGTTGTCAATTTTATTGGTCATCTCCGTTTGTTGTTTATGGAATTCGGATTCAAACTTGGCTAAACGAGCTTCTTGAGATGCCATAAATTGGGACATCAATCCTTCAAAGTTATTGGTACTACCATAATTGTTAGAAGGATTGTTATTGAAAGTACGGTTCGAGTTGGAACCGCTTGATTGGAAACGATTAGGTGGGTTGGAAGAATTGGTTTGTTGTGCGTTTTGGTTTTGTTTCCACCTAAGGTTTGGGTGATTTTCCCATGAGGAGTTGTATGAATCACCGTAGGGGTTTGGCTCGGGTTTGAAAGTGTACCACTTGTCTCCAGCTCCGTCGGTACGCGAGGATGCGTAGTCCGCAAAAGCTTGTTCGGGGAGTTCCACGCAAGCACGAGTGTCGTGGGGACCACTACATAATTCACATGAAGAAGTGATTTTGTTCACTTGGCTTGAAGGTTTAGGAGCTGTTGGGAATTATGATGCGTATCAAGAGCAGACAACTTAGGTCTGGTAGTTTACTAAGTTAGGTCTGTTTGTGATTTAGGTCTGGTTATGTAAAGTTAAGTCTGGTAGTACATGTTAAGTCTGGTTGACTTATAAAGTTAAGTCTGGTCGTGAAGATAGGAAAGTTTGTTAGAGTTATGTTAGGAAAAGATACAATACGTGTATGTATCTTTATAGAAGATTTGTGTATATATTCTGTGTCGTCTAGGGTTTCCTTGTGTTATAAAAGGATCCCTAAAGTTTGTTAGTTCGTGTGTGTGAGTTGTACGAATTGATCATAGTGAATATCAATATACGAAGTTAGTGATATCCCTGCTTGTGTTCTTAATTGTTCTTGTTAAGATTCCGCATTAACATTAACAATCACTTAGGGTTTCTCACTTAGATTGGTTCGGATTTATCCTAACTATCTACTAGGTATTCAAGACTACTTAGTGATCCATATACAATTTGTGGACCAACAAGTGGTATCAGAGCTTGGGAGAGACTCTGAATTCGTAGAACACTAAAACCTAATTCTCACTCAAATCACCCTTCACAATGTCTGAACTCGATAAGCCTGAAACTTTCTCAATCCATAACAGTGAGGATGAGCAATCAAACCATGAAGATGAAGGAAAAACCGAAACCAGTAACTCCCAAACACAACAACAACCCATCCCTTCCACAACCACAATCTCAAACATAAAACTTCCACTACTGAAGAGAGAAGAGTATGATATATGGGCCATGGAGATGGAACATTATCTGGAATACATTGATAGTGATGTATGGAAGGTTATTCAAAAGGGAAATTCTAAGAAGAGAATTTCACAAGGGAATGATGGGCAGCTCAGAATAATGCCACCAGTATCTGCTGAGGAGATTAGGGCTGTGGAGAAGGAAAAGAAGGCCAGAACCTTGCTTCTTATGGCTATTCCTAAGGAGCATCTACAAAGGTTTCATGGCATTCTTGATGCTAAGGAGATGTGGGAAGCTATCAAGAAATGATTTGGAGGTAATGCTAACTCCAAAAAGATGCAAAAGGCTGTTCTTAAACAGCAATTTGAAACATTTAGTGTTTCAAAGACTGAAGGTTTGGAGAAGGGCTATGACAGATTTCAACATCTGTTAACACAACTGGAAGTTCATGGTGCAGCAGTCTCGAATGAGGATGCAAATCACAAATTCCTTAGATCTTTACCATCAGAATGGGGCAATGTATCTGTGGCAATGAGGATTAAGGAGGAAGTAGATTCTATGACACCTGATGACCTATACAATAATCTCAGGATGTTTGAAAGGGACATCAGTAATAACACTCAGGGTTCAACCAGTTCATCAAATGTTGCTTTTGTGTCTCAAAACAAAAGCAGTACTTACAAGGTTAGATCTGGTGTTAGGTCTGGTAACTATGAAACTCCTTCAAGTGAAAGGTCTGCTTCAAGTTTCACTGATGAGGTGATACATTCTTTCTTTGCCAATCAAACGGAAGATGAAAGCTTTATTAGTGAAGACCTTGAACAAATTAATGATGCTGAAGTTGAGGAGATGGATATAAAATGGCACATTGCCATGGTTGCTCTAAGGGTCAAACGATTTCAGAAGCAATATGGTAGGACTATCAACTTCAACAACAAATCACCAGTGGGATACACAAAGAGGACTGTTGAATGCTACAACTGTCACAAGCATGGGCATTTTTCAAGAAATTGTCCAGAGAAGAAGTCTGCTGATGAGAAAAGAGTTGAAGATGGGAAGATGGAAAAGAATCAGATGAGCCTGCTGACAATGGAAGCTGGAGGAGTCAATTGGGGTGAGCATCCAAGAGTAAATGAGGAGTCTGATCATGCTCTCATGGCCATTGGTAATGAGGTATCATTATGCTCTAAATTATGTACTGAATCATATAATCATGTTAAGGCTTTGTGTGATGAGCAGCAAGAACAAATAGGTGATCTAGAAGTAAATTTATTAGCACATAAAAATGCTGTAAAAACTTTAGAGGCACAAAAGGTCACCCTTCAAAATCAACATGCTGCTTTAAATGAAAAACTATACTTTCAAGCTAATAAGATATATGAACAAGATGAGAAGCTTAAAAGGTATAGACAATTAGGGCTTAAAATTCAGAAGGAGAGGGATGAGCTGAGAAAAAGGGTAGATCAATGGAACAATTCAAATAAAAACCTGTTTAAGTGTTGGGATTCTCAAATTAAGTCAAATAAAAAATGTGGCTTAGGATATGAGGAAAATGAGAATAGGGATATATTTAAGAATAGAGAAGAGGACTATGCTGATAAACCTTTGTACAATAGGTTTGTTAAGACTGGTGACTTTAAGGGAGTACCACCACCTTTGAGTGATGACTATACTCCTCTTGAAAAAGAAGAGTTAGATGATTCACTCTTTGTGTATGGTAAGAAAGGTCCTCAAGTGCCTGAACCAACTACCCAAGAGGACAAATCTAGTAGATATTCTTCTTGTCAATCCAATGACTCTGAAGGATCTATTGATGGTTCCTCTGATCACTCTAAGACTGAGTCAAACAATGAGGAAAAAGAGAATCCTGAACCTAAGGTTGTTAAGAAGTGTGAACCTGTTGTTACTAAACCTTTAGTGACTGAACAAAAGGCTGAGACAGTTAAACCTAGTTGTGTCAATCACATAAAAACTCCTAGGGAATCTGTTAAATTGAATGAGTCACCTAGAAGCAATAGAGTTCACAGAGAAAGTAGGAGTAGTTACAATTATGCTCCTAAAAGATACTTTGTGTGTGGAAGTTTGAGTCATTTAATAAGAGATTGTGACTTCCATGAAAAGAGAATGAAAAGAGAGGCTGAGCAAAAGAGAATGAATGTTAATAAGGTTCATAGTTCAAATACACCAGTTTGGAACAATGCTAATAGAGTTAACCATGCCAACCAGTTTGTCCCCAGACCTGTTCAACTAAATAACACTACCAGACCTAACTCTTTTGTTAATTCTGGTAGACCAAATTTTGGGTCTGGCTACAGAAACTTTAATGTGAATAGGCAAAATGTTAATTTTATGAGGCCTAAAGTGAATACTGGTTATGTTAACTCTGTGAGACCTAATGTGAACACTGGTTTTGTAAGACCCAAGCAACCTTTTCAAAAACCTCAGGTGAATGCAAATTTTAAAAGAAATAATTTTTACAAAGCTCATTCACCTGTAAGGAGACAAACAGCAAAACCTTTAAAGGGAAATGGGGATTCTGCTGTTAAGACCTCAGCATGTATGTCTTGGGATTCAAACAAAAATAAATCCATATATAAATCCCAAAACAACAGTGGATCAGGTTCAATTAAGAAATTCAAGCATATTGATCCACAAGGCGGACCCAAGCCTACTCAGGCCTGGGTTCCTAAGAGAAACTAATTTCTCTTCTTTTTGTGCAGGATCATCCACTTTGCTATATGGAAGATAGAGGAATACTTGACAGTGGATGCTCTGGGCACATGACTGGTAACAAGAACTATCTTAATGATTTTCATGAATTCGAGGGAGGTTCTGTTACTTTTGGAGGAAGCAAGGGACAGATAACTGGTAAAGGAAGAATTATTGTGGGCAACATAGAATTTGACAATGTATCTTTTGTGAAAGAACTTGGGCAGTTCAACCTTTTCTCAATATCACAGATTTGTGATACTCAGCATAAGGTGCTTTTTACTGAAACTGATTGTCTTGTGTTGACTCCGGACTTTAAAATGCCTGAAGAACATCAAATTCTTCTTAAAGTTCCCAGACAACACAAAATGTACAGTTTTGATATGAAAGCATCTTATCCTGCAAAAGGTGCTACTTGTTTAATTGCAAAAGCTACATTGGATGAATCTAAGTTGTGGCACAGAAGGTTAGGCCATGTGAATTTCAAAAACATGAATAAACTTGTGAAAAATAACCTTGTGAGAGGTTTGCCTTCAAAATTGTTTAAAAATGATCATACCTGTGTGGCTTGCAACAAGGGAAAACAACATAGGGCATCCTGTAAGGTTAAATTAGAAAGATTAATCACTGAACCTTTGCATACCTTACATATGGATCTTTTTGGCCCTACATCTGTCCATAGCATTAATCATGCATGCTATTGCCTTGTCATTACAGATGATTGTACTAGATATTGTTGGGTGTTCTTTATGTCTAGGAAGGATGAAGCTACCCCTTTGATTCAAAATTTCATTAGACAGATTGAAAACCTTATTGATAAACGAGTCAAAATCATTAGGAGTGATAATGGCACTGAATTTAAAAACAAGAGCATGCTAGATTTTTGTGGTAATAAAGGAATTAAGCAACAATTCAGTAATGCAAGAACTCCTCAGCAAAATGGAGTTGCTGAGAGAATGAACAGGACACTTATTGAGGCAGCTAGGACTATGCTTGCAGATTCACTTTTACCTACTACATTTTGGGCTGAAGCAGTCAGCAATGCCTGCTACATCTTTAATAGGGTAGGAGTGACCAAGCCTCAAAATAGAACTCCTTATGAGCTTATGTTTGGCCACAAACCAGTTGTTAGCCATATAAGACCTTTTGGGTGTCATGTTACCATTCTTGATACTCTAAGTGTTCTTGGAAAATTTGAAGGAAAATCTGATGAAGGGTTTTTACTTGGGTATGCATTAAACAGTAAAGCCTTTAGGGTTTACAATTTAGTATCCAAGAAAGTAGAGGAAAATCTGCATGTAAACTTTCTTGAGGAAAAACCCAATGTCAAGGGAATTGGTCATAGGTGGATGTTTGATATTGATTATTTGACTGATTCTATGAATTATGTTCCTGTCTCCAAGGAGAATCAAATTAACCCTATTGCAGGTACCCAAGAAGCTACTAACATTGCAGGTACCAAAGATTCCTCAAATTCAGGGAACATTGATGATATGGCTGAGCTTGTTGTGATTCCATCTACAGAGAACAAGTCTGATGCAGCTGAAGCAGTAATCAAGGATTCTTCCCCTCAGAAAACAGACTCTGAAGTTAAGTCTGGCAAAGTCAAATCCCCTAGCATTACCAGTACTTCACTTTTTAAGTCTGGTAGTGATGTTCTACCAGACCTTTCTTCAAATACTGAATGTGCTGATTCTGAGATGCCAGAACTTGAAGTATTTCCTAATCCTAATGAAGGTGTTTTTGATGGGGCTTCCTATGATGAAGGAGGTATTATTACTGATTTCAACAACTTACCCACTGAAGTGGAAGTAAGTCCAACCCCCACTCTCAGGATCCATACCATTCATCCCAAAAGCCAAATAATTGGTAACCCCAAGTCTGCTGTTCAAACAAGAAGTAGAGTGCAACATCAGTCTGCTTCTCTTGCACTCATTAGCCTGATCAAGCAACAACAAAGGGTCAACCATAAGGACCAGCAACATTGCTTATTTGCTTGCTTTCTTTCTCAAAGTGAACCCACTACAGTTTCTGAAGCTTTAGGGGAGGAAAGTTGGGTAGAAGCCATGCAAGAAGAGTTGTTGCAGTTCAAGCTACAGAAATTATGGGTTCTTGTAGACCTACCTAATGGAGCTAAAGTTATTGGTACTAAATGGGTCTTCAGGAATAAAAGGGATGAAAGAGGGGTAGTTGTAAGGAACAAAGCAAGGTTGGTAGCTCAAGGATACAAACAGGAGGAGGGCATAGATTATGATGAGGTTTTTGCTCCTGTAGCAAGGATTGAAGCTATCAGGTTATTCTTGGCCTATGCATCATACATGGGATTCAAGGTATATCAGATGGATGTCAAAAGTGCTTTCCTTTATGGCACTATTGAAGAAGATGTGTATGTACATCAACCTCCTGGCTTTGAGGATCCTGCTAATCCCAATCAAGTGTATAAGGTTATTAAAGCTCTATATGGTCTTCATCAGGCTCCTAGAGCTTGGTATGAAACTCTTTCACAGTTTCTTGAAGAACATGGATACATCAGGGGTGTAATCAGGGGTGTAATTGACAAGACATTATTTATCAAGAGAGATCAGAAGGATATTATTCTTGTCCAAATTTATGTGGATGATATCATTTTTGGATCCACAAGAAAGTCTTGGTGTGATGAATTTGAAGGTTTAATGAAGAGCAGGTTTGAAATGAGTTCAATGGGAGAACTTACATTTTTCTTGGGATTGCAAGTTAAGCAAAAGGATGATGGACTTTTTATTTCTCAAGACAAGTATGTTGCAGAAATTTTGAAAAAGTTTGAATTCTCAAATGTGAAGGCAGCAGTCACTCCCATGGAGAACAAAGTGCCTTTAACAAAGGATGAAGATGCTGCTGATGTAAATGTGCATCTTTACAGATCCATGATAGGTTCCCTCATGTATCTTACTGCTTCTAGACCTGATATTATGTATGCAGTTTGTATTTGTTCATATTTTCAGGTTCAACCAAAGACTTCACATCTTCATGCTGTGAAGAGAATCTTTAGGTACTTAAAGGGCAAACCAAATTTGGGCCTTTGGTATCCTAAGGAGTCAGCTTTTGACCTGACAGCTTATTCAGACAGTGACTATGCTGGTGCAAGTCTGGATAGGAAATCAACAACAGGAGGTTGTCAGTTCCTTGGAAGGAGGTTAATATCTTGGCAATGCAAGAAGCAGACGATTGTGGCTAATTCAACTACTGAGGCTGAGTATGTAGCAGCTGCTCATTGTTGTGGACAAGTTTTGTGGATTCAGAATCAGATGCTGGACTATGGTTTGAATTTTATGAATACTGTTATCCACATAGATAATAAGAGTACTATATGTATTGTTAAGAATCCAGTATATCACTCTAAAACTAAGCATATAGAAATAAGGCATCACTTCATTAGGGATTGCTTTGAAAAGAAGTTGATTAGAGTGGAGAAAATACATACAGATTTTAATGTTGCTGACCTGTTAACTAAGGCATTTGATGGTCCTAGGTTCAATTATCTGGTAGTTAACATTGGTATGATGAACCCCTAGTTTGAATTAAGGGGAGGTTTGGCCTAAGGGGAGGTCAAACTGTGAAGTATGTAAAGTATGAATACTTACCAGCATTTAGGTTATTTTTAAGTTTTGTAGTTTTGATTTTAGTTCTGTTAATGATGTGATAAAAAAAAAAAAAAAAAAAAAAAAAATGGTTTGTTTTATCTATGTCTTTTATTTCTTTATAGGCAATGCTGGATTAAGTATATTTTCACAAGTTGTTGAGTGAGATTATTGGAACTTCTCACTTGGTGGAGGTGCTTTGCACTAACACATCAAAAGGTTATCAGTCCACCTTGTCTCATCAACATAAGGACTGGCTAATCCTGAGCAAACGGCTAACAGGTAAAGATTGCTCAAATCCGTTTATGGCTAACAATTTGCCAAAAATTGTATGGTATTCAACTCACCATATCTAAGATAAGTGAAGAGTTGGCTAGCCCACAAGGTTATGGCTTGTGGTAAAGGCTGTGGAAAACCATAAATGGTAATCAATTCACCATGATGAGGTGCTTTTCCATCAAAGAATTGACTAGTCCAGAAGCAAACGGCTTTTGGTAAAGACTTAACAAATCCGTTGATAAGCTGATGATTTGCTTAAAATCATATGGTTATCAGTGTACCATGGTCTTACACACCAAAACATTTGGCTACTCCAGTAGTAATGGCTATTGGTAAAGAGACATCAAATCCATTAAATTTCAATGATTCACCTCTCACAGGTGTTAACACACTTGTGAATAGTGATGAGAATAGATATGAAACTTAATATGAATTGATGTACATATAGTCAATGTTGCTGCAAAGACCATATCAGAAGAGCTTATCAAGATTCAAGCTGCTAGAAAGAAACAAGACCTAAATACATTTCAATGTATTCAAGATTCAATCCTCAGAAGGCTAAATCAGAAGAACTTGAAGTTCATGAAGCATGAAGATCAAGTTAGGGGAGGATTGTTGGGAATTATGATGCGTATCAAGAGCAGACAACTTAGGTCTGGTAGTTTACTAAGTTAGGTCTGTTTGTGATTTAGGTCTGGTTATGTAAAGTTAAGTCTGGTAGTACATGTTAAGTCTGGTTGACTTATAAAGTTAAGTCTGGTCGTGAAGATAGGAAAGTTTGTTAGAGTTATGTTAGGAAAAGATACAATACGTGTATGTATCTTTATAGAAGATTTGTGTATATCTTCTGTGTCGTCTAGGGTTTCCTTGTGTTATAAAAGGATCCCTAAAGTTTGTTAGTTCGTGTGTGTGAGTTGTACGAATTGATCATAGTGAATATCAATATACGAAGTTAGTGATATCCCTGCTTGTGTTCTTAATTGTTCTTGTTAAGATTCCGCATTAACATTAACAATCACTTAGGGTTTCTCACTTAGATTGGTTCGGATTTATCCTAACTATCTACTAGGTATTCAATACTACTTAGTGATCCATATACAATTTGTGGACCAACAGGAGCCTCGTAGGATTTCATAAGAAACTTGACTTGGTCTTCAAGTTCTATGATCCTACGGTCGGAAGTGCTTGGATTGTTCGAAGGCAAAGATATTGCCTTGACCGTTTTATTCAAATCACGGGGATCACTCCAACTTTCGTTGTCATAAAGATCAAGATCTTCTAGGAGAGCCCATGATTGTTCCGCACTTAGATCACGCAGCTTACCACCAGCCGTTTGGTCAATGGTTTTCCTCGTGGAGAGATTGATATGGTCATAGAAGATTTGGACTTGGAGCCAAAGTTCTATGCCATGGTGAGGGACTTTTTGGAGTAAGTACTTGAATCGAGTCCATGCCTCGTAGAGGGTTTCGCCTTGACGTTGTTGGAACATCAAGATATCATTCCTTAGCTTGGTAGTTCTTCCTGGTGGGAAAAACTGAGCAAGGAAACGAGTGGTGAGATCATCCCAAGAGGTGATGGATCCTGCGGGTAGACGCTCTAGCCATTGACTAGCTTGGTCCCGCAGAGAGAATTGAAAGAGACTCAGTCGGGTCGTCTCTCGAGTGGCAACATCAAGGTCTATAGAATCAATGATTTTGAGAAAGTCCTTGAGATGTTGATTAGGATCTTCGGAACGAAGTCCATGGAATGCGCATCCGCTTTGCACCAACCGGATGGTGTCGGATCGCAAAGGAGTGACATTGGCTCCTTGAGTGAGCTCAATGGTGTTTCGATAGCCATGGTGGCTAGGACGGGAGTAGTCTCCTAAGGTACGGGCTCTAGGAGGTGGGTGTTGTTGTGGTGGTGGGTTGTTGGGATCGAGGATATTACCACCTTCCATGATGTCGGATGGTAATGGTTACGAACAAAGAAACGAAGAAAAAAGATAGACTAAAGAAAATCTAGAAAAATAAAATAAAAATCTCACTAGAAAGGAATCTAGTGAGTAGACCTAATAAAATAAAAATTCAACCTAAACAATAACTATTCCCCGGCAGCAGCGCCAAAAACTTGATGCGTGGTTTTGCGACCTTACAACAGGTTTTACCTCTCGAGGGATCTCGAGAAGCTTGCAATCCCCACCAGGCAGTGTACCTGACCGATGTAGTATAGTGAAGTGGCAAGTACCGGGGGATTGATCGTTTTCTAGGGGAATAGTGTCGTTAGGATAGAAAAACTACTCTAATAGGTCTAAGGGTGAGGGAAGATTCTTTTTGTATTTTTATATTTTTTATAAAAGCAAGTAAAATCTCAGGTTTGAAGGAGTGGGCGGAATTAGTTGCTAGTCAACTAACCCAAATGACTACAAATGCAAATAAAATAAAATAACTGAAAATGAAAAGTTGTGGAACTTATATGGAGAGAAATGTGTTTACTTAGATTTCCTTACTCCCTAACTATCTTTTACCGGTTGATTAGTGTGTATTAATTGCGTGGATGACGGGTGTATTCCTTAATACCAATCGTGGGGTGGCGTACGTACTTCCCCAACTCTACAAGCTCATACTTCACTCCTATGTCGAGCCGGCTAAGAAGCTCCTAACATGGGATCACTAGAATTCGCTCATGCATTAAATACAACCATAAAAACCTTAGTACGCATTGGTTCATGTTTCTTAAGACGTTCAAGCAAGTTACCGTATAGGAGGTTAGCCAGTTTTCTTAAGCCTAACATCGATAAACAATCATCCAATACAATTAATAACACACTAATAACCAATAATCAATAGTTAGGTTTCATTAGATCTAAGCAAACACAAGATAAATCTAGCCTAGCATGTCAATTAAAAGACAAGAACAAGATATAATCAAACAACACATAGACATATTGATTGATTAAGTGATTACTTATCTTCAATTAAACATGGGAGATCCAAGGGTATAAAACCCTTAAAAATGGCAGAAAATTCGTCTTAGGGTTTCTCGTCACAAAGTTGCACACACATGACTAAAAATTGCAAAACTATATATAGAGTTTAGGGTCTGACGGCGTCACGTTGTAGGAGGTGACGCCGTCACCTCGCCGCGGCTAGGGTTCCCGGATGGTCTTTCTGACGCCGTCCCTCTTTAATCCTCCAAAATCCACTCTGGCCCGTCAAGGGCTGACGCCGTCAGAATAGTGCTTGACGCCGTCTCTCTTTAACTTAAACCGTGACGACCTTGATCACCTTAAAGGGTGACGCCGTCAGACTTTCCATTGCAAAACTCTCTGGCGCGTCACGTGTATTTTTCATATCCACCTCTTTTGCCAAGCCGTGACGCCGTCTGGAACAATTCTTGACGCCGTCACGTGTACTTTTCCAGCAGCTTTGGAGACTTTGTCGTTTTCTTCACTTTTATGCTCCAAAAACGTCCAAAATGCTTCCTTTTCCAGATTTCTTCTCCAAAGTACCTAAAATGACAAAAGGAACGATTTAGGGCAACATTTGATCAAATAAATACGATTTAGGGCTTAAATGACCCCCTAAAAGTGGTACACTTTTCGCTTCATCATATATATATATGATTATTGTGCACATGGCCATTCTGTTATATGCATGTATAGTCTCGTACTTGCATATGTATTCTGTTTTGCAGGGAGCGTATGGATGTATCCTAGGTATTTTTCTATTTGGATATGGTTTGACTTAGTGATTGGTAGTGCGTGTCATGCACCCCATTTCACTTCTGGTACATTGGAGCTAGCTACTCCTTGTACAACTTATGATTTGACGGATATATGGATATGATATTATGTGATTATGTGACTAAGCATGTGGCATGCTTTCTGAGCTCGATGGGCATTTCTGTTCTGTTATATGATTATTATCTTCTGTTTGATTCCTTTGACTTCATTATGATCTCCTTATGTTTCGCTATGATTTGCTTCTTATGGTATATGACATTTTGTTCAGTTGACCCTTGATCTCTTATTCGTTTGGCAGATGACATTCGTTCAGCTGGAGCTGATGTTCCTTTTCCCTATACTTATTTATGTTCGATTATTCGTTTTGTTTATATCTGTTCACTGGGCTTTTTAAGCTTAGCCATATTTCTTTTCCTGCGGCAGGTTTTAGGTTGGAAGCTGGGATTTGAGGGAAGAGTGCATAGGAGCTTTTAGTGGACCACCCTGACGATAGATACCCATTTGCTTCTGGATTAGACTTGGATATAGCTTAAGTTAAATTTAGTTTGGTTTTGTACTTCTGTTTTGGAACTCATCATGTTTAGAGTTAGTATTTTATTATCATCTTAGAATACCTTTGTAATTATTATGTTTATAAGTCTTTCGCTTGCGTTTGTATGTTCTGATTGACACCATAATGTGGCATTTTGACCCTTGTCGGGTTGGGGTGTTACAATTATGGTTTCAAAGCGCTCAGGCTTTGACATATAGTACATAAGTTATGGCCTGCGAAGATTTGGACCCTTAGGTGTGCACTGTAGGAGCTTATGGAACAACCCTTGAAATTTTGCCTTAGGTTTCCCCTGCAGAAACTTTAGTTATGACCGGTGAGGATTGGTTAGATTATGCGATAAGGCATTTGTTAGATATCTTTCTTCCGCATCACTCTGATTTGTGCCTCTGCTTTTAGTTAAGCCCCTGTAAGATCATTCATTCCGGAGATTCAGAAAATTTATCAGGATACGCAACATAAGCTTAGTGATCAAATAAGTTTAGAATGCTTTGAGAATTTTGTAGTTATGCCTTACAAGTTTCAATTTTTGAGGTTATCACATTCTTTTGAACTTCGATATTTGATTCGTTTGTTATTCGTTTAGATGCCTTTTCGTCCGTTCAGAGAATTCGTATATGTATGAATCCGATGTGTTCGACACATTCTGTGGTTTCTCTTGCTATTGCTAATCATATTAAGGCCCCATTTGCACTATTAGAATTTGCTATAGCTAGTTCCATCTCTATGAGAAATCTTGTGATTATTCGTCACGAGTATCGGAATTGTTTATTACGTTTTGAAGATATTTGAAGATAAGTTTCGTTCTGCTACTCTGTTTCCTTAGGAAATATTTGATTCGATATTATTCTGGATATGGATTTGTTGACTGAGCATCGAGATGCTAACAACGGTCATATTAGATTTGTCATCTTTGGCGATTGAGAAACTCAAAATTCTGTACCATGGTTCCCACCTGGTAAACAATTATGATCACATTTGTTTTGAAAACACGTACGTTAATCCCTTGCGGTTGTGAAGATACTTTGTTTGATGAAACTCTCCTCGAGAGTTATTCGGTTGTTTGAAATGTTCTCGATGTATTCCTTAAGGAACTACCAAGATTACCATCTGAATGTGAAGTTGTTTTGATCTGATTATGACAATTTGTTTAGTCACGACTCGAGGTAAAATGTGATTGCAATAAAGGCATGTATAAATGATGCAAGTATTATGACGCCTGGCCAACGTGATAGTAGTTACTCCATATAACTTGAACTTATTGGGATCATAGGAGATCTTGAGCAGTTCCTGAGATCAGTAAGTTGGTTGATTCAGAAACCCTATCCGTATAAGAGCAATGTTTTGCCTAATTCTGAAACTCCGTATTGAACGACATCAGTTAAATGGAAAAAATTGAAGGATCAACTTCTAGGAAGTGGTTTTATCTGTCCGAGGGTGTCTCCGTATCATGCTCCAGTTTTATTTGTGAAGAAGGATGATGATAGCATGAAGTTGTGTGTTGAATTTTGGAAACTGAATAGTATTACAGTTAGAACCATTATCCGTTACCTCGAATCGAAGATTTGTTTAATCAACTTCTGGGTGTGAATCTTCTCAAGGATTGATTTAAGATCTGATCATTTTCAGTTACGTTTAAGGGAGCGAGATGTTCCTAGAATTGCTTTTCATATTCGTTATGATCTCTATGAATGTTGCGATGCCAATTGTATTGGCTACTACTCTGACTGTTCCTATGGATTTGATAAATCGTGTCTTTCATGAATACTTGGACAATTGTCATAGTATGACATCTTGGTGTGTTCAGAGACGAAAAAGAATCACGGGGATCATCTTCGTATTATGTGTTGAAATTTCTACGTTAGAAGAAGCTCGATGTAATATTCTCGAAGAGTAAATTTTGGTTGGGATGAAGAATGAGAGCAGAATTTTGAAAATCTGAAAAGAGATTTGTTCCTACTCAAGAAGGAGACTGAGTTATGTCCATATGCAACACGGGAAGATTATCGGTTACGCATCAATATAACTAGAACCATAGGGGGTGAACTATTCGACGCATGAAGAAGCTCAGGAACAAGATGATGGAACATGATCTATGTTAGAAGACTTGAAGGAAGCGGTTTCGATTGAAGCACACAGTTCTATTTGCTCTATTCATCTTAGTTGTACTATTATGTATAGAGACTTGCAGTAGAACCTTGATGGAATGGTATGGAGATGATTGTGATTAGTGGCGAAGTGTTTAGTATGTCAATAGGTTAGGAGTTAGCATCAGCGTACAAGTGGTTTTCCCTAGCTTTGGATATCTTTAGGTGGAAGTAGGATTGAACCTTCATGGACTTTGTAACGGGAATTCCGCGCACATTTAGGAAGGACAACACGAATTGAGTTGTAGTGGATCGTTTGACTAGGTCGGCTCACTTGGAAGGTTGGCATAGATTTCTTTGGGCAGAAGATTATTCAAGCTACATGGTGCGCCTGCAGTGATCGTGTCAGAGAATCGCGTTTTGCTTCACACTTTCAGAAGAGATACAGAAGACTATGGGGATTGGACTCGGGATTTTAGTACGGCTTCTCACCTTTAGACGGATGTACAAACAGAACAACTATTCGATCTTGGAAGATGTGTTGAGCGGGGAATTTGACAAGTGCTAGGTCTGGTTGTGTTGCTCACTAAGGTTGATGGCATGCAAGTGACAAGGGTTTTTCTTTCGGATTTTTGTATGAACGGTGATGTGGAGCACCTTTTGGTTGAATTAAGTCGGAGAGTTACTAATTGAAGGTCCGGAGTTGATTACAATTACTACTGGATTAGTTATCATTGTGGAAGAGAAATTTTGAAACTTTAGACCGGGAATTTGTGTGTTCCGTATGATGTTTCAGTACAGAAGAGTTAGACGTTTGGCATATAAGGAAGATTTAGTTCGCGATACGTTAGACCTCAGAATCGTTCTTATCCGTACGATTATTCCACCTGTTCCATTATGCCTTCAGATACGTTTTGATATTCCGATATGTGCTTAATTGATCGTCAGTACGAATATGTTACCCATCTCTTTATTAAACTCTTGATACGTTTGATGTTTCGGTATGTGCTTCTCTGATTATTAGCAAGTTCCTTAGTTCGTTCAGAATCTAGATAGAGTGGTGAAGTTTTATCATTTAGCACTAACTCCGTAATTGCCTCATGTGTATATGTGTTTCATGTATCTCTTTGTGAGATTACAGCTGTCATCTGCTACGTATTTGTTTCATATTCGTTGGATCAGATTTGTTATGATTTGTGTTCTGATGGAGAGCCGGGGCTATCCTAGTTTGTCGGGATCGAGTCATGAGAAATTTTTCCATTTGTTTAAATCTTTTAGAAGAACCTCTCCGAGCGCAGGCTATTTATTGTCATTTCTTCCGTGATTTGTAACGTCTTCGTCTAACTTTTGCGACTTCAATTTCGAGGACGGAATTTTTCTTTTTAGAGGGAAAGAGTTGTAAAACCCTAAAATCCGTAATCACGTTTTATTTGATAATTTGAATTCAACCTTTTTTTTTTTTTAGTAAAAGATATATAAACTATAGGTTATGCACTTGAATTTATATTAATCCTAAACTATACATTATAAAGTAAATACGAAATTAAATCTACGCTATCCTAAAATACACTAAAATCAGCCTACACCTTTTTAAATCCTAAGTTGTGCAGACTTTCTATGGGTGATATATGGAACTGAAAATTTGAAACCCCCTCCTCCTTTAGGCGTGTAAAGATGGGATAAGAACAAAACTAAGTGACAAAATATTGGGTTTTAAATAAAAGATTTGGAGGACCCCTGATTTGTAGCTAAATACACGACATACTATTCTTTCCCTCACATCTCACACGTTTTCTTTTATTATAAACCGTATAACAAATATTCGGCTCCCTTCTTTTATCTCTCAACACCGAACCCTAAAACACCAAAACCAGGAAACTCTATATCGTTATTTGCTGCTGCCAAGAAGAAGAGAAGATGACATCCCTTGGCGATCCTTGAAGTAGTGGTTAAGCCTTGCATTCGCTAGTCCTTGTCCTTGTTTTGGTGTCACGTTAAGCAGCCTCTATGGTAACTCTTGGTCCTTTTGTTTTCTCTCATCCATACTACACACATATGAATGAATATAATCAGACCTAAACATGTAATACTAAACATTATAATCAGGTTGTTATGAATCATCTCAATCATGTGTTAGGCTATATTTGTGTCTTGTTAAAATGGTAACCACACGCTACATAAAATCATATGAATAAAACATGTGTGTCGATTTCTTGTATATGTTATCTCTTTGAATCAGTTTGTTCCTGTCTAAATCATGTCACTACAATCCCTAAAACAAATCATTATTGACACAATAATTATGACCTAAGACCTGGAAACCTTAGACATTAGTTAGGGGTCGATTTGGGTTTAAAAGGGTTTAGAGTTTTGTGTGATTTTATGTGAGTATGCTGTCCATATTTTGGGTTGGATTGATGGATGTCCAAACTGATGATGCCAACATGTTTTTGGGTGATTTTTGAGTCTAAACATAATTTCAATCAGTGTACTTTCTGAAAATATAAATTATATGCTTATTTGAGGTCGAGAAGTGTGCTTTTGATTTTTACAAGATTAAGTGTCAAAACTGTATTTCGGATGTCTGAAAATCAGTTTGTGTTTTTGATTTTTTAATTTTCAAACCATAAGGAGTTAAGATCTCTTCTTTTACAGGGGTGATATTTAAGTAATGTGTGACTTTCTGGAATTTTTGAGGAATTTTCTGAATTGTTCAAGTGGGTCTAATAAATGCAAACTTTCAGGGTGTACATGTAGTTCACTTTCTCGACATGTTTGGGTAAACTATTTTTGAAATGGTGTTTTCACTTGGAAATAAATTCAGGGAAAATTCATGTAAGCTCTTAGGACATATAGGTACATGTGTAAATTATTGTAGCTTCTGGATTGGAGTCTTGGTATGATTTGAAATTCGTTAAGTGAAGGTTAAAGTATACTAAAATCAGAAATTTATTAAGGAACTAAAGGTCTTGTAAATTCATATCAATTGATGTGTTTGAACTCTAAAAGGTAATTAAGTGATAATCATGATATATTGGGTCATATGTTAACCTAATTTCGATAATGAAACCCTAAGTAGATTAATTATGAATTGTTACCCGAAGTTACGAAAGTTAATAATTTTAGAAACTTACCAAATCTGGAAACTTACTAATTATGAAAACCTGCTAAATCTAGGAAGCTACTAATTATGGAAAGTTACTAAAATGGAAAGTTTCTAAAAATAGAAGGAAACCCTAATATGTTAATCTGCTCAACAACAAGTGATGAATCAGTAATAACTTATGAAATGGTTCTTAAATAATAAGACGATCATTAATTCGTGTAGATTCGCTGAAGAATGAGTAACTTCCGATCCTTGTGCTTTCAGATATGGTTTCATTTGCGGTTTGAGGTACAGATATTCTACCCTTTCTCAGTAAGGGTTCTGATCTCATGACTTCTCGATCCTTGACTTGATTCATTTGCTTGATATGATTCCGTTTGATATGATTCGTTGATATGATCCGTTTGATATTACCATTTGATATAATTATGTTTGCTATCCATTCTGTTATGATGATCTGTATATTATCTCATTGATATGAGATTATGTTCCGTTGGTATGCTCTGATTCATTATGCTATAGTAGCTCTGTTATGATTATGGATAGCTTTTCTTTGCTTTACTTTGCTTTGTTCTGTTCTGTTGGCCGAGCTGTTTCTGAACTAGCCATGGAGGTACCATGGCCATGTCATTGAGGCACCAATGGCATGACACTTTCTGTGTAGGTGTAATTGATCCACGGCGTTCCCTTCTGTTCTGATATATATATATAATATATATATATATATATATATATATATATATATATATATATATATATATATATATATATATATATATATATAGATATATATGATTATTGTGCTCTGATTCATTATGCTATAGTAGCTCTGTTATGATTATGGATAGCTTTGCTTTGCTTTACTTTGCTTTGTTCTGTTCTGTTGCCCGAGCTGTTTCTGAACTAGCCATGGAGGTACCATGGCCATGTCATTGAGGCACCAATGGCATGACACTTTCTGTGGAGGTGTGATTGATCCACGGCGTTCCCTTCTGTTCTGATATATATATATATATATATATATATATATATATATATATATATATATATATATATATATATATATATATATATATATATATAGATATATATGATTATTGTGCACATGGCCTTTCTGTTATATGCATGTATAGTCTCGTACTTGCATATGTATTCTGTTTTGCAGGGAGCGTATGGATGTATCCTAGGTATTTTTCTGTTTGGATATGGTTTGACTTAGTTATTGGTAGTGCGTGCCATGCACCCCATTTCACTTCTGGTACATTGGAGCTAGCTACTGCTTGTACAACTTATGATTTGACGGATATATGGATATGATATGATGTGATTGTGTGACTAAGCATGTGGCATGCTTTCTGAGCTCGATGGGCATTTCTGTTCTGTTATATGATTATTATCTTCTGTTTCATTCCTTTGACTTCATTATGATCTCCTTATGTTTCGCTATGATTTGCTTCTTATGGTATATGACATTTTGTTCAGTTGACCCTTGATCTCTTATTCGTTTGGCAGATGACATTCGTTCAGCTGGAGCTTATGTTCCTTTTCCCTATACTTATATATGTTCGATTATTCATTTTGTTTATATCTATTCACTGGGCTTTTTAAGCTCAGCCGCATTTCTTTTCCTGCTGCAGGTTTTAGGTTGGAAGCTGGAATTTGAGGGAAGAGTGCATAGGAGCTCTTAGTGGACCACCCTGACGATAGATACCCATTTGCTTCTGGATTACACTTGGATATAGCTTCAGTTAAATTTAGCTTGGTTTGTTAGTGCAAATATTACGATATTTAAACTAAATGGTTTCTTCGGTTTTAATGATGACAAACATGTAACTTGTAATGCATAACGTAAAATGTGCAAGTTACTTGTAAACACAAATCATCAATGCATACTTACATCAACACCTCCCGACGTCTCAAGTATGCTTCAACGAAGTCGTAGATTTCCATCCCGACATAAATCACTCAAGGTATGGACAAACAAATCTACTACTTGACAAATGATCAAAGGATTATATTTTTCTAAACTTCACATTTTTATAAATGTGACAAAACATTTTTCAAAAATACATTTTACAAATTATTTTTGAATTAAAAAGAAATGTTTTATTTGGAAAAATCATTTCAAATTATTTTGAATTACCAACAGTCATTTTTCCCCCCAAAACAGCTCCAACTTCCCCAAATAAACCTTCCCCACTAAAGACAAAAAAGGGAGCGTCCACGGCACCGTTAAGTATGGACGGCTCCACTAAATTTAGTGGAGCCGTCGGGTATTTAGTGGAGCCGTGGGTCTGTAACGGTCAGATTTTCCCTTGCCTATAAATAGTGGACCATTCCACACTTCCAACTTGATTTTTCCAGTCCTTTTTCTCTGGTCTTATCCCTCTTCACTTAAATGACTTTCTTTGATCATTTGGAGAGTCTTAGGTTGTTTAAGAGTGATCCAATCATCCACTCAAGTGATCCTCTTCATTCCTCTTGATTAGCAAGAGAAGAACACAAAGTATCCTAGATACAAAGTGTTGTCATCCCTCTTGATTAGCAAGAGAAGAACACAAAGTATCCTAGATACAAAGTGTTGTCATCCCTCTTGATTAGCAAGAGAAGAACACAAAGTATCCAAGTAGATACAAAGTGTTGTCATCCCTCTTGATTAGCAAGAGAAGAACACAAAGTATCCAAGTAGATACAAAGTGTTGGAGTTGTTAGGTCTTGTAACATTTGTTACACTCTTGATTGTACCATAGAATACATCAAGATTACTTTTCTTTTGTGAGAGAGTGAGTCAAGATCATTGTGATCTTAAGAGATAGTGAAGATCTCTTGAAGCCATTGGGCTTGTGTGATTGATCATGTGGATCAAGGGTAGATCGGGTAGATCGTGGTAGATTGGTGCTAGCTAAGATTAGCACTCGACATCTAGCTTAGTGTCGGAAATAGGATAAGCGACGTGTAAGGTGTAGATCGGGTAGATCGTGGTAGATTGGTGCTAGCTAAGATTAGCACTCGACATCTAGCTTAGTGTTGGAAAACAAGTTAAGCGACGTGTAACGGTTTTCTCCGCCTGAAGGGAGTTTGTTGATTAGTGAAGTAACTCTCGAGTTGGGTACTCGGGGAGTGGAGTAGGGCGAAGAGGAGCTTCGTGACCGAACCACTATAAATCACCGTGTCTGGTTTGCGCCTTCTTACTTATCTCTTTACTTTCATTTTATTCCTTATCGCTTTATGTTTATATTTTCATTGTGTGTTATGCTTGTGTGGCTAGTTGCTTATGTTATGTATGTGTCATGGTTGATTGTGCTTGTGTTGTAGTTTAATTTATTCATCCCTAGATGATACATAACCATTGTTGACACTTTTCATATTACGTCACACTTGATCGGTTATTTGATACAAAAAGTTTTAAGTTTTTAAAGGGAAACGTATTCACCCCCCCCCCCCCTCTACGGTTTCCACAATTGGTACCAGAGCCACGTCGCTCAAATTTTTAAAACAAATGGTTTTCAAAATTGAGTACGATCCATGTATCAAATTACCCATGAATGTGATAAAATATGAAAAGTATTTAGTTGCTTAATACTTACAAGTTTTGTTGTTAAGTATACTTTGTCATACTAGCTTGAAGGTTTTCTTAAACCACTAAAAGAATAGTGTTTTTAAGTGTCCGGTCATGTTTTCAGAACGAGTCATTATGTCATGCAGTTCTGAATCAGAAAACAGACCACGGTACCACTAAATATGGTACGGTACCGTTATATTTAATGGTACCGTGAGTCATTTAATGGTGCCGTGCATCTGCTTGTCTGTTTTTCACTTTTGGTTCATTTTCAGAAATCCATATAAAATCAACCATAAGTCTGTACGAGTCGTGTCGCCTATCATTTTAAATGATGTTGAGTCTACTTTCATTTCAGAAACATTTTTATGAATTAGTTCTAAATGAGAGTATGTTAAAGTCCTTGATTTTCAACTAAAGGTCTTCTGGTCATGCAGTTTGCATAAATTTTTGGTCAAACTAAAAAAAAAAAAATGGCGATTCAACTTTTAAACCTTGACATGTTTTCAAAGTGACTCAGCAAAAATCTTTGAAATGGGGAGGAAACAAATTTATTGTCAAATAAAATCAAGCTTAGTATACATTGTTATACATAATACACAAAATGACGATAAGTATTTTTGTGTGTTAAGCTAAATTGCTATTTGCTTATTATAGTTTTTCGGTTTATGCATTTATAAGGCTCATGCTAAATCACTTGCACTATATTAAGTAATTAGTTTGCATTGCATATTGGCATCAACCATTTGTCTTGCATTTGTTGCAAGTTCTTAAAATGGTTTAGTAACTTTCTTAGGAATAGAAACTAAGTTGATAAATCATGTGTGTTGAAAGATATTGTCTTACACAATTATTTTTCCAAAGGTTTAAGTGTAAAATGTATATCACCCCAAAACACTTAACACTTTCATAAAATCCGTAACATGATCTTTAAAACATTACATCATTTTGTCTTGTTTGACCATGGGTTGTCTAAACAAGATAAAAGGTAATTTTAATACATTAGTATTTAAGTAAAAGAAAATGTATTAAACTTGCAGTGATTTAACACACATACAAAATGTTTTAAACGTTTAGTATTTTACGTATGTTGTATAAAAATAGTTAAGATAATTATTTTTATACTAATGAGGTGTCGAAAAACTAAAAGTATTATACTTAATAATATAAATAGTTTTTCTCAAATAAAAATAAATGACAATATTCTCACTCAAGATATGCAAAGGAGCATTCTTGAAACACACACGATGTAGTAGGTTCTACATTGTATCACATTAGAGTGTCTCTTGGTTCTAGGAAACCAAATCATGTTAAAATAACATGTAACAACTCAACAAACAAAGATGTTGTCCAAGAGATCATAAAATACACCATCTCCATCAAACAACCTTTAAATCTCAAACACGAAATTAAAACATCTCGCTTGCCTCTGTTAGGAGTTGTGTAAGACATGTCATTTTCTTAACCTACTTTCAAAGTATGGTTAATTAAGTCATATTAGGCCATGTATAGCAAAACAAGATAAAATCATCTTTGCTATACTTCGATAGGCAAATATAGGAATTCAAATTCTTCTAACATGAGAATGACTACTGGAGAACCTATCGCACTAGAAATTCAATTTGACCTAACGGTTGGATTGCTTCCAAGAGAAAAGTTGGGTTGGTGTATAACCCGTAAAAATGGTCGTGTTTAGCCTTAATTGAGCACCACTAGTGATAGTCTCATACTCATTCTCTAACTTGAAAAGTTTTCATTCCTACATTTGACTAGAGATAGTTTACATCGGTAAACTTTATCTCCCGTTAGGATCTCATTTTGAACAAGTAGTAACTAGGATCTTCCTTAGCAAACCTAGATTGCTTGCATCCCATATATGTGTTTCAAAATGATAACATGTTTTCATAAGATATGATTAAATGTCTTCGTGATCTTAAATGCTAAATGATTATCATGTTCTGCATGATGTTTGCATTTATTCGTTATGTGCATTCTACATGATTTGCTTGCACCCACACTAGGTCATTTTGACACATTAGGAATTAGGTATGCCTATCACTATGAACCCTTAGAAGTCATAGAGTCATACACTAGTGTCAAAACCCATAAGTTAGAGTAGTCGCGAAGTTGTCCTAATTCCCTAGTCATCCCTTTGCCTTCTTCCAAGCAATACACCCTTTTGTCATGGGTAGGTTAGATACAAACCCAGTAGAACTCGGAGTAGGGTTGACAACTTAAATATTTCATCCGAAATATTCAAGTAAATTTAACTTGCGATCGCAATTGTTAAATGTCATATCCGAAACATCACATTCAAGCCTTTTAACAATGTATGTTAAAACGCTCATCCAAAAGCTAAAAGCTTACGTATACCCTCGGGTGACAAAGGACTCACGAGTTACTATATAAGTGATTAGTAGTTCCTTTCATCCTCGTGTGTATATACACATCTTTAGATCCCAAACCTTGCTGCGAATCAGCACCATAGGCCTAGCTTTACGTCTTTCAAAACACCGTGAAACACTCGCGTGCGAAGCACCTCAAAATCCGTAAATCAACCAATCCTCTCAACCGAGAATCCCTTAACCGTCTCCGTCTAGGTCTAGGAATGATGGAACTTATTCCATAAATCTTATGACTATTTAAATATTTCACTGGAAATATTGAAGTCATCTCATGTGTCTCATCTCATGACTCTTTAAATATTTCACTGGAAATATTGAGTCATTCTTCACATCACTTTAATGACTACCTAAATATTTCTTCAGAAATATGAACGTCATCTCTCACGTCTCGTCATATGACTTCTTAAGTCATTCCTATCATCCCGCTCATGACTATTTCAATATTTCTATGGAAATGTTAAAGTCATCCCTCGCGTCATACCTTATAACCTTTCATCCCCTTTATGACCTCTCAAAAGTTTCGCGGGAAACATTGAAGTCATTTCTCTACTAATCACCCATGACTTTTTAAGTCATCTTTCTCATTCGTCTCATGACTTTTAGAATTTTCTCTAAGAAATTCTAAGTCATTCCCTTTCGACTTGTCACATGACTGTTTGAATATTTCACGGGAAATATTAAGTCATTCCTTGTGTTTCGTATTCCGACTAATTAAATATTTCATGGGAAATATTATAGTCATCCTCCAAAACACTACTTATAACTTCTATTTATTTCACGGGAAATATTAGAAGTCAACCCTCATACAATGACAACTTAGTCAATTTCCTTGGAAACACTAAGGTCATCTCATGTCATCTCTCCTAGTCGTTTTCATCAAAAAGTTAATTAGGTATAAACTTTTTCCTCGTGTCAAAAAGTCTTACTAAATAAGTAAGATTAATCAGCCAAAAGTCAAAACAGAAGAAAAATGGCTCAATCAGACACACGGCTCCATTAAAGAGACACGGCTCCACTAATGTTTAGTGAAACCGTGGAGCCATGCATCTGAAAAACGCGCCTATTCACTTTTCTTCTGCACAGCTTTTTTCAAACAAACCCAAAACCATTTCCTCTTGCCATCAAAACCCACTCAATGTAGTCTTGAACCCAAAACCATCTCCTATCAGAATAGATTGTATCTATCATCTGATTCCTTAGCCTTTTTCCGTCACACTTCCGCATGGTACTAAACACTACCAATGCTTCCACATCCCACTCACCTTTCACACACCTCAAGCGAAGAACCGCTAGGATAAGTTGAGATAACCCCACTAGAACCTTGTCACCAACCTCACAACTCTGAAGATTTTATCTTCTTAACCCTTAGGATATCTCCTAGTAATCGCATGCCTCATCATAATATTCTATGAATATTCACAATGATTGAGAAGAGCTACGTGACTTCAAAGGTGAAGTTTATCGTATGCTATCCACCACTTGTCATGACGTTACTAAGCTCATCGCTTTCGTCAACGTTTGTTTTCCTCTTTATCTTTTACATCTTGTCCGGATGGTCATAGATTAAGGGGGAGTGAAAACACACTCATATAGTCTTTCACCAAACACCCTCAAGAACACACAAATGTGGTTCTTATTCTCTAGGAAACTTCCCTTTAGCTGCCCAGAACTAGGCTACACAGGAAAATTCATGACTTCCAGGTCACGGTACCGTTAAATAGGCCACGGTACCGTTAAATTTAATGGTACCGTGTGGTATTTAGTGGTACCGTACCTATGTTTGACAAATTTTCACTGTTTCCTTTAGATCCCTGCATTCCTAACCTCAAACCTGCAAAATTTTGCAAACTCACATACACCCTAGGATTCCCTCACTACACCATAGGACTCTAACACCAACTTTAGTTTGAATCCCACAACTCTTGCCTATATAAGGCCTCACCATTGCAAGCTTATCTTGCATCTCACCTTCAAACCTCACATTAACATCATCATCACACTCAACCCTTTTAGCTACACTTCACTCTTGACAGTGATAGTTAGTCTAAGAACCTTCAACCCATAGAACATCACACTCAAACCTTATAACCTTCAACTCATCACACTCAAACCTTACAACTACTCGTCACTTTGGATAAGTGATAGTTAGTTCAACAACCTTCAATCCTCACAAACACACGAAACCCTTCATGCACCAAATTATCCCTAACACACAACGAGGATCATCCAACCTAGAAACCTAGAACTTCATTAGCTTAACCCCGTTAGAGATATCCACCAACAATCCTGTTAGGATCACATGCACCTTTTCTTTTTCCCTTTTGAAATATATCATGCATCTTATTGTCAGTGCAAACGATATATTAACCTAAACCATCCTTTCCCACCTTTCCTCAAAGGGCAAAACCAACATCTCCAACCACATCATCATCATCCTCCACCTTTAGGATTCCTACACCCTTACCTCCACCAAGTCCACCACAACCTTTAGCTATCACACTAACCCTATCACCATCAAACCTCTTTGGACTTGGCACCAACACATCATCCTTATCACCATCACCATCACCACAACCTTTAGCTCTCACACTAACCTTGTCACCTACATCTCCTTTTGAACTTGGCACTAACACATCATCCTTATCACTATCACCATCACCACAAACACTAATGGGTCATCCCATTATTTATCCCCTACAACCACAAAACCCAAGTTGTCCTTGTTGTCACCACAACCAACACTCTCCCACCTTATGGAATCATTTAGGTATAACCTCTAGCGAGTCTACTTTATGGCACGACTTGTCATAATAGTAATCATTTAGAGTATGTCTTATCAACAAACTATTATTAACATCAATCATCTTAGGTAGATGATTATGTTGTTCAAAAGGTTTGTTAGAACTTTTCTTCCCAATGACAACTTGGAATAAGTCATTTAGTGCGTCAGTCAATGAACGAATCTCGTTCTTGATTAGTGTGATTGAGTGAACAATTACACCTTAGGTTTTCGGTCGGGTTGTGACACTTACGTGTTAACATAGTTTAACCCATGCATGTCTTGCTATGTGTATTCTCTCCCTATAATGTTGCTCCTATACTGTTATATATTATGCTGCACGAAGCTAACCCTTGATGTAGGAAAAGCCTTTGTAAGAATTTGATCCATGGATCCGCTAGATACTAAGGTAAATAAACAAGGGGATTAAGTCACCATAGGGGAGCATTGAGCTAGGGGGAGCTCGGGAGTATTTGAATACATAGCATGGAGTCGTCTTCACAAGTGTTGATAGAAGGCTTCACTAGGATGATGCAAACTCGCCTTTCTAGGAAGAAAGGAATGTAATTCAATAAGGGGGAGTAGGAAATGAATTCAAGGGAGCGCTCGAGGCAACTACCTTTTTGATTCGACAAAAGGGGGAGAAGGGGAGTGTAAACAGGTAACTTTTACATTTTACTATGTATTACGGTTTACATATTTGTCGTCATCAAAAAGGGGGAGATTGTTAGTGCAAATATTACGATATTTAAACTAAACGGTTTCTTCGGTTTTAATGATGACAAACATGTAACTTGTAATACATAACGTAAAATGTGCAAGTTACTTGTAAACACAAATCATCAATGCATACTTACATCAACACCTCCCGACGTCTCAAGTATGCTTCAACGAAGTCGTAGATTTCCATCCCGACATAAATCACTCAAGGTATGGACAAACAAATCTACTACTTGACAAATACACGTGATGCGCCAGAAAGTTTTACAATGGAAGTCTGACGGCGTCACCCTTTAAGGTGATCAAGGCCGTCACGGTTTAAGTTAAAGAGAGACGGCGTCGAGCACAATTGTGACGGCGTCAACCCTTGACGCGCCAGAGTGGATTTTGGAGGATTAAAGAGGGACGGCGTCAGGAAGACCATCCGGGAACCCTAGCCGCGGCGAGGTGACGGCGTCACCTCCTACAACGTGACGCCGTCAGCCCCTAAATTCTATATATAGTTTTGCAATTTTTAGTCATTAGTGTGCAACTTTGTGAGGAGAAACCCTAAGACGAATTTTCTGCCATTTTTAATGGTTTTAAACCCTTGGATCTCCCATGTTTAATTGAAGATAAGTAATCAATTAATCATTCAATATGTCTGATCCGTTAAAATCAAGTCGTATTTATTTCCAAGGAATAAAATGGAAGTTGTATCCCCGGGTCGTTATCCCCAACGAAGGCTGAATGGAATTTGTGATCTCGGTTTGTGAATACGTGTTTTAAATGGTTAAATAAAGATGAGAGTTTGGATTTTTTACGCTAAAATAAGTAAACATAGATTAAAAACGACTAAACATCTAAGGAAATCGATAAAAATGCACGAAATTAAAGACGTAAACGAAAGCTGAAAACGTAACTAAACGGGAAATGCTTAAAACGTAAACGTGAAAACGATGAAAAACTAAACTTACGGATTCCAAATTAAATTTCCTACATTCTAATCGACAAAAGAAAATTTTACGAAAACGAATTACATTTTTCTAATTAAAATCTAATTAAACGTGATTTAAAATAAATTTTTGAAAAGAAAAATACATAAAATTAACTGATCCAAATCCAACTTGCAACATACTCAAAACAGAATAACCAGGTTCAACTGATAAACTAGCAAATGAAGCAATATAAGCAAAGATAACTACTATCATTTTAGTGAATAAAAGTGATCAAACATCAAATGAAGCAATATAAGCAAAATAAAAAAAACTCATAAGCAGATAAAAGCAGATAGAATAAGGACTAATTCGACTTTAAAAAAAACTGATATTAAAATTTAAATTAAAGTAAATTACAAATAAAATTACAAGCTACATCAAAACTTTAAGCAAACTACATCAATAACATATGACAACAAGCATCTTAAAACTTCAACTGATAAACTAGCAAATACTCATATGACAGCAATCGCAACCTAAATACTATACTAACAAGAATAAGCAGCAATAACATAAACAGCAAGGTAAAAAAATAAGCAGTAAATTAACACTTTAAATAAAAACTGAATTAAAATTAAAATTAAAAATAAGTTACAATGCGTGAAAAAATAAAAATACCTGAAGAAAAAAAAGCTAAATAAATCCTACGATTCTTAACGAAAATTACAACTAAAATTAAAAATAAATTACACTAAAAAAAACATACCGAACTAAAGCTAAATAAAACCTAAAAAAAATGAAAACTACTACTATCCTATTTATAAAAAAAGAAATAACTAGGGTTCCGTTGCTCTGTCTTCTTTCTTTAATCTTGACACCGTTGGATTGGTTCAAGTGATCACAGCCGTTGATTTGATGAGGTGTAGGGGAACCCGTGAGTATGCTTTGGACTGAGGTGGGATTGATGGTGACGGGAGAAGGTTTGGGGAAAAGGAGAGGGATTTTTTGGCGGTTTTCTTCTTTGGGGAAGAAAGAGGAGTAGCGGCTGGTGAAGGATGGAGAATTAGGGTTCTTTTGACTACCAATTGGGGATTTTGACCAAATGACCGGTATTTATTTAGTGCGGGTCGGGTTATAAGTAAGTGGGTAGACCGGGTTGTGTTGGGGGTATAAGTGGGGGTTATTTTTGATGGGATCCGGTTGTGGTGAAGTTTGGTCAATTAAGATTATAACACAAGGACTAATTTTGTAGCTTCAGTAATCTTTAAGGACCAAAACTGCCAAGTCTTTAAATTTCTTCAAGGGTCCATTTTTGCCAACAAGTAACAATCCAAGGGCTCAATATTGCCAACTAAAAATAATCCAAGGACCAAAAATTTATTTTTTATTATTTATTTATTTATTTATTTATTTTTTCAAGCTTGAGGGACTAGACTTGCCATTTATGCAAATTTTGTTTGTTTTTCAATAGTTTTCAATCATTTTGCATATGGAATACACAAAAACACATTTCAAATATATTTTTAACATTATTTGATCGTTTTAAAGTGTTTTTGGTTGTTTTGACTCGAAAATTGGACGAAAAGATATGTGTAAAACGACACATATCAAATCCCCCACACTGAGCAATTGCTAGTCCCTAGCAATTTTTTATGAAAAGTTGATGGATGTATCTCTTTACCAGAAGCCATCACCTCTGGAGTAGCCAAATGTTTCAGTTCAAGTAAGAACTATGGTACACTGATAACCATATGATTTTGAGCAAATCATCAGCTGCCAACGGATTTGATTTGTCTTTACCAGAAGCCGTTTGCTTCTGGACTAGCCAACTCTTAGATAAAACAACTTATTATCTTTGGTGAGCTGATGACCAATTATGGTTTTCCACTGCCTTTACCACAAGCCATAATCTTGCGGGCTAGCCAACTCTTCATCTTTTTAGGATATGGTGAGTCGAATACCATACAATTTTTGGCAAATTGTAAGCCGTAAACGGATTTGATATATCTTTACCAAGAACCGTTTGCTCTTGGATTAGCCAATCCTTTTGTGTGTTAGACATGGTGGACTGATAACCATTTGTTGTGTAAGTGCAAAACACTTACACCAAAAAAAAAATTTGGCCAAAAACGGGGGAATTAGATGGTATATATACGTGATTAAATTCGTGAGAATTCCCCCCACACTAGAAATGAATATTGTCCTCAATATTCAAAGTACCGGCGGTTATGCCGAAACTGAGAACGTAAAAGGGAAATATTACGGGCCATTTATTTTATTTTTGTGTTTGCAAAATTTTTTTTTTTTTTTTTTTTTTTTTTTTTTTTTTTTTTTTTTTTTTTTTTTTTTTTTTGAAATTTATATAAAAACAGCGGGGGCATCTCCCCCACACTAGGGTGGTAGAAAGTAGAAAGAAGTCAGAAATATGGGTGAAAACCCATATGGTGTGCTACTGTTTTTGTTTCCCGAGTCGCTAGCTTGACTCGACCCCGAATTCATTTGTTCTTGGGGAAGCATGTGGAAAAGAAAATCTCCATCGGACTTTCATTCAAAATGTTTAGATAAACATTGAAGTACATGAAAGTTCCACTCCGATGAAATACATCCGGCTCAGATGCCGGGGTCAAAAATTTTGTCCTCATTCTCAACGGAGAGAATGGAAGGACAAGCTACCTTATAATCACAGAAAGGTAGAAAGACTCGAACGACATATGTGACGTCAATATAATGGCGATCTTCAAAGGGAAGTGTCACATATGTCGGAGAAGGAAGAATATCGGGATTAAGAACCGAGGTCATATCATCAAGATTTGAGATAATAGAGTCCTTGACCTCATCGTTCTCTAACTCTTCATCAAAGAGAGGATTTTTGTTTGAAAATTACTCATCATCAAATTCAAAAAGAGAATTCGAATAGACTTTGAGACTTTCATTTTGAACTTCCTCATCAGAAAGTGATTTGTCATCACTAGAGGAAAAATCATCATTTGAATTGAAAAGATGGTTAGAGAAGATCCCGGAAGTATCATCAGTAGTGTCAAAAGGATGATCACTACAAAGAGACAAATCACATTCATCATCCGATATATCCTCAGACTCACTTGGGATTGGGATAAGGATCTCAGCACTAGACTTTATGAATTCGTCCGATTCCTTTTCAGGAACAGTGCTAAGATGCTCATCCCCCATAGTAGGAGAGTCATCAGGGTTCATAGATGGAAAGAATGATGTGATTGCAATAGACTGAGGGAGTTGAGAAATGATATCGCTCAAGGGAATAGTACTCTCCTCGTCATTATCATCGTCATCGAGCTTGCACGCCTGATCAAACAAGAAACGGTTGTGTGCTGCTCGTTCTATGGCGAGTAAATCTTCCATAGACTCACCATGACGATCATTTGGGTTTTGTTTAATAGCCAGATTTGTAAGTTCAATTCGTATCTCTTGAAGTTCTTGGAATATATCTTCAAGAGATAGCTGAGGCTGGCTTTGAGTGGTTTGATACTGTGGAGGATAAGAATAATCATAATTGTTACAAGGGTCATGCTCATAGACAAGCGGGTACCTTGTTTGACAATCAGAGCTGTAGTGAGGACCTCCACAGTATTCACAACAGTAAAACTGTTGTGTGGTGGTGAATAATATGAAGATGTGTCAAATCCGGATGATGTCTGATTGTTATAAGGGTTCTGCTCATAGACAAGCAAGTCTCCCGTTCGACAATCAAATCCCGGATGAGGACAACCTCCACAAAATTCACAAGAATATGTTTCCATCTCCTGGTGCGGGGGTTGGTTAAGGAAATTGGTTGTTTCATTGTTGGGATTTTGGTCATAGACAAACCCGTTTCCCAAATTCACAATGCTACAACCTTGGCAATTTCCACCATTTGGAGGTCCCCCACACCATTCACAACCGTAGTTGTAAGATGTAGACATAAAAAGAATCAAACGTGTAGAGGGTTAAGAAGATAGAATAAAACGTTTAGAGGGTGAGAAAAGGAATTAAACGGATAAGAGGGCAAAGAAGAATTTTTTTGGATTTTTAATAACATTTTGAAAAATTCAAAGGGAAAAAGGAAAATAAATTTTGAAATAAAAATCTTTTTGGCTTTTTTAATAAGAAAATATTTACAAAAACACGCAACGACAAACGAGATTTAAAAATTCGCGTCAGCCTTCCCCGGCAACGGCGCCAAAATTTGATCGGTTAAAATCAAGTCGTATTTATTTCCAAGGAATACAATGGAAGTTGTATCCCCGGGTCGTTATCCCCAACGAAGGCTGAATGGAATTTGTGATCTCGGTTTGTGAATACGTGTTTTGAATGATTAAATAAAGATGAGAGTTTGGATTTTTTACGCTAAAATAAGTAAACATAGATTAAAAACGACTAAACATCTAAGGAAATCGATAAAAATGCACGAAATTAAAGACGTAAACGAAAGCTGAAAACGTAACTAAACGGGAAATGCTTAAAACGTAAACGTGAAAACGATGAAAAACTAAACTTACGGATTCCAAATTAAATTTCCTACATTCTAATCGACAAAAGAAAATTTTACGAAAACGAATTACATTTTTCTAATTAAAATCTAATTAAACGTGATTTAAAATAAATTTTTGAAAAGAAAAATACATAAAATTAACTGATCCAAATCCAACTTGCAACATACTCAAAACAGAATAACCAGGTTCAACTGATAAACTAGCAAATGAAGCAATATAAGCAAAGATAACTACTATCATTTTAGTGAATAAAAGTGATCAAACATCAAATGAAGCAATATAAGCAAAATAAAAAAAACTCATAAGCAGATAAAAGCAGATAGAATAAGGACTAATTCGACTTTAAAAAAAACTGATATTAAAATTTAAATTAAAGTAAATTACAAATAAAATTACAAGCTACATCAAAACTTTAAGCAAACTACATCAATAACATATGACAACAAGCATCTTAAAACTTCAACTGATAAACTAGCAAATACTCATATGACAGCAATCGCAACCTAAATACTATACTAACAAGAATAAGCAGCAATAACATAAACAGCAAGGTAAAAAAATAAGCAGTAAATTAACACTTTAAATAAAAACTGAATTAAAATTAAAATTAAAAATAAGTTACAATGCGTGAAAAAATAAAAATACCTGAAGAAAAAAAAGCTAAATAAATCCTACGATTCTTAACGAAAATTACAACTAAAATTAAAAATAAATTACACTAAAAAAAACATACCGAACTAAAGCTAAATAAAACCTAAAAAAAATGAAAACTACTACTATCCTATTTATAAAAAAAGAAATAACTAGGGTTCCGTTGCTCTGTCTTCTTTCTTTAATCTTGACACCGTTGGATTGGTTCAAGTGATCTCAGCCGTTGATTTGATGAGGTGTAGGGGAACCCGTGAGTATGCTTTGGACTGAGGTGGGATTGATGGTGACGGGAGAAGGTTTGGGGAAAAGGAGAGGGATTTTTTGGCGGTTTTCTTCTTTGGGGAAGAAAGAGGAGTAGCGGCTGGTGAAGGATGGAGAATTAGGGTTCTTTTGACTACCAATTGGGGATTTTGACCAAATGACCGGTATTTATTTAGTGCGGGTCGGGTTATAAGTAAGTGGGTAGACCGGGTTGTGTTGGGGGTATAAGTGGGGGTTATTTTTGATGGGATCCGGTTGTGGTGAAGTTTGGTCAATTAAGATTATAACACAAGGACTAATTTTGTAGCTTCAGTAATCTTTAAGGACCAAAACTGCCAAGTCTTTAAATTTCTTCAAGGGTCCATTTTTGCCAACAAGTAACAATCCAAGGGCTCAATATTGCCAACTAAAAATAATCCAAGGACCAAAAATTTATTTTTTATTATTTTTTTATTTATTTATTTATTTTTTCAAGCTTGAGGGACTAGACTTGCCATTTATGCAAATTTTGTTTGTTTTTCAATAGTTTTCAATCATTTTGCATATGGAATACACAAAAACACATTTCAAATATATTTTTAACATTATTTGATCGTTTTAAAGTGTTTTTGGTTGTTTTGACTCGAAAATTGGACGAAAAGATATGTGTAAAACGACACATATCAATTAATCATTCAATATGTCTATGTGTTGTTTGATTATATCTTGTTCTTGTCTTTTAATTAACATGCTAGGCTAGATTTATCTTGTGTTTGCTTAGATCTAATGAAACCTAACTATTGATTATTAGTTGTTGGTGTGTTATTAATTGTATTGGATGATTGTTTATCGATGTTAGGCTTAAGAAAACTGGCTAACCTCCTATACGGTAACTTGCTTGAACGTCTTAAGAAACATGAACCAATGCGTACTAAGGTTATTATGGTTGTATTTAATGCATGAGCGAATTCTAGCGATCCCATGTTAGGAGCTTCTTAGCCGGCTCGACATAGGAGTGAAGTAGGAGCTTGTAGAGTTGGGGAAGTACGTACGCCACCCCACGATTGGTATTAAGGAATACACCCGTCATCCACGCAATTAATACACACTAATCAACCGGTAAAAGATAGTTAGGGAGTAAGGAAATCTAAGTAAACACATTTCTCCCCATATAAGTTCCACAACCTTTTTATTTTCAGTTCTTTATTTTAATTGAAATTGTAGTTATTTGGGTTAGTTGACTAGCAACTAATTCCGCCCACTCCTTCAAACCCGAGATTTTACTTGCTTTCATAAAAATATAAAAAAATACAAAAAGAATCTTCCCTCACCCTTAGACCTATTAGAGTAGTTTTTCAATCCTAACGACACTATTCCCCTAGAGAACGATCAATCCCCCGGTACTTGCCACTTCACTATACTACATCGGTCAGGTACACTGCCTGGTGGGGATTGCAAGCCTCTTGAGATCCCTCGAGAGGTAAAACCTGTTGTAAGGTCGCAAAACCACACATCAAGTTTTTTGGCGCCGCTGCCGGGGAATAGTTATTGTTTAGGTTGAATTTTTATTTTATTAGGTCTACTCACTAGATTCCTTCTAGTGAGATTTTTATTTTATTTTTCTAGGTTTTCTTTAGTCTATCTTTTTTCTTCGTTTCTTTGTTCGTAACCATTACCATCCGACATCATGGAAGGTGGTAATATCCTTGATCCCAACAACCCACCACCACAACAACACCCAGCTCCTAGAGCCCGTACCTTAGGAGACTACTCTCGTCCTAGCCACCATGGCTATCGAAACACGATTGAGCTCACTCAAGGAGCCAATGTCACTCCCTTGCGATCCGACACCATCCGGTTGGTGCAAAGCGGATGCGCATTCCATGGACTTCGTTCCGAAGATCCTAATCAACATCTCAAGGACTTTCTCAAAATCGTTGATTCCATAGACCTTGATGTTGCCACTCGAGAGACGACCCGACTGCGTCTCTTTCAATTCTCTCTGCGGGACCAAGCTAGTCAATGGCTAGAGCGTCTACCCGCAGGATCCATCACCTCTTGGGATGATCTCACCACTCGTTTCCTTGCTCAGTTTTTCCCACCAGGAAGAACTACCAAGCTAAGGAATGATATCTTGATGTTCCAACAACGTCAAGGCGAAACCCTCTACGAGGCATGGACTCGATTCAAGGACTTACTCCAAAAAGTCCCTCACCATGGCATAGAACTTTGGCTCCAAGTCCAAATCTTCTATGACCATATCAATCTCTCCACGAGGCAAACCATTGACCAATCGGCCGGTGGTAAGCTACGTGATCTAAGTGCGGAACAATCATGGGCTCTCCTGGAAGATCTTGCTCTTTATGAAAACGAAAGTTGGAGTGATCCCCGTGATTTGAATAAAACGGTCAAGGCAATATCTTTGCCTTCGAACAATTCAAGCACTTCCGACCGTAGGATCATAGAACTTGAAGACCAAGTCAAGTTTCTTATGAAATCCTACGAGGCTCCTAAACCTTCAAGCCAAGTGAACAAAATCACTTCTTCATGTGAATTATGTAGTGGTCCCCACGACACTCGTGATTGCGTGGAACTCCCCGAACAAGCTTTTGCGGACTACGCATCCTCGCGTACCGACGGAGCGGGAGACAAGTGGTACACTTTCAAACCCGAGCCAAACCCCTACGGTGATTCATACAACCCCTCATGGAAAAATCACCCAAACCTTAGGTGGAAACAAAACCAAAACGCACAACATACCAATTCTTCCAACCCACCTAATCGTTTCCAATCAAGCGGTTCACCCTCGAACCGTACTTTCAATAACAATCCTTCCAACAATTATGGTAGTACCAATAACTTTGAAGGATTGATGTCCCAATTTATGGCATCTCAAGAAGCTCGTTTGGCCAAGTTTGAATCCGAATTCAATCAACAACAAACGGAGATGACCAATAAAATTGACAACTTATTGAAAGCCCTCAATAACCAAGTGCTATCACCTCCACATAAGGACGCTAGGAACACAAATAGCGGACCCCAAGTAAAAGACCCCTCTTCATCCAAACACGTCCACTTCGTCAACATTGTCACTATTAAAAAACTTGATAGGAATGAGGATAATACTGAACCTGAGGATGAGGTTAAGAAAGTCGAGGTTGATAAAGAAATTAGGAAAAGTGAGATTGAAGAAGTAGATGATGATGTGGACTACTTCAATAGGCTACCTACTAAGGAAGAGGGCGCATATCATACAGACTTATTCGATGACCCCGAGACACCATACTTCCTAGGTAGACCAATTATAAAAATAGGCGACCCTTCTAATCTCAACATACCATGCAACATCGGACATTTGCATGTGTGGAAAGCTTACATTGACCTTAGATCGCCCATAAACATCATGATTAGAGCCCACTACAACTTGATAATGAAAAATCAACTTGGGTATAGGACGTTCCCTGATAAGTGTTGGATGAGTAACTTCACGGGAAGAGTTAAGGGATTACCGGTTTATGTAGGAAACTTCACCTATGTCACCGACTTTGTAATTGTAGAAGATATCCGGCCAATAGTCGATGCATGCTTAACTCAAGTAGTTTTTGGAAAACCATTTGTTGAGGTCTCTAGAGTGACTTATGAACCTTCCTTAGGGATAGTTAGATTTAAGGATGAGACCGATGAGGTAAACTACCAAATGCCATATAAGATAGAGCAATTCCAACACTTGTCAAATATTGAGAAGGAGCTTAAGCAAGCGGTCTACTATAGGAATGATGAGGATAGAAATAAAGGAGTAGACTATGTTATGGAAAGGATATCCGGTTTCTACAAGAATTTTTTGAAATTAGGACCGGAATATAAAACCGGAAATGAGAATGGCCTAGGAACCGTAACCAATGATGGAATCACGTAATGTACGTGACTTTGAGTCTAGCTACAAGACTCGTTAATAAAGAAAAGCGCTTCTTGGGAGGCAACCCAAGCTTTATTTGCTTGGTGTGTTTATTTATTTGTTTGTTTGATTTTATTTGCTTCCGTATGTATGTTTAATTTTTATTATTATTGATTCATGTTCAAAACTAAATTGTGAAAATGCTTTATCTTGTTTTTAAATTCGTCTTAACTACATATAAAGGTATTTTGCAAAAGATAAGTGTAAGGGAAATCCAAATCGGTTTATTAGAACAAATGAACATGAATCATAACAATATTAAATTAACATACATATTAGTAATTGTTTGAGTCAAATGCTTGTATCGAGTCATAATGATATTTTGCAGGATTTTCAGGAAGTAAGGTAAAGGTTTTTCCAGAAATTTTCCGGAAACTTAACATGAGAATTCTGTCAGATCATTTCTGACGGCGTCAGGCATTACAACCTGACGGCGTCAGGTTTTAATTTTCTGAAATTTTTGAAAGTTTTGTTTTTCTACCGGAATCATAAATTTTTTTTATTAAATCTCTAACTTATAAACTCCAGGAATCTGCAAAATAATCATTCCACTAGCATTATATCCTTATATAGATTTATCCCGCCGATGTTATGCAGGTTTTCGTGTTTGTTTTCTCAGGTTTAACAGGTTATTTTGGACAAGGAGATGTATGTGGAATCTAGCTTTTGGCGATGCATTAGTCTTGGAGCTTCTACTTTCTCTTGGAAGAAGATCTAACCATGTTACCTCTTTATCCACCAAACGAATCAGGGGAGTATTTGATTTCATTCTTTTACCTTATTTACTTTTACATCTTGTTATTTGAACATTGGGGACAATGTTCATCTTAAGTGTAAGGGGGGGGGGAAAGTACGATACTTTAGAGAATGCTATTACGCTTGATTTTTGTTTGTTTAATGGTAGATGTGTAATAAAACTGAGAGAAATACCTGTTAAGGCAATTTTAGTGCCAAATTTAAATTTTTTTACAACATATAGGAGTGAAACTTTGATCTTAATGAGCGTCTCATGGATAGGAGTTATATGACTAGCACAAAACCGTACCACTAAAAAATTTTCCACCCCCAAATATGTGAGGTTCGCCCCTAGAATTGGTAGGAAAAGCATTTATGCTATGATGTGTGTACCGGTAGCACTTAGATTCTAGAACTTGCGTTAGGACCATTCCGAGGCCACAAGTGAGACTACATTCGTGTAGTTAGATTTACTACATGATAAGAGGCATTAGGATTAACCCATTGTTTTACACCTGTGTTTTTGTTATAATTACATTGGCTACATTGGTCAATTAATTCTCCCACACCCTTTGCGTTGAACTCATTTTTAGTACACGATACCCCTAGTACACCCCTCAGAGCCTATCTTTTCGTTTCTAACTTTAAGCATTTTACTTAAAAGAAGAATTTGTTTACACCCCACTTAAATGTACACCCAAATTGCCTTAGCCTACCTTGTATGCACTCATTTTTAGTGCATTATTGTGACAACATTTGTTTAAACCCCAAGTTAATTATCTAATTGATTACATGGTTGCTAAGTCGAGTCATATCCTTGTACATATTGTTTTGGGATGATTGGGACTCATGGGTAAAGTACTAGTGTAATGGAGTAAGGGGGAAGAACAACATTATTACCCCCATATGTGCTAAATATTTTAAAAGTACTCCAAGTGTGTCGATTATCTTAATTCGAGTCATTAGAATAGTTATTTGTAAAGTTATGTAAAAGTTCAAGTGTAAGGGAGATGCGACGCCCCTACGATGTATTATTTTGAATGGTAGGGCAAGAGTGTATGCAAAAAAAAAAAAAAAAAAAAAAAAAAAAAAAAAAAAAAAAAATCGAAAAAAATCAAGAAAAATACAAAAAAAATGAGAAAAAGAAAAGTAGAAAAAAACATACGGACTACCATCCCGTTTCATTTTATGTTTATTTTATGTTTTTGTTATTTTGTTTTTAGCTTAAGTCGAGTCTAGTCTTGGCTTAGCAATGCCATATTGTACTTGTAATCAACCAAGATCTTTAACTCGCCACCAGTAAAATATCCCTTATCCAACAAAACCGTGTTTATCATATCCCTACACTTAACGTTATAACCCTTTTAAAAGCCCTCTTTGATAGTTTATCTTAGGTGCTTACGCCTAGTGGAGGAGGTTTTCGATCCTTTCCCAAGCCTATGGTAATCTATTTGCTATGACAGGTAGTGAGAGATATTATCCATTTTCATTTATGAGATACACTTTTATGACACCTGAGAGATGTGAGTATCTAAACACTACTTGTGAGGTACTAGTGTGTAATCTCCGTGCTTATTATGATTAAAGTGGAATGACTATTTGTTGTAATTACTTTTATATTAGCGTTAAATGACCCCTAACTTGTATTTTGATTAGAATAAAAGCGCATTTGCTTGAGGACAAGCAAATCTCAAGTGTAAGGGTATTTGATGAAGCGAAAAGTGTACCGCTTTTAGGGGGTCATTTAAGCCCAAAATCGTATTTATTTGATCAAATATTGCCCTAAATCGTTCCTTTTGTCATTTTAGGTACTTTGGAGAAGAAATCTGGAAAAGGAAGCATTTTGGACGTTTTTGGAGCATAAAAGTGAAGAAAACGACAAAGTCTCCAAAGCTGCTGGAAAAGTACACGTGACGGCGTCAAGGATTGCTCCTGACGGCGTCACGGCTTGGCAAAAGAGGTGGATATGACAAATACACGTGACGCGCCAGAAAGTTTTACAATGGAAGTCTGACGGCGTCACCCTTTAAGGTGATCAAGGCCGTCACGGTTTAAGTTAAAGAGAGACGGCGTCGAGCACAATTGTGACGGCGTCAACCCTTGACGCGCCAGAGTGGATTTTGGAGGATTAAAGAGGGACGGCGTCAGGAAGACCATCCGGGAACCCTAGCCGCGGCGTGGTGACGGCGTCACCTCCTACAACGTGACGCCGTCAGCCCCTAAATTCTATATATAGTTTTGCAAGTTTTAGTCATTAGTGTGCAACTTTGTGAGGAGAAACCCTAAGACGAATTTTCTGCCATTTTTAAGGGTTTTATACCCTTGGATCTCCCATGTTTAATTGAACATAAGTAATCAATTAATCATTCAATATGTCTATGTGTTGTTTGATTATATCTTGTTCTTGTCTTTTAATTAACATGCTAGGCTAGATTTATCTTGTGCTTGCTTAGATCTAATGAAACCTAACTATTGATTATTAGTTGTTGGTGTGTTATTAATTGTATTGGATGATTGTTTATCGATGTTAGGCTTAAGAAAACTGGCTAACCTCCTATACGGTAACTTGCTTGAACGTCTTAAGAAACATGAACCAATGCGTACTAAGGTTATTATGGTTGTATTTAATGCATGAGCGAATTCTAGTGATCCCATGTTAGGAGCTTCTTAGCCGGCTCGACATAGGAGTGAAGTAGGAGCTTGTAGAGTTGGGGAAGTATGTACGCCACCCCACGATTGGTATTAAGGAATACACCCGTCATCCACGCAATTAATACACACTAATCAACCGGTAAAAGATAGTTAGGGAGTAAGGAAATCTAAGTAAACACGTTTCTCCCCATATAAGTTCCACAACCTTTTTATTTTCAGTTCTTTTATTTTAATTGCAATTGTAGTTATTTGGGTTAGTTGACTAGCAACTAATTCCGCCCACTCCTTCAAACCCGAGATTTTACTTGCTTTCATAAAAATATAAAAAAATACAAAAAGAATCTTCCCTCACCCTTAGACCTATTAGAGTAGTTTTTCAATCCTAACGACACTATTCCCCTAGAGAACGATCAATCCCCCGGTACTTGCCACTTCACTATACTACATCGGTCAGGTACACTGCCTGGTGGGGATTGCAAGCCTCTTGAGATCCCTCGAGAGGTAAAACCTGTTGTAAGGTCGCAAAACCACGCATCAGTTAAATTTAGCTTGGTTTTGTACTTCAGTTTTGGAACTCATCATGTTTAGAGTTAGTATTTTATTATCATCTTAGAATACCTTTGTAATTATTATGTTTATAAGTCTTCCGCTTGCGTTTGTATGTTCTGATTGACACCATAATGTGGCATTTTGACCCTTGTCGGGTTGGGGTATTACACACGTATTTCCAGCCGTATAGTTATTTATTATAATACGAGCACTTTCGAATAGCTCCCACTTGCGAATGTCATAATCATAAATAACTATACAAGCAAATGTTAGCGTCTAGCAACCCGCCAATGCTTCAAAAAAATACCTGAGGGTGGTTTACTAAAACGTCTCAGCGCTAATGGTTTATTATTAATCATCATTTTGTTTCAGATACCTGTTAAACTATGGACATGGATCGAAGTTAATTTATTTTTATTTATTTATTTATTTATTTTTAATTCATATATTTTGAACAACAAATTTAAAATTCATTAAAAATAAAAACATTACAATACTAAATTAAAAACTTAAACTAATAAAACTTAAATATTACAATACTTATTAAAAACTTAAACTAGTAATCTAAGTTGTAGCGTGCCTTGATTGCTGCATTAATCTGCAAAAGTTCTTGTAGTTGTCGTGGTGGCAAATTTTGGTCGATTGCTGAATTGTAGAAAATCAAGTCTTGCTCCCGTTTTGATTGGGCCATGATTTCCACTTGCTGTCGTTGGAAGTCATTTTTCTCTCTTTTCATCGCTAGCTCTTTTTCCTTCAACTTCAAGTACGACTCTTCCATGTCCTTATTTTTTCCTGGTTTTGACGGCTTGAACTTGAAAAAGCTCTAGGCTAACGAACTAACAAATGATCCGGCGAGAAATTCAAATTCGGTGCATTTTTCGGGTAGTCGGGATCGTCGGTTTTTTGATGTTGGAGTATTTTTTTTTTTGACATGATGAGTATGGATGAGAAGTTGTTTGAATTGTGTTTGAAATTATGTGTTTAGAAGTGTGTTTGAGGTTGGTATTTATAAGGTTGTAAAGTGGTAAAGTTTTTTTTAAAAAAAGTTTTATTTTATTTTTATTTTTTAATTAATCTCAAACGGTAAGAATTTTTGGATTTTTGTTGTGTGCAAAATCGGTCGATATATTGACCCATATTTCAAAATTGTGACCGACGACCGATATTTTCGTTTTCGCCACATTGGGCTCGACCGATCAAAATATCGGTCAACCTTCCATCTTGACCAATCGAGTGCGAGCAGCCTAATGTGGTTTCACCTTAACCTCAATTACTTAAATTAGATAACACAATTTTATTTGATCAAATAAATTATTGCTTCTTTTTCATACTTATTGCAAAATGATAGTTTTATCATTAATTAATTAATTATTTTTTCTTTCAATTTTGTAATAGTAATTTCAAGTGAAAGTAATACGGTAACCTTGATCAAAATTATCTGTTTGTTTTTAGTAGTTATCATATTTAATTTGGGGCTCCACGTAAAAGAAAGTTGGACAATTAATTTGGGATGGAGTGAGTATTAGATTGACCCGTACTAAGTACGACAACAGTACAACACACTTAAATATATATATATATGCTTTAAGAGACGTTCAAGTTTGAAGATCATTAATGAAACAGAAAGTCAAATCCAACACTTATTAGGTGTTTGTTTATTAAGAGGGTCTGAATCTAAATCTGAACCGCACGTCTGAATCTGAATCTGATGCGTAAATGTCTGAATCTGAACGCATCTGAAAGGAAAAAAAAAACTCATGTTTGAACGGGAAAAAAAAAAATTGGTTATTTTGCAAGAATCATCCCTGTGGTTTGTGTAATTCCGCAAGAATCATCCCTATCTCTAACGTTTAGCATTAAACATCCCCAAGTCCACAAACGTTTAGCATTAATCATCCCTGAGCACTAACGTCGTTAGTTTTACCAGTTAAGTGTTAAAATAATATTTTTCCCGTTAGTCCCTCCGTTAATATTTCTTGCACCGTTAGTCCTTATTTTTTAAAATGAATTAAAAAGGCAGCAAAAATAATATTCGTCCGTTTTTTTACGTTTTCGTCTGTTTTTATACGTTTTCGTCCATTTTTTTACACGTTTTCATCCGTTTTTACACGTTTTCGTCAGTATTTACACGTTTTCATCCGTTTTTACACGTTTTCATCCGTATTTACACGTTTTCGTCCGTTTTTACACGTTTTCATCCGTATTTTACACGTTTTCGTCCGTATTTACACGTTTTCATCAGTATTTACACGTTTTCATCAGTATTTACACGTTTTCGTCCATTTTTATACGTTTTCGTCCATTTTTACACGTTTTCGTCAGTATTTACACGTTTTCATCCGTTTTTACACGTTTTCATCCGTATTTACACGTTTTCGTCCGTTTTTACACGTTTTCATCCGTATTTACACGTTTTCGTCCGTATTTACACGTTTTCATCAGTATTTACACGTTTTCATCTGTTTTTACACGTTTTCGTCCATTTTTACACGTTTTCATCTGTTTTTACACGTTTTCGTCCATTTTTACACGTTTTCATCCGTATTTACACGTTTTCGTCCGTATTTACACGTTTTCATCAGTATTTACACGTTTTCGTCCGTTTTTACACGTTTTCGTCCATTTTACACGTTTTTGTCAATATTTACATGTTTTCATCCGTTTTCACACGTTTTCATCCGTTTTTACACGTTTTCATCCATATTTACACGTTTTCGTCCGTATTTACACGTTTTCATCAGTATTTACACGTTTTCGTCCGTTTTTACACGTTTTCGTCCATTTTTACATGTTTTCGTCAGTATTTACACGTTTTCATCTGTTTTTACACGTTTTCATCCGTATTTACACGTTTTCGTCCGTTTTTACATGTTTTCATCCGTATTTACACGTTTTCATCTGTTTTTACACGTTTTCGTCCATTTTTACACGTTTTCATCCGTTTTTACATGTTTTCATCCGTATTTACACATTTTCGTCCGTATTTACACATTTTCGTCCGTATTTAAACGTTTTCATCAGTATTTACACATTTTCATCAGTAAATACTGACGAAAACGTGTAAATACGGATGAAAACGTGTAAATACTGACGAAAATGTTTAAAAATGGACGAAAACGTGTAAAAACAGACGAAAACGTGTAAATACTAATGAAAACGTGTAAATACGGATGAAAACGTGTAAATACTGACGAAAATGTGTAAATACGGATGAAAACGTGTAAATACAGATGAAAACGTGTAAAAACGGATGAAAACGTGTAAATACTGACGAAAACGTGTAAATACGGATGAAAACGTGTAAATACTGACGAAAACGTGTAAAAATGGACGAAAATGTGTAAATACTGATGAAAACGTGTAAAAACGGATGAAAACGTGTAAATACTGACGAAAACATGTAAATACGGACGAAAACGTGTAAAAACGGACGAAAACGTGTAAATACTGACGAAAACATGTAAATACGGACGAAAACGTGTAAAAACGGACGAAAACGTGTAAATACTGATGAAAACGTGTAATTACTGATGAAAACGTGTAAATATGGACGAAAACGTGTAAATACGGATGAAAACGTGTAAAAACAGAAGAAAACGTGTAAATACGGATGAAAACGTGTAAAAACGGATGAAAACGTGTAAATACTGATGAAAACGTGTAAAAACGGATGAAAACGTGTAAATACTGATGAAAACGTGTAAATACTGATGAAAACATGTAAATACGGACGAAAACGTGTAAATACGGATGAAAACGTGTAAAAACGGACGAAAACGTGTAAATACGGATGAAAACGTGTAAAAACGGATGAAAACGTGTAAATACTGACGAAAACATGTAAAAACGGACGAAAACGTGTAAAAAAATGGACGAAAACGTATAAAAACAGACGAAAACGTAAAAAAAACGGACGAATATTATTTTTGCTGCCCTTTTTAATTCATTTTAAAAAATAAGGACTCACGGTGCAAGAAATATTAACGGAGGGACTAACGGGAAAATATTATTTTAACACTTAACTGGTAAAACTAACGACGTTAGTGCTCAGGGATGATTAATGCTAAACGTTTGTGGACTTGGGGATGTTTAATGCTAAACGTTTGAGATTGGGATGATTCTTGCGAAATTACACAAACCACAGGGATGATTTTTGCAGTTTACTCTAATAATAATAAAAATATTATTAGTAGTAGTAATTGATAATAATAACAAATTTTGAGGGTGTTGCTAGCTAAGTATTATAAGAATGATACCTCATCTGAACAAAGTTGATGCATCAAATTTGGGACCAAAAAGCATCAACATTGTAAGGCATGAACTGTCTGTCCAACCAAGCTTCGGGTGGTGTCCTTTAGACAAACTTCATAATCAAATGACTCAAGTGTTATGTAGTTGAATATATAAAAATATATATACATCATAACTCAAGATAAAAAAAAATAAATAATTATAAAATAAATATAATAATAAAAACCCTACTAATATAAAACTATCTGCATTAAAGTTGAATGCCTAATTAACTAGTGAAAGGTTTGCGGATATAATTAATATACGTACGACCAGATTCGAACACGATCCTATGGAATTGCACATTTTACGTATGAGAGTCGAGGTTCATATAATTAATATAAAATGTTATATTTAATTATTAAATCACAAATAACGACTAACGGGCGTTAGGATTTAACAGTTAAAGTCTAACGGTCGTTAAGTTACAAGTTAAAGGACTAGAGATGAAATTAGTAAGCTAGAAGGATCCGGAAACCTTCCAAATCCTCTAGGCCGATCGGTTGGGGTTAGGGATCCCAATCCCACCCTAACTTGGACTCCAAGATTACTTTAGTATAAATACAAAGGCATTATATTCATTCTTTTCTAATCTTGAACTCCATAACAAGCCTTACTTCTCTCTTCTCCCCTCTCTTGTGCTTAGGCCGATCGTCCCTCCCTTTTCCTCAAGGGAATCGATTTTCTTAAGCTCAAACAAAAGTGTTTGGTTTGTTTCGTGATTCAAGAACCTAGCTTTTCGCATCGAATCGTTAGTAATACGTATGTACAAGAACGTAGAGCAAACACCTTTTGTGTTTGATTTTTCCTTCGTCGACTTTTGTTGAAGTCGAATTACTAAAGCCTAAATTTTTAGGGTTCTTGGTTCTTGATTATTGAATTGCTTGGATTTGCTAAAAGGTACGCATTACTTTATGTTTCGGTTAACTAATTACAAGTATTATGATTCTTAGCTTCTGTTGCGTGCTTTTGATGTTTTATATTTAATTTATGCTTGCCATGATATTAAAATTCCAACAGTGGCATCACAAGCAGTTAATATTATGTAATTAATTACCGAAACACATAAAAAAAGAATCTTGATTGATTATTACATGTTTATGGTTTCTAGGGTTTGGAAAATTGTAAACCCTAATTTTTTTAAGTGGGTCGAATACCCTTTAATTACAAAAATTAGCTCTAGTTTTCGTTAAACTTGTAGAAACCCCAGGATTGCATGTAATTTTTATGTGAATATTAATGGATATATGTTATATGTCATTATTATATGCGTATCTTGGGATTTATTATTGGATAATAATTGCTTATTTGGATCCATGATGAACATGCATGTTTGATCATTGATCATTGAATATTATGCGTTAATTGTTAAGTAGTTTTATGTTTTACATTCTAATTGTGCAATTATTGATTAATTAAGGTTTATTAGTAAGTAAATCTTGATTAAGTTACTAATAAATTGATTAATTATATAATTAGGGAAGACCTAAAATTGGGTAAGACCCCATATGTATCTTTTATTTATCAACTATATGTGTTATTGTATATTTGTAACGTGGGACTTACGCAATTGATTTATTGTTGTATGTGGTCCACTTGTACCAGATCGAAACACAAGTGAGAGTCTTAGTTATAAATATACATGTTAATTGATTTATTTTAGCATGTTTATTGTTGTAGTTAGTTAATTTTTATTATATGCTTATTTGATTAAATTATTGTTTGACATAAGCAAAGGGTATTTTTTTAGAATAGAAAATTAAACCGGACTAAACAATGGTGAAATTGGATTTGTTTTAAGAGTTAAATCTTAAACTTTTAGTTGATTGATGTTTATTGTAAAAATAGTTAGAAAGGCTCATCCATATTGACAAACTATAAGAGATGTTTAAGGAGGTTGCCATGTATTTGCACCGAAAGAAGCAGGTTTCTAATTGGCTTTATGCTGACCTCATTTCTCTGCTTTTTTATGAGTCAATATGGAGTTACCTAGGACTATTTTATGTACAAAAGCATCTTAAGGGTGAATGGACCTCAATTCCACGCGCCACTTTCTGGTAATTATCCAAATAACTTGGGTCTTTTGACTCATGCAGTAGTAGGATATAGTGAGTGATAACTAAAGGTAATTCTTCGATTGATTTATCCAATACCTCAATGAAAACTTTGTTGATTTAATCTTAATGATAGAAAACTAATGAGTAAAGTTTTATGAAAACCTATGATACGAAGATGTATGCATGCTTCTTCGTACATATTTTGATTACACACATCAAATGAGTACCCTTTAAATTTAAGTTTATGCCATCTAATTCAAGGAACACTTGGTGTTGCAATTTAGTTATGTGAGATCTTTGCTAGATTACAATAACAAGGTAAATCTCCATGTTACGTGAGACCGTATCTGGAAAAGTTTACAGTTTCTAAATTAGACAACTTAATTGAGTTAGTTAGTGAGATCTATAGCTCAAAGCATAAGATGGGATGAAACATGCTTACACTGCAAATAGATTTTTGGCAATTGTAAATCCCATAATGATCTAGGAATTGAAAAATGTTTATCAATTATTGTCCGACAATTACCTTGTTGAATACTTTCATTACTAGCAGATCAACTGATGTAATGAAACTATGACAATTTGGGTCCTAGTTTTAAGAAAATTATATGGTTAATATGAATATTTACCAAGGATATTTAATTTTCTTAAAAGATTGAATTATCGAAAGTACTAACTTTTGAATTTTTTTCTGTAGAAATGGCTCAACCCGATAACAATACACTAGGTTCCACTTTCAAACAGATGTTTGATAGGGAAAATTGACTGGCGCAAATTTTAATGATTGGTACAGATCACTAAGGATTGTCCTGCGAGTGGCTAAAAGATCAGATTATTTGACTAAGCCTTGTCCTCCTGAACCAGCTGTTGATGCATCTGCTGATGAAAAAGCTGCATGGCAACTTGAGTATGATAGACACAATGATGTTGCGTGTCTTATGCTCGGAAGTATGATTCCCACTTTGCAAAAGCAATTTGAGAATTTCTTTCCTTATGATATGCTCAATGAACTCAGACGTATGTTTGAGAAACCTGCAACTGTAGAATTGTATGATTTGATTGATGCTCTACACAGTAGCAAACAGGAGGATGTAAACCCGTAAGTGCTCATGTTTTGGAAATGAAAGGTTACATGGACCACTTAAGCAGCTTCATTATCATTACCCGCAAGATGTATGCATTAGCCTAATATACAGATCCCTTAGCAAGGAGTTTGGTGGTTTTGTGCGTAATTTTAACATGCATTGCACGGGGAAAACAGTTACTGAGTTACATGCAATGCTCATTGACTATGAAAAGGGATTACCGGAAAAGGCTCCTACACCTCAAGTACTTGCTATACAAGGTGGTAGGATTCAAAAGCCAAAACCACAAGCAAACAAGGGAAAGGGCAAAGGCAAAGCTAAAGTTAAACAAGTTATAGCTTACCAACCTGAGCCTAAGAAAAACCCTCCCAAGAAGAAAGAGAATCCTAAAAAGGATCAGGCTTGCCACCACTGCAGCAAGGTAGGACATTGGAAGAGGAACTGTCCTCTCTACCCTGAAGAGTTGCGAGTGAAGAAGTTGAAGATGGTTGGGCATGTCACCAGCACTTCAGGTAACTTATTTATGATTGAATTATTTGCATTTTCTCATAAGATAAATTATTGGGTATACGATACTATATGTGGTATTCATATTTGTAATAAACTACAGGGATTTAGAGAAGCAATGAAGTTGGCCTATGGGGAGCAATACATGCACGTGGGCAATGGAGCACATGCAGCCATTGAAGCCATAGGATCGTTTGATTTAGTTTTGCCTTCGGGCTTAGTACTAGTATTAAACAATTGTCATTACGCACCTTCTATAATTAGAGGTGTTGTTTTAGTTTCTTTGTTATTGGATCTTGGTTTTATTCACACGTTTACAAGTAATGGAATTTCTGTTTCTTTAAATAATGTTTTTTATTTTAATGCGATTACTGTGAATGGTAGGGGTGAGCATGGTGTAGGTTGGTGCGGGTTTTGGTAAAAACCGAACCCCATCCGCTGTAACACCCCAAGCCGATAAGGGTCAAAATGCCACATTATGGTGTCAATAGAACAAACGCAAGCGGAAGACTTTTATAAATACTAAGGTTATAAATGTTCAAAATGAAACTAAGGACATAATAAGTCTAAATCATACTGACTATCAAACTAGAATACAAATATGAATCAAATCTAAATGGTAGATAACTCCAAAGTCTAATCCAAATGCAAATGGGATCTATCGTCAGGGTGGTTCACTAAGAGCTCCTATGCACACTTCACTCAATCCCCAGCTTCCAACCTAAAACCTGCCGCAGGAAAAGAAATGCGGTTGAGCTTAAAAAGCCCATTAAACAGATATAAACAAATAACTGATAATAAGATAATCGAAACGAATACGGATGACATTATGTCAAATCAACGAAAGGGAAAGAGCCTGCTGAAAAAAAACGTTAGATGAAACAGAATACGAAACGAATATGAATCAAATAATGAATCAGAGTGCATAACAAATATCAATCAATATAGGATCGGAGTGCATTACCTAACTGCCTAAGCATGATAGATGAATAGGCCAAATAATCATATCACAAATCATATACGTCAATTCCAAAGTTTTACATAGAGTAGCTAGCTCACAATGTACCAGAATGTGATGGGGTGTAGGAACACACACCAACCAATAACCAGATACAGATACAGATTCCCTAGGATGCATCCATACACTCCCTGCAAAACAATATGGTACATATACTAGCTCTAGGCTAAGCATACATACTCAGATAATCATAATGGCCAAAGTGCTATATAGCATATACAGAAATGGGAACGACGAGGACTAATCACACCGCCCCATATAGTGTCATGCCACCGGTGCCTCAATGACATGGCCATGGTACCTCCATGGCTAGGAATACAAATACAGAAGCTGGGCAATACAAGAGCAATCATAATCATATTAAATCAATCATATCAAATAATGAACTGAAGCATATCAAACGGATAACCAACGAATATCAAGATGAGATAGCAATTCAAATATCATAACGAATAACAAAACGGATATCAAAGGTAACGACGGATAATCATATCAATTGATGCCCTTACTATTAAAGGACGGAATATATGTACCTTAGCAAATGAAATGAGACCAAACGGAAAAGTGATCTCAAGGAAACAACGTCACCCCTTCTTCAACAAATCTACACGGATTAGGGTTCTTATAATACTTATTAGCTCATTTATTGTCACAACGGATTCTTAATTACTCATTACCATTCATTAATGTGATTAGGGTTTCATATGTGAAATTAGGTTAACATATGTTCAATAGTATCCGAATTAATGTTTCAAATGAAATTAGGGTCAAAACATATTTAATGGGATTAGGTTACACCAAAACCGTAACTGATGTGTGCGTGTGTATTGCTCTAATTCTTTTATATCCACGGTAGCGGCTCCAAAGACTTGGTGCACGCGTGATGTCGTTGTGGTTTTAGCAGTATTCAAGTTTTAAATTTATATTTAGCCGACTTATCAATAAAACACACACTTTAACGAGCAGTGTACCCGGTCAGTATGAATATAATGGTAAGTAGAGTGTCGATCACTAAGAGTGGAACGTATTATCTAGTTATTCTAATCAGTATTTTAATATCTTAAGTTAGCTATACAACCTAATCTAACGCAAGGGGGTTTAGCCTGAGAGACTGGCACGGTTTGGTTATGATTAAATAATAAACTATATTAACGAGCACGAATCAACGATTAGCACACACGTACACAGATAGATACTTGAGACAATAAGAAGACCTGTCTTGATAATTAAGTAGCTTGTCACTTGTTTTATTGCTAGTTTTATATGAAGTGTATATAATTAACCCTTTCTCGTTGGCTCTAATCTTATCGGCGAGTAAACCCTTAATGATCACTTATGTCTATCCTACTATCCTAGAAACGATAGAATAAATAGGCGAGGAAGGGGCATGGTGACCCAAGCAATGCTCAGCTAGACACAGAGGTTATCAATGCACTAATAAAAGTCACCAAAGACATCAACATATAAACTTTAATTAATGGGAAAGCAATTTTAAGGGGTGCCCATGATTTTCCGTAGTCACATGGAATCGGCCCATCAATCTTGATGAATTGAAGTGTACTAATACAATAAAAAAAACTACTTAATGAATTGAATACATGCAGGACCTTCTTACAGCTCTTGTATCTTCGTTTAGGGTGTGTCTTGTGCTGCTAATACATCTGAATTCGGCTCTAGGGTTTCTTCGGTCTTCTTGTGTAGGATATCGAAATTCGTCTGGCCTTGGGGTATTTATAGTTTCTGTCTGAGGGTTAGATGCGGCGCATAGGATAAGTAGATGCGGCGCATTGACTTAACTTCGCGTGGGGTCCAAGATTAATATATTCAGGAATATTCGTACACCGCCTTAAGATGCGGCGTAACTCCATTTCTCTATGCGGCGCATGTCCTTTGCTGTCTTGGATCGTGACTTGTGAAATCTTGATAGTGATGCGCCGTATGTACTAAGTATGTTGCGGCGTATCTGGAGCAGAATAATCTTGATCTTGTACATTTCAGTAGACTCTAAACATCTTGCTTGTTTTGCTTCATAATTAGTCTAAAATCGCCAAGTTTCACATAATACTTGTTTTTACCTGAGAATTACAAAAGTAAACATTAACGTACCAATTCTCATATTTAATATAATAAAACAAGTCAAATAAATAGGATAAATGATGATAATAAAATGTACATATTTAATGGGATTAGGTTACACCAAAACCGTAACTTATACTTATTTCAGATTTTATCACATTGAAGCCCCTTTGTTTATGAATTTAAAACCATACTTATATACTTACAGAGGTGCTCAAATAATTATCATAGATACTTATACATGTTAGCTAATTACTATAATTTTTCCAGGTTTTATTTCAAAATGAAAGTATCAAAAAAAAAATCATTTTCCCAGACCTGTCCAGAAAGTGCACTGCAGGTATACCCCGAAAGTTTGTATTTAATTAACCCATTTTAACCTTTCAGAAAAAATCCAAAAAAAATCCAGGAAGTCACAAATAACTTAAATATCAACCGTAAAAGGAGAGCTCTTAAATACATGTGGTTTGAAAATGAAAAATAAAAAACGTCGACTGATTTTAAGTTCTCAGAACTCATATTTGACACATGATTCCATAAAATTCAAAAACATGACCAATACAACTCCAATTCACTCCAAACCATGTGGAAAACTTAATTAAGACATTAAAATAGGTTTACAAACAAAGAACCAGTATTATACACTTATGTAACTCAAACAATAGTGCACACAAATTCAGATTACAAAACAATCCCGTTCAAAAACCCGTTTAAGACCATTATATCACATGTTTACTTACACAAATGCACTCGAGACCTTCGTATATCATGAGACCTGTTTTAAACATCATCTTAACATATATTCACACACATATTTCCAGCCCTTGATGATCACACACACACGTTATACACACAACATATGGTAACGAGCCAAGAAGTCACATAAAATAACATCAAACCAAGCCCTAATCCCACATATTTATTGAGTACGCCTCATCATTAAATACCTAGGGTTTATTCTAGGTTTTTAGGTCACGTATTAATGAGTATGTTAGGGTTAAATGACAAGGTTTAGGGCTCATATTCAGATCTGATTCGAATGGCCACAACAGATGCAAAAGTCGACATGTAGGTTTAACAATTTCATGATTTTATGTGGCGAGTATATATGTATTTGTATCACAGATTTAACGAGACCATCATTTAGAATTTAGACAAGATGCTTAGGGTCGTATACCATGTTTTACTTCTGATTCATATGATATAAAAGGTGTCGAATGGGCTGAAACAGAAAAAGGGAAGTGAGGATTACCTATATATTGACTGAACATAAACAAAATGGGAAGGAAACTAGGGCTCGTATTCAAAGGGAAATCACCAACGACTCGTACTCTTCTTGGCACCCAAAACCTGCTCATTCTCTTCTTCTTTCTTAGCAGCAATGATAATTGTGTGTGTTCTCTTCTGGTTATGATCGGTGTAAAAGAGAGAAAACAGGAGGAAATTTTATGTTATACGATTTAAACTAAAATAGGGAAACCGTGTTTCTCCTTTATGGAAATGCTTGTGATTGGGAGAGATTTGAGGGATTATGGGCTAGACTTTGCCAAATATAGGGGATAATGGGGTGACTAGTTCTCTTCACAAATTGCATTTCAAAAAAATCTGTAGTATCACTATTACTTATTTAATTTGTGTATCACATTTTAAAAAAATAAAAAAAATAAGATCTAAGTTCAATGTGGCTTATATGACGTGTCATATATACATATGCATGTATGTTGAGTCGATATTGTGTATGAATCAAAATAAACACGGCCCTAGAAAACTTGTGTAATGTGTGATAAAACCAAAAGAGCATAAGTGTGTCGAATTTTATTTAGTACTTAGGTTATAGAATTTCGTCTTTGTAGCTTTTAATCACCACGTGTAGTCCAACTTTAATTTGTAAACGTATTTCGAATGTTCAAAAATCTTATAACTTATTCGTTTTAAACGTTCAAAGGTTATTCGGATTTTAGGTCGTTATATCCGCAGTTGCGGTTTTTAAAAAGTTAGAATCCGCAATCGCACGGTTTTGTGGTTTTGTGGATTTGCGGTTTTAAAGTTTTTTTTTTTTTTTTTTTTTTTTTTTAAATCAAATTATATTGTTTTGTATATATTTATAATAGAAGAAATATATCATAAGGTTACATGATGGGTTGAAACATATATACAAAATGTTGTGTATTAGTATGAAATTATACAATAGTACAAGTCAAATGTGGTGAAGAATTTTAAAAATTTCGGTGATTAATTGATTGAAAAATAATATTATATGACCTAAAAACTCAGAAAATAATTAACCTATAAAATGCATTTGAAATAACTAATTATGAAAGTATAGACAAAAGCATTTTATCATACAAAAATTATGAAATTTAGTTGGTTTATTTAGAAAAAATAAAAAATATATTTGAATATGACTTTGTGGTTCGGTGCGGTTTTTGGGTAGAAACTGAAACCGCACCGCAAAATGCGGGTTTTTAATTTTCAGGAACCGCACCGCCGTTTTTGTTGCGGTTTCGGTTTTTGTAGTGCGGGTTTTGCGGTTTGCGGTGCAGTTCCTGCCACCCCTAAATAGTGTGTTTGAAATTGACATGAATGATAATGTATCAAATGGAAATAATTCTGTGTTTATCATCAATAATAAGAGAATCAAGAAGGACTTGGATTCTACTTATCTTTGGCATTGTCGACTTGCTCACATAGGTAAGAAACGCATGAAAAAGCTGCATCATGATGGGTTTTGAAACGTATCAATGATGAATCATTTGATAAGTGCGAATCTTGCATATCTGGGAAGATGACAATGAAACCTTTTTCAAATCAGTTGGAAAGGGCTTCAGATCTACTTGGTTTGATACATACTTATGTATGTGTATCACTTAGACATGTGTCAAGGAAAGGTGCTAGCTACTTCTTAACCTTTACAGATGATTTCAGTCGTTATGGTTATGTTTACTTGCTTAAACATAAACATGAAGTGTTTGAAACATTTAAGGTTTTTACGAATGAAGTAGAATTGCAACTAGGAAAGAAAATTAAAGCTCTTCGATCTGATAGAGGTGGTGAATATATTAGCCAAGAGTTTAAAGATTATCTTGCTGAGTGTGGTATTGTCCAGCAGCTCACATCTTCTTATACACCACAACAAAATGGTGTATCTGAGAGAAGAAATCGTACATTGTTAGACATGGTGCGATCAATGTTTAATCTTACAACTCTTTCCTTATCTTTTTGGGATTATACTTTAGAAATAGTTGTTCGTGTTCTAAATATGGTTCCGACCAAGAAGGTTGATAAGACACCATATGAGATATGGCATGGTAAAGCTCCCAACTTGTCTTATTTAAAGGTCTGGGGTTGTGAGACGTTTTTTAAACGTAACTCACCAGATAAACTCCAACAGAGATATGTTAAGTGTATCTTTGTAGGATACCCAAAGGAAACGATGGGTTACTACTTTTACTTCCCACCTGAAAACAAAGTAATTGTAGCTAGGTATGGAGACTTCCTTGAGAGGGATCTCATATCTCAAGAATTCAGTGGGAGAATTTATTATCTGGAAGATGTTCAAGAAGATACATCACCTTCTGAAAACACTAGCCAACTTCCTGTGGAACCTAAAACTCTGGGTCCTCCACGTGAAGTTATTCCCATTTGTAGGTCTGTAAGGACTATATGTGCTCCTGAACGTCTATGTTTAAATGTAGAAGTTGAGGAAAATATGTTGGGGGATCTTGGAGAACCTGCTAACTATAAGGCTGCCATGGCTGATCCTGAAAAGGACAAATGGCAAGTTGCAATGAATGGGGAAATGCAATCCATGAAAGATAATGATGTCTGGATTGAAGTAGACCTTCCTCCCAATGCTTAAGTAGTTGGAAGTAAGTGGCTCTTCAAGAAGAAAACTGACATGGATGGCAATGTACACACCTATAAGGCTCGTTTGGTAGCTAAAGGCTTTACTCAAACCTATAGGATTGACTACAAGGAGACTTTTTCTCCTGTAGCAGACATTAGAGCTATTAGGATTCTCATAGCTATAACAGCGTACTATGACTATGAGATTTGTCAAATGGATGTCAAAACCGCCTTCTTAAATGGTTGCCTAGATGAGGATATCTATATGGCGCAACCTGAGGGGTTTGTGAATCCACAATTTCCAAACCGTGTATGCAAACTTCAAAGATCCATTTATGGATTGAAGCAAGCATCAAGACAATAGAATAAGAGATTTGAAGAGAAAATCAAGGAATTTTGTTTCTATCAGAATCTTGATAAGCCATGTGTATACCATAAGGCTAGTGGGAGTAATGTTACTTTCCTTATCCTGTATGTCGATGACATATTGATCATGGGAAAATACATTCCAAGGTTACAAGATGTTAAGTCTTATCTTGGAAAGTGCTTTTCTATAAAGGATTTAGGAGAAGCAGCATACATCCTAGGAATCAAAATCTACATAGATAGATTTAAGCGGTTAATTGGATTAAGTCAAAGTGCTTACTTTGATAAAATCTTGAAGAGATTCAAGATGGAGAATTTCAAAAAGGGATATCTCCTAATGCAAGTAGAACATGGCTTGAGTAGCGAACTGTGTGCTTCAACACCTACAGAGGTGGCACACATGAGCAGAGTCCTTTATGCTTCAGCTGTGGGATCTATCATGTATGCAATAAGATGCACAAGGCCAGATGTGGCATTCGCACAAAATATCACCAGTCGATATCAACAAAACCCAGGTGGACTTCACTGGCATGCTGTTAAGAACATTCTCAAGTACTTAAGGGCTACTCGAGATATGTTTCTAGTGCATGGGGGAAATCTAGATGCAGAACCTGATGTTACAGGTTTCTGGGATGCGTCCTGGCAAACTGATAAAGATGATACAAAGACTCAGACGGGATATGTCTTTGTCATTAATGGACGAGCAATAGACTGGAAGAGTAAAAAGTAGAGTACAATTGCGATGTCTGCAACAGAAGCTGAGTAAATAGCTGCTTCAGAAGCTGCGATGGAAGCTGTTTGGATTAGGAAATTCATTTCAGGGCTCGGAGTTATGCCTTCAATTGAATTACCTATAAATATGTATTACGACAACTCTGCTGCAATTACATTCGCCAATGAACCTGGAGTCATGAAGGGCGCCTGACATTTCCAACGAAAATATCATTATGTTCGACAACAAGTTGAAATAGATGAAATTAATCTACTCAAAGTTCACACAGATGACAATCTAGTTGATCCCTTCACGAAGGTTTTACCTAAGGAAAAGCTTACTCAACATGCCAATGGCATTGGACTACGTTTAGCTAGTAGTTTCATGTAAATCTGTGGTTATGTATTTGGATAAAGGATGCAATGAACAGTTATTATTTTAATGAAATAAAATATTTGTTATGCTTATTTTTCATTTTTCTTAATATTATATCTTATATTTGCATGTTTAAATCCGTGAATAACTTATGTTATTCTAAATAGTCCGTTGTCGATCAATGATATAAGAATATCATTTAATTAAGACCAGTCTTAGTTTTGGCAGAATGTACTTATGTATATTGATGTGTGGACATGCCAAATTCACATGATATTCAATGAATTGAATATAGGACAGATCCCAACTGCATGATTGTACTTTATGGATCTATGTCATTAACTAAATCATGGTTATTTATCCTCAGACTTGAGATGCCAGAAAATTATCATGGATGTAGCACATTTTCTGTGAAATAGTCTAACGCTATCCGTAACTGGTAGTTATAAAGGCTGTTTTCAGGAGTGTTGTAAAATTCATGGGTTTGCTTGAGTCAAGAGAGAATTTGTTCCTTTGAATTTGTTTCAAAGTTTAATACTGTTGGGCCCCTCGTAGGGTTGACAAGATGTTTGTATGGCCATGCCCAATATCTATCTGGAATACGTTCAGATGATTTGGTAATCTTGCTCAATCAAATATAACGAGAAACAGAATAGCTAATTATGGAATGACTAAGATCCATATCCATATTTAACATGGTATTAGTAACAAAGGATATGTATAACGATGAATCATTAAAAGGTTTTCCAGGATACCACACTCAGGGCCGTTCTGGGGGCATTGGGGTGTTATGCTAGACTAACCAATGTCATTACTATATTAAGTTATATCCAAGTGGGAGCTGAAAGGTTTGTGGATATAATTAATATACGTATGACCAGATTCGAACACGAGTCTATGGGATTGCACACTTTACGTATGAGAGTCGATGTTCATATAATTAATATAAAATGTTATATTTAATTATTAAATCACAAATAACGACTAACGGGCGTTAGGATTTAATGGTTAAAGTCTAACGGTCGTTAAGTAATAAGTTAAAGGACTAGAGATGAAATTAGTAGGCTAGAAGGATCCTGAAACCTTCCAAATCCTCTAGGCTGATTGGTTAGGGTTAAGGATCCCAATCCTACCCTAACTTGGACTCCAAGATTACATTAGTATAAATAAAAAGGCATTGTATTCATTCTTTTCTAATCTTGAACTCCATAACAAGTCTTACTTCTCTCTTCTCCCCTCTCTTGTGCTTAGGCCGATCGTCCCTCCCTTTTCCTCAAGGGAGTCGATTTTCTTAAGCTCAAACAAAAGTGTTTGGTTTGTTTTGTGATTCAAGAACCTAGTTTTTCGCATCGAATCGTTAGTAATACGTATGTACAAGAACGTAGAGCAAACACCTTTTGTGTTTGATTTTTCCTTCGTCGACTTTTGTTGAAGTCGAATTACTAAACCCTAAATTTTTAGGGTTCTTGGTTCTTGATTATTGAATTGCTTGGATTTGCTAAAAGGTACGCATCACTTTATGTTTCGGTTAACTAATTACAAGTACTATGATTCTTAGCTTCCGTTGCGTGCTTTTGATGTTTTATATTTAATTTATGCTTTCCATGATATTAAAATTCCAACAGTGGCATCACGAGCCGTTAATATTGTGTAATTAATTACCGAAACACATAAAAAAAAAAAAGAATCTTTATTGATTATTACATGTTTATGGTTTCTAGGGTTTGGAAAATTGTAAACCCTAATTTTTTTAAGTGGGTCGAATACCCTTTAATTACAAAAATTAGTTATAGTTTTTGTTAAACTTGTAGAAACCCTAGGATTGCATGTAATTTTTATGTGAATATTAATGGATATATGTTATATGACATTATTATATGCGTATATTGGGATTTATTATTGGATAACAATTCCTTATTTGGGATTTATTATATGAGTGTTAAAAAAAAAAAAAAAAAAAAAAAAAAAAAAAAAAAAAAATGTAGTATCATAATACCTTTTAACCATGAAAACGATTCTTTTTTGAATTTTTTTCAGCGATTCTTAATATATATATATATATATATATATATATATATATATATATATATATATATATATATATATATATATATATATATATATATATATATATATATATATATATATTATTTCAGATTTTAATTTTTTTTTTTAATGTTACTATGATATTAATCCGCACCATCTCTACTTAAAAACCAATCCGCACCGGATATATATATATATATATATATATATATATATATATATATATATATATATATATATATATATATATATATATATATATATATATTCACATATTCATAAAATAAAATAAAATAAAAGCCTATGTGCCGTACTGCCGTTAGCTCTCTGATTTACGCTGAGGTGGGTCATTTTCTTACGACGAACGAAACAATGACACCCGGGTTCAACATAGAATCAAATTAGTTTAGTCTTCCAACCATTTCTCTTAAAAAATAACAAAGTAAACGTAATTTTTTTCTCAAAGTTAAAGACTTATGAAGCCAAAAAAGAAACATAATTACCTGCTCTTAAACATAAGAAGGCTTATGTACCGAATCAGGCATGTAGGCAGTAAGAAAGATGACAAGGGAGACCTTTTCAGGGAAGTTTTCCATGGAAAGAGCTATTTTCATACCACCAAGACTATGTCCCACCAAGACAACTGTAACATCCCCTAAATTTCAACTTAACAGTGGAAGACTAATTGGGGTATTACTGGAAGGATCACAGTCATAATCATAGAAAATGACTCAAAAGAGGGGTTTTGAAAGTTATTATCATGCACTTAATAATTCAGATACAAAAGGAAATTTCAATGTTTAATATCTCACAAAAGATATGATAGTTTAAAATGAATGATAGAATTTATTTGACACCAAAAACCATCAGTTTATTTGCCCACTCCGTGCCTTGAAATGCTCCATTAATTATCTGAGATAAACATGCTAAAAGTCAACAAAATTGTTGTGTGAATCCATAGTGTTTGTAATTGTAATCAGTTTGAACACAAGTCTCAATTCGTATAATTGCATAGAAACACAATCATAGTAGAAATAGTAATATTGCAGTTCGATATATTGCCCTAAGTCTCATGACACTCAAACCTTAACGATTACCGTCGAAACGGTATGAACGCACCAAATTAATGGTGTGAGTTTATGGCCCTCGGATAGGAGATTGCCATCTTCCTATTTCCTTCAAATAAAGTGCATTTGACTAATCCAGCTAGCAACTAAGGCCATCTTCTGGCTAGTTCAAATAGGCAGTCAGCCTCCAACAAATCAATTCACTATATTCGCGTTCACTCGCAAGTGATTAATGGCTCATGATGGGAAGGGCTTTTAGTGGCAATAGTAGTGGTATCTTAGGTAATATCAATCAGGTATAACATACAGAAAATACTTGTGTTCTGTTTTGTAGCATGTATCTCCCCACGAGTTGAAAAAATATAAAAGATAAAAGTGGGACTATGAGCTCACCTCGGCTGTAGTTGACAAAGATAATGTGAAGTCAAATGTAATATGGGAACGGCTCCAACACACGACCTGAATAATATGGAAGTCTGAGATTTCGATAGTTTAAGCTTGGCTTAATGCGAATAATGATTGTGGAAAAAGTATCGGATAACGAATTCGTGTGTGATGAGGATGGATGATATGCTTAAAATGCTTAAAGTTCAAAAATAATATTATTTATAATATTATCTCGTTTTATGTTTATTGAATCCGTAGATATCGTTTCTTCAAAAATTAGTGGATGATACGTTACGTTATTCGTTAGAAATCTCGTTATATATATATATATTATATATATATATATATATATATATATATATATATATATATATATATATATATATATATATATATATATATATATATATATATAGAGATGGGATATTATGAGAAGGGGTCTTAAAATGAGAAGGGTGAGAAGGATTGTGGGAGTGACATGTGTCACTTTGCCACATCATCATTCCGCCAAAAATTTTACTGCATCGTGATGCAGTAAAAATTTTGGCGGGAAAATTTTTTTTTCCCGCCAAAAAAAAAAATTTTTTTTTTGGGCAAAAATTTTTTTTTTTTCCCGCCAAAAATTTTACTGCATCGCGATGCAGTAACCGTGATGCAGTAAAAAATTATACTGCATCGTGATGCAGTAACCGTAATGAAGTAAAAAAATATACTGCATCGTGATGCAGTAACCGTAATGCAGTAAAAATTTATACTGCATCGTGATGCAGTAAAAATTTTGGCGGGAAAAAAAAAATTTTGCCCAAAATTTTTTTTTTTTTTTTTTGGCGGGAAAAAAATTTTTTTCCCGCCAAAACTTTTACTGCATCACGATGCAGTAACCGTGATGTGGCATGATGATGTGGCATGGGGATGACACATGTCACTCCCACAATCCTTCCTACCCTTCTCATTTTAAGCCCCTTCTCATTGTATCCCTACCCTATATATATATATATATATATATATATATATATATATATATATATATATATATATATATATATATAACGTATTTTAAGTAAACCTCACGAAGTGTATAAATGGCTTTTTAAGACAAAAATGTATAAAACATTTTATGTGAATATATATATAATATAGTTACTGAATGGTCCTCCAAGTTAAATAAAATTTACACTTTTAACCCTAACGGTGAAATTTTACATCGTTAGTCCTTGGTTAGATTATATTTACATTTTTTGTCCAAAATATCCAAATATGACATTTTAACACTTCTGGTTACTGTATATTCACTTTCTACCCTTAACTTATCAAAATGACAGTTTGACACTAATTTATGTGAAAGTAACATTTTTAACCCGATATGCATAAGATTTTGCATTCTTAGTCCAAAAATCACAAATCTATGAATTTAATATTTCCGAGAGTTTCATAATTCTCAAATAGCTTATTTAGGTTTATAAAACTGCTTATTATATGAAAAGAGCTTATTTTTAGCTTATTGGGCCTTAAGAGTTTTGAAAATAGGCCCGTTAAGGTTTTATGATCCAATGGGTTTCGAATCGATTTGGGCTTGATTTTGGGCTTAAAATATAGTCCTTTTAACTTATTCAAACAGCTTATGGAACTGCTTATCGTGAAGTGCTTATTATGAGCTTAGTGGGCTTTAAGGCCCACTCGATAAATATGTATAGTTTAGGACTGTTTCGAGTGTGTTAAGCTTGTAGATTAGAAAATGTGTTATACGAGCTTATCAAGGAAGCTTATAGTTACTGCTTATTAATTTAGATTGTGAAGAAATAGGTTGAGTAGTTTATTCGATAGGTTACTCGATTAAAAATGATTTTATGGGTCGTGTTTCTAGTCGACAACATCAAAGGTCTAAAAGATTAAGTGACATATATTATGTTCGATATTCAACCTGTGTTCAAAATAGGTCTCGATAACTTTTTAAATGATGATATATGATTCGAATGATTATGGTTCTTTATTTCTAGCCATCCATAGAATTAGGAGGTCAAATATGTACGTAAAATAAATAACGAGAGCTCGAAAATAATAATGGAAAGCTAGTAAATGATATTGAATGAAATAAAAACGTGCATGAACTAAGGAAATCATATGTATAGAAAATGTGTTCGAACAACTTACTACACCAACAGGGGTGGTGAGAAACGTTTGAAAGGAACTAAGGATCGAATGCTATGCACGTAGCTCGCTAGAACAACCTCAAAAGAATCGAGATCAAAGCTTGTATGTTTGGAAAATGAAGTGAACGCCTAGAACTTGGCCCTTGCTTCTTCAAATGACTCAGCAGAGAGAATACTTAGGAAAGTATTGGGTGATATATGTTTGAATGAATGAATGAGTGTGTGTGAGTTATAAGTATATGTATATGCATGCACTAGTATATAATGTATTATAATCACAACAAGTTGGTATGATTGGATGCCAAAGAGATTAGGATAGGAGATTTAGGGAATAAGAATAGCTAGGTACTCGTGTGTAAGATATTAAGAGAGGTGGGATTGAGCTACCTTCGGTTTATAGCAAGTGGCATGGTTCAATATTACTTTCGACATACATTAGGTCCATACGACTATTAGACGTGACCAAAAGTCTAGAAAACAAATGGTGAGGCTTATAGAAGTCTCTTGGCTCGGTCACAAGCAAAAGGCTTAGGTAAAAATATGTTGTGTTGATTTTGGTTACACTCGAATGAGTTTGTACACGAGTCAAATGGTGCTAGCTTTGAGGCTTGTTTTAATATCAAACGTTCGAACCAAGTAATATGAATTGTCATTCTTGAATCCTTGAAACGTGGAGATTCGAACTATGTTAAATGTGGTATAGCTTGTGTGTCGAATTATCAAGATATCGAGGCCAAGTAAATGAAGGTTGGCTCGAATGAAATAAGAGAAAAATGAATTTTGGGCTAGAATAGTTGTGGGCTTGAATAGCCTGTTGGGCCGAGAAATGTATAATAAGGATCCGTTTGGTTTTTATTCGTGTAATGGATTGTCGTGGTGCGTGTGTGAGCTCGTTCCAAAGTATTGTGAATCACGTAACAACGTTTTTGATTCATGGTAATGTAATAAACAAAATTTTTAAATTTTGATCGTAAAAATGGTTAAATGAACTGTAATGATAGATTAATACTTGATTAATATTTACAAATTACTACGAAATTTTACAGGTTGCTACAACAACCTTCTCACCCGATGGAATGGTGGCCATGAAGTCGAGTAACAGCCTAGTGTAGTCAGAAAATGTAGTGACATTTTGTATTACTTTGGTGTCTTTACCACTGGCAGAGAGATCAAAGACAAAAACACGATGGCAGGCAGCCTCAAGAAGGGGCTTAACCTTGAACCAGCACCAAGCTCCATCGCAAAGACCATGAACTAGAACAAAGTGCTTTTTTTATCACTTGTGATTCCCATGTGACCTCTCTGTCTAGGTGTATGTGAGTTTGTTTATTGCTCGTCTAGCCATTTATACTAGAATAGGGAGTGTACGACCCATGATCATTAAGTCTTATTAGCATTATTACTGTACCAATTTCTGGTTTTTAGCCGTTGTACACATTAAACATGATTGATACATATCTCAAATATCTTATCCGCCAAAACTTTATACACTACAATTATAAAAATGAAAATGCGCTAGTATACCCTTATTTGACTTAAATGATGCAAGTGATGTGTTGATTCATTTTTTTGAAAACCAAAAGCTAATTGCATAAAAATGTATCTTATTTAACACTTGTTTCAGTTATTTGTAGCATCGTTTGAATCGGATTATTTTGTGTACTACATTCACTAGTACAAACAGAAGCATTGACGTCCACTTTTTTTGCATACTGCTGACGTCATGACGTCGGTATAATGACCTTTCGACGTCATGTCGTCGGTAGCAACTTGTTGATAATGCCTCGTCGGGACTTAAGGTCCCGACAAACAATTCCGACGACAAAGTGGGACCCACACGATTTTCTGGTCAAACGTTTTTGTGGTTCGACAATATTGTCCCGTCGGGACCATAAGGAATAATTAACGATTTAATTAACAAACTTAATTAATTACAATATAATACCGACGACAAGACGTCGGTGATATACAATGAAAGTCAACAAAAGTCAATAAAAGTCAATGTATTTTGTATATATTACCGGCGACAAGACGTCGGTAATATACACAGAAAGTCAACAAAAGTCAACAAAGTCAATGTATTTTTGCACATATTACCGGCGACAAGACATCGGTAATATACACAGAAAGTCAACAAAAGTCAACAAATTCAATGTATTTTGCACATATTACTGGCGACAAGACGTCAGTAAATTTTAAAATATACATTATGCACACTTAAATTCCGACGACATGTCGTCGACATTTTGGTTGTATTGCAGCTGCACAGCAGCCTGCGCAGCTGCAATTTCCAGATTTTGGCCGCAAAAATTTGCAGCAAAAATCTACATCAACCTGCTTTCTAACCATTCCATTCCAACACATTCAATACATCCAATACCACTAGAAAACGGCTATAAACTTTATAACGGCTAAAACGGTTATATATAACCACTAAACACTTATAAACTTTACTAAACGGCGATAAACTTTATAACACCCTCAAAATACATTATAAACTTTACATAACGGGTGTTATAATCGCTAGACCTAGCTGCTATATCTACAAATGTTGCAATATCCGCAATGTTCAAAGATAATAAGATTCGGGTCGCCAAAATATAGTTTCAAAGATAAAAACAACACAAAATAACACATATACCTCTACGGCTCCTCGTCGTCAACCATATCATCGGTACAACGATCCTCCTCATCATCATCACTCTCGACGCCTGAGCTACTCTCGCTGCCAGAGCCACTCCTGCTCCCGCCTGAGCCACTCGCGCTCCCACCTGTGCCGCTGCCGCCTCCTACCTCACTTCGAGAACCAACCTGGCTGATAAACTCCTGCCATCACGGCATGCTCGAGACAAAACCCATCACCAAATCGAGTTGCTTCTGAGTTGCCAACTGTTTCTTCTCAAGTTTTCTGCTCTTCCTCTCAGCTTTTCTGCTCTTCTTATCAGCTTCTTCGGCCTTCTTTTGCGCTTCAGCAAGCTTCCCATCAAGCCGTACCTATAAACGAAATAATCAAAATTTAAAAACGGCCATTTCAATACATAAGATGAGTCATTTAATATTATCCAACTGTACATACCTGGAGGTGGAGGCGGGGTGTGTGGTAACCGTGGCCTCTTCAAGCCAGGTACCACCCTGCCCCTGCCGGCTATGTAACCACGCTACTTGCCCTGTAGTACCCGGGCAAGTATCTCCTCCTCCATGATGTACGGCACCTCTGTCGGCGTATCCGATCTCGGCTCCCTTAGGCTGACTATCTCTTCCTATGTAGTTGAAAAAAAAATGAGAAATTTAATATATTAGTCGGGTTAATTACTAGATTATGTTTCAATAAATCATTAAAGTGCGTGCTTGGAAAAAGAAAAAAAAAACGATACTTACATACTGAACACGAGCCTCATCCTGCAACCAAACACCATCCTTGCAGTGGGTGTCAAAAAAGGTCTAGATGAGGGACGGGTACTGATGGTCCTCGCTGTTCTCGAACTGTATATACACATGCATATAGGATGAAACAAATTAAAATGACAAATCAAACACCATATATATTTTATTTAGTATAAATACTTTTAATTAATATATAATTAAAATTAAATAATCTTATAAAAATAAAATGTGTCTTACATATTCGTGTCGAGTAGCGGCCAATGATCTCGAACCGTGGCGGCTGTGAACCTTGTTCTTCTTTCGGTTCTCTTTGTTCACACCCGCTCGTTTTTGTGTCTTCTCCGACATGTACAACTCCACATGCTTCTCCCACACAGCCTGCTCCATGTTCGGGGGAGGATTTCTTCTGATCACTTCCACATTCGGAGCCCCACCCTTGTTGGTAAAGTAATCGCGTTTCATTTCATATTTGTTGTCCGCGTATCGCTTAGCCAGATACGCGGTGATGGCGGTCCGAATGTTCTCCCACTCCGATGAGCGCCTGTGGCGTTCCAAATTAAACATATTCTGCAATCAAATATAGTTAAAATTAATATAAAGATATAAATAAATAAATAAATTTAAATAAATATACACATTTAAACAAATTTAAATAAATGTACACATTCAAATAATTAAATATAGAGATATAAATAAATAAACAAATTTAAATAAATATGCACATTTAAATAAATAAACACGATAACATAACAATATAAAAGGAAAATGAAATAACTGACCCCGAGCTGTGGAAGGAAGTGAGCCGTCTTCTCCGGTGGTATACTGTACCAGGAGTCATAGTGTAACGACAGCTTCCTAATGAGCTCGCCGACGTAATTGCTGAACCACCCTTGGTGCTTGCCCATATGACAATATGTCCCCTGATCATTAATCTCAAACTCAATCGACTGTGGGCCGCTATTTTGCACGGATTTCTTGAGCGCCACGTTCTTCGTGGCTTGGCGTCGACGCGGCCTGCCGCCATCCCGACCTCCACTACCCCTGCCTCCCCCCTGGCCCTACCTCCTCGGCGGGGTCGCCCTGATCCTGCAATTGGAGTGAGTGAAAACGTCATAAAGTAACATGTAACCAAATTCAAATGATCGAGTTTAAGTTTCTTTGATATATAAGCATTCAAGAACTCAAACTAGATATATCAACTCAAAACATGCAATATATATATATATATATATATATATATATATATATATATATATATATATATATATATATATATATATATATATATACACACACACATATATGTATATATACATATAACATAATATATACACATATATATGTATATATATATAATCTAGAAATTCTTACCACCATCACGGCACCCGCTCTCAATCTGACGGGTAGGGGAAGGTGGTGGGTCACCGGCACCGTCACCACCATGACTGCGCGCAACTGTTGCTGCCATCTGTAAAAGTACAAGTTGAATAACATATAGAAATTCGGGAACAAATTAACATAAGCATGCACACATTCAAAATAAATATACACTTTTAAACAATCCATAACAATTTCATTAAAATAAGTGTCGTTTTACAAGTTACATTTTAAGATCAATCTGCACAATCACAATCACTATCATAAACAACATTAGTCGCAACTTCAACTTCATCATCAGAATTGTTTGCGACTTCATTATCAGAAGCTGCTAAATCATAAGGATCGTCGTCTTCATCATCAATAAAATCATCATCGACATCAACATGAATGATTGGTGGTGGTGCCTCAACTAACGTTGATTCACCATCGATATTTAAGGTTTCAAGTTCCAAATCATTCAAATTAGCAGACAGTTCGAGATCGGATGAGTTGTTGCCATGTATCACATCATCATCGTCTTCTACCACGATGACATCCCAGGTTGTGTTGTGATTTACTTCTTGGACGACCTTCCAATGGAGTGGTCGTCTGGCAGGATCTTCAAGGTAGAAGACTTGTTTTGCTTGTGTTGCGAGAATGTAAGGTTGATCTTCGAACGCATAGCCACATGCCAAAATTTGTGTCATGTTGTTTCTAGTGGTAAAACGTTGGACTCTACCTCTTTTGTTGCATAAGTCGAACCACTTGACTCGAAACAACACAACTTTGAACTACGAATACGCGAACTCTAGAATTTCTTCTAGCTGACCATAATACATTTCTCCCTCCTTCTCACCAGGTGAACAAATTCCGCTGTTCTGAGTTGTGCGTTTTATATCGCGGCTGTGTACGACAAACCTCACACCGTTGACTACGCAAGAGTTGACTGAGATTGGGGTCGGTGATGGTCCACAAGCCAAAGCGAATAAGTCGGGAGTACAGCTTGGGTCATCGGCTATGTAAAGTTTACGGATCTATGAAAAAAGATAAGAATAGATGGAGATGAGTAATAGTCGTTATTTATACATGGAAATACATACAATAAGTTTACCTTCGTCTCAAACCAGCTCGGAAATTCTTGTTGCATGTCGATATCAGGAAATTCCCTGAAAATGTTCATGATATTAGAATAAATCGAAAAGATAACTTGGGAAAAAGAAATTTCAAAATATAAACGCATACCTCTCGAACGCGTCCATGTACGTGTCGATCTCAGGACTGTTGTGAAGTACATACCATATCACTCTCTTCATTTCTTGGAGACCTAACCCAATCAATGTCTCTTTACCAGAATTGGTACATAGTGATCGGAACACCTGGAAATCACTTGTTGGGCGAGGACGGTCCTGAGATGCAGCGGGACGATTAAATTTTGTCCCAACACCACGAAAATAACGAGAACAGAAAGTTAATGCTTCGTCTGCAACATAACCCTCCGCTATTGAACCCTCCGGCTTAGCTTTATTTCGCACATAGTTTTTTAGCTTTTTCATGTATCTTTCAAATGGATACATCCACCAGAATGAAACAAGCCCGCCTTCAATAGCCTCTTCAGGTAAATACATAACCAAGTGAATCATAATGTCAAAAAAAGCAGGAGGATATATTTGCTCGAGACTGCACAAAATATTGATCAACTGGACTTTAGCTTTCTCCATGTCTTTCACCATCAAAGTTCGGGCGCAAATTTGCTTAAAGAAAAAACAAAGCTCGATCAATGGTGTATAAGTCTGTGCGTCCAATTATTGCTGAAGTCCATAAGGAAGTAACCGTTGCATCATTATATGGCAGTCATAAGACTTCATGCCCATTATACTTTTATCATCTTTGGTCACTTTTGATTTGAACTTGGATCCGAACCCATCTGGTAGTTTAACTGTTTTGATGTATTGACAGAAGAGTTTTCTTTTATCGGGTGTGAAGGAGTACTTAGCATGAGGCTTCGAGCACTTCCCGTTTTGTTTGTTTCCGAGCCACAACTCCTGTCGAATGCCCAGAGCTTGCAAATCTTGTCTTGCCTTAACGGTGTCTTTAGATTTGTCATTCATAAACAAGGTGTTCAAGATACTCTCCAACACATTTTTTTCGATATGCATGACATCTAAATTGTGTGGTAGAGAAAGAAAAGACCAATATTCAAGATCGTAGAAAATAGACCGTTTAGTCCAGTTCAGCTTGACTGTATGATTACGTTTTATCTTCCCACCCCCATAATCTGGATGTTTCCCCGGCACACGTGTGGGCAATGTCGCAAGTTGAGTCAAGATATCAGCCCTGGTATCTTTTCTAGGAGGATCTCTATCATCGGTTTCACCATTGAATGTCGTATAGTCCCTCCTCCATTTATGGTTTTTTTTAAGAATCTTCTATGACCAACATAAGCTGTTTTGCTTATCACACGCGTAGCCGGAGTGTCTACTTTGCATGTAGGGCAAGCGTAGTAACCTTTCCCTTGCCAACCAGACAAACTACTTCGAGCAGGAAAATCATTGATGGTCCATAAAAGCATCGCTCTCATGTGGAATTGAGTGCCTGTAGCAGCGTCCATAGTCAAGACACCTAGTTTTTTCCATAATTCCTGCAGGTCATCAATCAAGGGCTTCAAGTAAACATCAATGTCCTTCGCCGGTGATTTAGGGCCAGGAATCAACAACGTCAGCATCAAAGAAGTCTCTTTCATGCATAACCACGGAGGCAAGTTGTATGTTGTTAATATAACCGGCCACATGCTGTAAGTCTGACTAAGGTTTCCGAACGGATTGAAACCATCAGCAGCCAACCCTAATCGAACGTTTCTTGGTTCTATAGCAAAATCCGAATATTTATTGTCAAACTTCTGCCATGCTTTACCATCAACCGGGTGTTGCATCTTACCGTCCGTAGACTTTCCAGTAGCATGCCAAGTCATATGTTTTGCAGTGTGAATAGACTTGTACAAACGTTGTAGTCTAGGAATGATAGGAAAGTAACGCAACACCTTGTTAGGAACTTTCTTCCCCGTTGTGTTCTTGTCTTTCCATCTACTCGTTTTACAGACCGGACAATACTCCAAATCTTTGCCATCATCCCCCCGATATAGAAAGCAATCATTTTCACAAGCATGTATCGACTCGTACCCTAACCCGACCTTTTTAAATGTCTTCTTTATATGATAGTATGACGGTGGGAGATTGTAACCTAACCTGGGCGGAAATACCTCCTGGAGAAATTTTAGCGTTTTGTTAAATGAAGTATCACTCCATTTACCGCTGACCTTGAGATGCGTAAACTTTGCCATAAAATCCAATGTTGTCATAAAGTTACAACCCGGGTATAGAGCCTAGTTGGAACTTGCAAGTAACTCTTCAAACTCGTTACGCAGAGGAGGTGTCGTTGCTTGAGTCGGCTCGTTACTTGTCTCGCCAATATTTCCATGAGTCGGCTCATTATTCGAAGGAATATCAAGAATATCATTTTGATCATTATTCGGAGGAATATCAAGAATATCATTAAGGCACGCACCCATGTCACTCATCTCACGTTGTGTTGTGTTATGTACTAACGGCGTAGGATCCGGTTCACCGTGATCGCGCCATTGTGTATAAGTTGGGTCCCACCCATTTTGGCCTATGTGGTTTTTAAGACCTTTGAGAGATACCCATGGAACATTACGACAAAGACGACATGGACATTTTATGTTTCCGTAACTATTCAATAACGGCTTGCAATGATCGAGGAATGCGGCAAGACCATCAAGAAATTGTTTTGAACAACGACGCTCTAAACGGGTCCAACTCTTATCAATTATCATAACTGCATTTTTATGATGCAATCAGTTATTATATGCACTTAATTAATGATTACGAGTTGTTTTGTTCACCTAGTGCAACTATGGAAGGCAATCCTAACCCACTCTTTGAATGATTCGTCTCATATATGAATGCGTATAACTGATTTACTATTTGAGAAAATTTCGGCAGCATTTCCCCTCAACTCCCCAAATATTCGTAGGAGTAAAGGAGAAACACTGTCGAAATCATCTCAAATAGTAAATCAGATATACGCATCCATATCCTAAATGAGACAAAACATTCAAAAAGCAGTCCCAAACAGGGGACTTTCCGAAATTAATTTCTAATAAATTAATTCCAGACGGGTTTTCTATAGGATGATTAACTTCGGACGGGGACTTTCCGAAATTAATCACTAAAATCCTAAAACATTCACAAAAGTCTAACAATAATACACAAATTGACTAACATTCTAAAATCACATTCACAAATCGACTAACAATCACATATACAATTATGTCTAATCAACTACTAGTGAACATATCAACTTCCAACAAGTAATTAACATAGCAAACAACTGATTTCACATGTTCTATATATTTATATGTGACAAGATATATGTAGTTTGCTAGTGATTACTGATTACATTATACTGTACATGTTTTGGCTTTTAAAATTGCAACAGTTTTCTATGAACTAGTGAACCACCCATGAAGACATAAACCGATCAACAACCCAAATTGACTCATGTTTTGGCTTTTAAAATTGCAACAGACGCATAGTGTACCCTATCTACGTCAATTATAATAATATTGGCATCCCCTAAAAATTCAGCATACAGGCATGCTGGAAACAAAACCACTGTCAACTTACAACTTGGAACTCACTAGTATTTAGAGAATTTCAGATTCTTACATGGTGTCAACAAAAACATCGGAAAGACATGCCATAACAGTTTCATACTTTCATGTTTCCAACAATACATTAAGCATTCAAAACACAATGTGTCGCTTCGTTGTCTAAATTTGCCAACTAATCTCTTATCCTAAAATGACAAGTTAAATTTGCCAACTAAAACAGCTAGTTTCTCAATCAGAAAGCAGTACACAATTTGTTCCAACAACACCAACACGATTCTAGTTGCAGTAAATTACGATACTAGCTTTTCAAGTTCAACTAATTACACTTAATCCGCATTCAACTACGTACTAGAACCAGCATTCAACTAATTTCACTTAATCCGCAAAGCATAAAAATGAAAAAACAGTAAGCATATATAAACATACTGTCTCGGCTGTATGTCTCGGCTCTCGGCTCTCGCTCTTGGGCTGTGGTCTCTCGGGCTATATAAAAAGAGGTAAAACTGTTAAAAAGGTAAAACTGTTAACGGCGACATGTCGTCGGGACACCAAAAGTTTAAAAAAAATAAAAAAGATACCACATTACCTATGTCTCGGCTGTCTCAGCTCTTGGCTCTCGCTCTCGGCTTTCGCTACTGTTTCGGCAGCATCAAAAAAAAAAAAAAAAAAAAAAAAAGGAAAAAAAAAACAGAAAACAGGAAACAACATCAAAAGAATTAACAAATGCTACATAATTTAACATTTACATTACATAAATTAATAAAAATCAAAAAAATAACAAAAATTAAAAATACCTGCTGGTTCGAGGAAACAAAAAGTAGGGAAGAAGAGGAAGAATTAAACAAGAGAAGGGTTGAGGAAAGAATTAAACAAGAGAAAAGGAGGAGGTATGGTGGTGGAGTACCACTGGTGTACGGTGTTGTAATGATGGTGTGGACTGTGGGGGTGTAGCCTTTGGTGGTGTAGACTGTGGTGGTGGTGGTGTACGGTGTTGTATTGCTGGTGTAGCCTGTGGTGTGGTGGTGGGTTTTTTTGTTATCGCCGGCGATGAGAGGTAGAAGAGAGGGAGTAATAATTGAGATGCGATATGTCTAAGTGTTGACCAGATCTATTTTTGTTATACTTTTACTTGTCCCGACGACATGTCGTCGGGAACAATAAAGAAACTTTGTCGTTTTGCGTCTTGGCGGGACAAATGAAAATTTTGGGGGGGTTTTAGCCAAAAAATACCGACGACATGTCGTCGGTATGAATACTGAAAAATGTTTATTATAATTTTAAATTAAATACTTTTATTTAATATATAATTAAAATTAAAAACTTTATATTTAAAATTAAATACTTTAATTTAAAATTAAATACTTTTATAAAATTAAAAAAAATATATATTTAATTTAAGTAATTTTATTTAATATATAATTAAAATTAAAAACTTTATATTTAAAAAATTTATTTCTTATAAATACTTTTGTTTAATATATAATTAAAATTAAATACTTTTATAAAACTAAATACTTTTATAAGAAGTTTATAAAAGCTGTTTAACAAATGAATTGCTAATGACTATAGAGCTCTATATAATGCAAGTATTTATAGGAAAACAAGGCATGATATTGTGATGTTTTATACTTTTATGAATTAAGCTACCACTAATTACCTACTAGATCTACGGAGAGAAAGCTAGAGAGAGAAAGAGATGGAAGGGAGATGATTACACACACTTAATGATAAAACTTCTTAATTCATCAACCAACAACCCTTTCCCTAAGGAGGGAAGGGGTATTTATAGTTTTACATTGTAGAGGGCATGTAGCCCTAATTCTCTTAACTAATACATCATTAAACATAATAAAATAAATAAACGACACAGCCCATGGGCCTTCTACACGGGCTGGGCCTAATAACAAACCTAAAGGCCTAAGCAACCTTAATACAATATGATCAATACTTGAATAATACAAAACTGTTTCCCAACAATCTCCCCCTAAGTATTGGTCATCAAAGTTGCTTGACGTCGTCTTTGCTTCTTAAGGCTTTGACGTCTTCAAAATCTTTGTTCTTTGTTCTTGATAGTGATGTGATACGATATGGTAGTGATCTGCCGTGTTCCAACGATCTTTGCTTCCGGTGTCTTCACGTCTTCTCCACCATGCTCATATTTCTTTTGACTTTGGTTCTTCAACTTGTTCTCAGTTCTTTAATCTTTATCTTTGAGAAAGATTGTAGTGCTTGAACTTTAGACTTTTCTTTAACAATTCTGAACTTTTGATATTTCTGAGTCTTTGTGAGAACTTCTCTTTAGGATATGAGCATGATGGAGTCTTGATGGTGGCTGAACTCCAGGTCTCCAAGCTCCGCAGCAGCAACAGCACGAACCAACCGGTACTTACAGGCTCAGACTTGAGATCATCAACAGCATAGTGTGAAGACTTTCTCAAATCCTAACCCAGACCGTTCTGAACCGGATTCCCCCGAAAGGGATAACACGAACACACCGAAGTGCACCCACGATTCAGTGAGTCGCTGGAGATCACCCCACGACTGTAGACCATTTGGAGCAAACACTAAGCGTAACCCACAAGGAGTTACCGAAGTGACCTGCTGTCAGATTTGTTTGATGTTGCTCTGGCAGGATTTCCATTCAATCATTGATAATCACATTTGTGACTTTTCTCATGAATGTTCTCGGCAGATTGCTAAGATCTGCGAAGGACACTTTCTTAATTTTACATCTGCTGCCCATGATGTAGAACAACAGAGTAATACTAAGTGTACCTAAGAGATCTTTTATGAATCTTATGGCTCTAGACTCAATTAGTGCACATTTGGTCGTCGAAGGCGTGGAGCAGAGTGCCTCCTTTTCAATACCAACCATCTCGTAGTGAGAGGTCGATAGATGATGAAGGGTTCTTCGTGAGAATGAAACAAGTGTCTTTTGAGAGACACCTGAGTGGCTTAGAAGGTTTAGTGCAGTGCGTCACTGGGTCCATGACGTCTTTAGTCTTCAATACCGGTGATGCTCATTAACCAGTAGATTATGAATTGAACCCGGTGTCTGCCCTAAGTTTGAATAAATGGAGGGCTATTTCTTTTCACCCTTTTCTTCGCTTTTCTTTTTAATTCTTCAACCCCTTCTTTCTTCGGTCATTCATTATTTCCTTTTTATCATACCTAGGACTTTCTAGTTCAAAACTATTGGTATTGTCCTTGGGTAGATCCCTCCGGCTCTGGCGGATCATAGGACGGTTTTCCCTAACCTTAGTCACCTTATAACTCCATGACTATCCTAATGATGCCATAAAACCAAAACCATTGAAAATCTCTCAAAGTGTCGATAATTTGTAAAGACATTTTGTTGACACCTTGAGAGTTTGATGATTTTCAGAAAGACTCCCCTTAACATGTGCGCATAAGTAATAAATTTGAAATTTGCACATGCCGGAAAGAGTTGGCACTTTTGAATTGATTGACTTTCAATGAACCTGATCGTTGCGAGACACGCTTAAATCACCAGTTAAACTGGCTTGAAATTATTACCCGTCCAGATCAGATTCAAAGATTATCGCTCGAAATTGGTACATTCTACTCAGACATATCCATTGCGAGACACGTTTACATCACCAGATAAACTGGCTTGAAATTATTACCCGTCCAGGATATGTCCTTTCGACTACTGACTGTTGTTATCGTCAATTCGAGGGTCAATTCTTGAGTCTTATACTCATGAGATATCATCGTTGCTTCCACCATATTTTAATCACATTTTCATTCTCCCCCTCAAAAATAGCATAATAATGTTGGTTTTGATAAACTTTTGATTAAAATATGCTCTTTTTGAGGTGTTTGTGGAAGAATGTCAAGAACGTTTATAGATTTGGAACAAAGATTTTTCAAATACTCCCCCTTAACAAGGGAGTACTTGTCCTTATGAGCAGAATGTTTGAAAAAAAAAAACTTTATAAAAAACATTCTGGTTTTAATTCTGCTCATAAGTAAGAAGCTTTCGCTCCTTTTTTAGGATTGAGGAACTGAAGCGTACATCAGGGTCCTTTCTTTACAAGAGCGGGTTTTACACTGTTATGTGTGCACAAGCCGTTGTCAATGATGAAATATAGATGAGATGATGATTAATTGAACAAACAATGAATTAGTACCAGTGTTCATTACTCGGGACGGCGAAACGTGAGAATGTTAGAAATTTTCGCCCGACCTCCAACATAACTTTCCAACCGACGCATCTGCTCCCGAAACTTAATCTTCTTATCTATCCTTTTCACAAACTTCCTTGCTTGTCTTTTCTCTTTCCTGCCCCACTTCAACTCTTTAGCCAACTTCTCGTCCTTTAAGATCTTCTCAAGTTCAGATTTGACTTGTTGGATGGTTGGGTCACTGAACTTGCGAAGATCTTTGAAACCCATAAATCTTGCACCAGCTCTCCTTCTATGATAATATACTCCAAATGGTTTGTACCCGAAGGTGTATGGCTGCTGATCACGAAGACTTTCAGGTACAAAGTCTAACTTGGTGAGATTTAGCATGGTTTGATAACTTTCAACTCCCAGATGAACGTCTTCAACACGTTGTCTAATCACAATGTTGCGAATGAAGATGGGAAGGGAGTTGATGATATCGTACTGAAGCCGTCCAGGGAGGTGTTCAAGTTTTCCCTGTATCTTCAATAGATACATGTCCTCAATATCATTGGGGTTAAGGAGAGGATAGTCAGCTTCGGTGAACACATACTCCTTATCATTGCTTCGTCTTACAATGATCTTTGTTAGAAAGTTATACCCATACATAAACTCCGTTTCAGCACTGACGATAGACATAATCCTATGACTGCTCCATACCTCGTCCCCTGTCCTTCTCTTGGCCATCATAAATTTGTAGTACAACCTCCGCAGATTTGGCCAATGATGGATCCCAAACACAGCATCTTCATTATACTTCTGTATCTTTCTACTCCAAAGATTGTTGATTTGTTCTTCAAACCCCTCTAAGGCATACCTGGCTGCCGGGTATTTGGTAAGTGAGGTGGCATATCTCTTCTCAGGGTTCGTGTTACCATACATGAGGTAATCTAAATCTTTGTTGAAGAAGTGTGCTATGGGTAACTTGAGGTTGTGAGGTGGTCCGACAAGAGGTAAGGGTTGCGTGTAGTTTCGAGGAGGTAACGGTTCTACAGATAATTGTTCTTGTGTCCAGTTGATGTTATCGTTTAGGGCTCTGGCTACTTGTTCAACGTTGTACTCGAATTCCAGCTCCGATGTTGAAACAGTTGAAAATTCTATGAATCCACTTTTGCGAACTCTGATGATGTCTTTCAGACCTAGTTGCTGGACTTTCATCACCTTTTTCAATCGTTTGGCGAAGTCTACAACTGATCCTTCCACTAGTTAAGCATTTTCATCGATAGAATAATCGTCAACCATTTGATCAAACCAATCATACTTGGGAGCTGATGAATCGACCCACTCAGGTAATGGAACATCTTTAACAGTAGCAGAAGGAGCAACTACTTCTTGGATTAGAATAGGAGCAATTGGAGTTTCATGGTCAGAGCTTGGATCATCAAAGAATTCTGTAGCTTCAAATGCTCCGCCTCCACGAGAAGGAATAAATGTTGTTTGGCTGCCTTTCTTTGTTGTGCCAGAAGAGGGTGTGGTGGAAGTCCGACCTGTTGATGATGATGGCTTTGTCCTTTTCTTTCCGTGAGCATCTGGATCATCTTCATGTCGTCTTTTGGTTGATTTGGTGGGTTTGCACGTTTCAGTTAGTACTACAACTTCCTCTTCTTCTCGAAGCTTTGCTTCCTTGGGATCATCTTTTAGTTCTTGCAACATCATCCTTTTGCTTTCTAATCTGGATGTATGTTGTGGCACTGTTCTGAGTGTGATTGGAGTGGTTTTGACCATCTTTGAGACTATCTTCTCCAAGTCCTTCTGGACGTATTGTTTGATCAATCTGGGAATGGATTCTTCAAGAAGCTTTTCTACTTCAGCAGTTATCTGAGTATTGATTTCTTCAACATTCTTGGCTGCTTTATCTTCAGCTTCACTGATCTTTTGATATATTTCTTTGTGTTCCTCTTCTTTATTTTCAGCTTCAGATCTTGTTGTCATCTTTTCTTCGAGTTCTTCTACTTTCTGTTTCATCTCATCTTCAAGTGCTTGAACCTTTTGTTTTATCTCATTGTACTCTACTGTGGACTGAGCCACAGATGATGGTGGTGTTGGTGGAGGTACGTTTGTATCGCCGTGTTGTTCCTGTGAATCCTTCTCACTTTCTTTACCATTTCCATCATTGTCATCATCTTCATTATCATCATCTTCTTCATCATTTTCATCTTCATCATCATCATCATCTTCATTATTAATATCATCTTCATCATTTTTCTCATCTTCCTCATCTTTACCATCTCTGTCAGAATCTTCATCTTCAGAACCAGTAGCCGATAGATCGTGTGCATCAGAATCATCACTTCCTTCCTCAGAACTTCTAAGAGTTGTCGATTTAAAGCCCTCTGATTCTTCTGGTTGTTCAATAATATGTGATGCAGATTCTCCCTTCTAAGTTTTCCTTGTCTCTTTTCTTCCTCAGCCTGTTTCTTTAAACTTTCTTTTCTGGCCTTCTTTAATGCTCTTTTCTCTTCTTCTTCAGTGAGGGGTTCTCGGATTGGAGAAAATCGTGTTGATGTGAACTTGATAGATTTGCCCCTTCCCGGTTTTAGAGTCTTATCTGAAGTGGCTAAAGCAGACTTGAATTTCTCAGCACCTTTTCCTTTCTCTAGATTCAACCTTTCTTCTTGTTCTTGTTCTTCTTCATCAGATTCATCCCTTAACTGCGTCTCTGAAGTTGGTTTAGAAACCACTTTCTTTTTCTCAGGAATTTTTGATTTCTCTGATCGAACAGTCTTGGCTCTGGCTGGGATGTCTTTTCCCTTTGGTGATTGTGTATCTTTTGGTTTGCCACCCACCATTTTAGCCTTAACTGCTTCATCATACTTCTTGTATGCATCTGTGTTCTTAAGTTCTTCACTCAACAGATATGGTGGAATTCTTGCCCCTTGGATTGAAGAATAGCTTAGAACTTTGGTGAGAATACGGTCTCGTTTCTCAGTATGCATCTTTTCAGTCGAAGGACGTTTGAGTTCAGGGTGTCTTTGTATAAAGCGTGAGATGAGAAGTTTCGTGAATCTTGGAAATGGAATGGGTGGTAGATCTGTACTCTGACGAAACTTGGTGCCAAGAAAGACCATATCCTTCCAGATAAGATTTGCAAAGTCTAGGTGTTTCAGATTGATTACCCCACAAAAGAATTGCAGGTGTTCCATTCTCGGATGTTCTAACCCAGTTGCTTTTCCAGTGATGCAATTGATGAGAATTGAGTACAAAGTTAGCCAAGGTTGAGGGAAATATTTTCTCTCCACTTTGTAGCTTGAAGTTATCTCAACATCTTGTTCATCATAACCAATAAGCTTTAGTGTTCTGATCATTTCTTCAAGAGTGGGATCCTCCTGGAATTCTGAGAAATCTCTTGCGACTGCTTTTGGAAGGTTTAGTTCAGCTCTAAGTGATTCAACCTTGAAAGTGATTGTTGTGTTTTCGAGTCTAACTGTCATAGTCTCTTCGTCTTTGCTTATGATTAGTGATTCCCAAAACTGATACAAGTAGACTTCAGGAACACTGGCGGTTTTTGACAAAGTTGGACTAATGAAGTGTCTTTCCAGAATATCCCTGATGATGAGACACGTTTCATGGCACTTAAGCTTCTGAAACTCAATCCTTGAATTGCAGTAACCAATCTGTCTTTTCTTTCCTTCTGGTTGTCTGTTGATAGATGCTTGTGACATGGTGCGAGACATTGTTTATCTGTTCAATGCAAACACCAATAGCAATACCAAGAACACCATATATATGTGTTAGATAAGTGACCATGATACAATGACTCTATCCTATAGTACATTCAATACCAGATAGAACATATAGCATAAAACATATATCCAACAATATACATGACAGATCATAGCATCTCGGTTACTGAACCAGTAATGACAACACATAAGTCACATACAACACAAGGTTATACTCATACAGTTACATAACACCTTTATTAGACAACAAGCAATTCACAATCAATTGAAGCACAAGATAAGCAGCCACATACAGATTCAACTTTAACACAGCTATGGCTAAACACAGGAATAGCTACAATTGCACAATTAAACTCTAAGTCTGCACATTCAATCATTGGTTCAACTGTGAAGTCTGGTTCGATTGTTATGACCTGGTTCGACTAATCTGTCCTCGTTCGACTAATCATGATATGGTTCGACTAAGTGGTTCGATTAAGGATACTCGATCAAGTAATTCTGTCGTTCGATTAGTGTAGTCGTTCGACTAATTTTGTCGTTCGACTAAATTGGTCGTTCGACTAGATTGGTCGTTCGACTGATTAGGTCGTTCGACTAATTTACTCGTTCGACTAGGTTTAGTCGTTCGACTAGTTTGAGTCGTTCGACTAAAAACGAATCGTTCGACGTAATTGGATGTTATCTCCTAACTCGGAGATAACATGATCTTCTTGAGTCCTTCAATCTCCTCAGAAAACATATACACATTAAGCAATAATCCACATAGTCAAAGCAGTCCAATTATCACTCGTTCGACTATTAAACCGAACCCTAAGTCAAGAACATGCTCACATAATGTGTATTACAATTGATAAACCCTTATTCACAACACATAATAACCTGTTAAGCATACTTTCTTTCACTCAATAGGTTCTCAAATCAATAATTCAAGAAACGCCCAATTCGATTGAATCTTATCGAGATGCTAACAGTTATAATAAGCAAATAACACTCAAAAAACAATCAAACAATCAATATTGAGTCCTAATGAATGCTTACAATAGATCAAGATTAAAGAACTAGTGATTCTTGGTTCGTTCAATGAAATAGGCGGGCTATGGAGGTTGGAGAGAGAGGAAGACGACAATGAGAGTGTTCTGTGTGTGTTTTTGACTAAGTTTGAATTTCCCTTTTATAATCCAAAAACACTTTCAACATATGGCACCTTTGGTCCTTAAACTTGTTAACCTATTCATTTTAAAGTCCAAAACTAACCTAAATGTTATAAGTTAACACTTTTAAGTCCTTTATGTCCAACTTATTATTCTTTTAAACCCTTGATAGTCTTGATGAGATAGATAATTGTCATGAAGAATGATAAGATGACGAAGAAAGGTGAACGGTGTGCAAAGATATCTCCCCCTCAAAATATGATCAATGTTTGAAATAGGAAAGAATTTGAAAGATTGAAATCATATTTTGAAGAAAATTTACCTTTGCACACCTTAATAGTTTTTTTTTTTTTTTTTTTTTTTTTTTTTTTTTTAATTTTAATATATATACAAGATAGTGAGAGAGCATGACTCGATTAGTTGTTCTTGAGAAAGTTCGCTAATCCTTGAGGTGTCAAGCATCTCATTCCAATTTGGTGAACCAGTTTCACAAAACGATCATGAGGTAAAGCCTTCGTGAAAGATCCGCCAATTGGTGTTCCGTTCCCACAAAATACAACTCAACGGTACCCTGCTCCACATGCTCCTTGATGAAGTGATATCTGAGAGCGATGTGTTTGGACTTGGAATGTTGCACTGTGTTGCACGAGATAGCGATAGCACTTTTGGAGTCACAGTACATCAGGATTTTGTTGAATATGTAACCATAATCCATCAGTTGTGATCGCATCCAAATGATTTGAGCACAACAGGCAGACATGGCTACATATTCTGATTCCGTGGATGATAGAGACGTACAATCTTGCTTCTTTGACTGCCAGGACACCAGCTTATCACCTAGGACTTGAACACCACCGGATGTGCTCTTTCTTGTATCAATACATCCCGCATGATCCGCATCTGAAAAAGCAGTTAGTGCAAAACCAGAATCCTTTGTATACCAGATCCCCAAATTAATGGTTCCCTTGATGTATCTAAGGATTCTTTTAACAGCAGATAAATGTCTTTCTGTTGGGTTAGACTGATAGCGTGAACATAGGTATGTGGCAAATACAACATCCGGTCTGCTAGCAGTGAGATACATGAGAGACCCAATTATACTACGATAATTTGTAGGATCAGTGGGTTTCCCATGTATGTCAGCATCTAGCTTCGGGGATGAGGAGGATATAGGGGTGTTATAGGTGTCACTAGATGTCATGCCATGCTTTTTTAATATCTCTTGTGCATATTTAGACTAACTCAAGAATATACCACGGGGTGATTGGTGAACTTGTAATCCTAGAAAAAAGTTTAGTTCACCGATCATGGACATCTCAAAGTTTTGTTTCATAAGTTTTACAAAAGCATTTGAGTACTTTTTGTGGGTAGACCCAAAAATGATGTCATCCACATAAATTTGTACGATGAGAATGTCCTCCCCGTGTTTTTGTATAAACAAAGTCGGGTCTACAGAGCCTTTAGTGAAATGATTAGCAATAAGGAATGCTGAAAGTTTGTCGTACCAGGCCCTCGGGGCTTGTTTAAGGCCGTAGAGTGCTTTCTTAAGCCTGTATACGTGATTAGGATGTTCTGGATCGACGAAGCCCTCTGGTTGTGCAACATACACCTCTTCACGAAGTTGTCCGTTCAGGAATGTTGTCTTCACGTCCATTTGGTAAACTGTGATGTTCTTATGAGCCGCGTACGCCAAGAACATTCTCACTGCCTCAAGCCTAGCCACTGGAGCAAAGGATTCCTCGAAGTCAATTCCTTCTTCTTGGCTATACCCTTTAGCAACCAACCGTGACTTGTTACGAATGACCGTGCCTTCTGCATCCAGCTTATTTTTCCAAATCCATTTTAAGCCCACAACATAAACTCCATCAGGTTTTTCAACGAGTTCCCAGACTTCCAATCTTTTGAACTGATCCAACTCCTCTTGCATTGATTCAATCCAATTGTCATAAGTCATGGCCTCTTTAATATTTTTTTGTTCAGCTTGACAAACGATGAGAGCGTATATGCAGGTGTCACCATCTGTGTGGAGTTTCTGTCGTGTCATAACTGGGTTATCTGGATTGCCAATCACATTAACTAACGGATGATCCCTTGTCCATTTATGAGTAGATGGGTAGTGTTGAATGTTGTGATTCAGATTTGACGGTTCCATGTTGCTCGAGGAAGATTCTCGTGGTTCGGGAATGGTTGGGGGTGGAGCAAATGGATTGAAAAAGGCATTTCCGTCAAATTCTGGTGGTGTTGGAACTTGGTTAGAAATGGGAGAAGAATCTTCAACTGCTGGTTGAGGTTTTTTATCCATTGATGATGATGGTTCAGGTTGTGGTGCATCGTCAGCAACTACTGTAGAGGTAGATGCTGATGGATCAGGTGCTTGATTCGGGGGTTGTTGAGCAGCGGAACTTGTGGAAGCCTCTGACGCACTGTTAACTAAATTGTCATCAAACATAGGAGCAAACAGATCTTCCAGATCTTTCCTGTTGAAAGGTAATGGTTCAGCTGAAGATTCTGGGAAGTTCAAACGGTTGTGTGCGGGTTCCAAGCGGTCTTGCTCAGAAGCCATTTCTGTGAGTTCATCGAAATAAACATGTATCGTCTCTTGAATGTCTCCGGTCCGACGATTCCAAATTCTGTATCCCTTGGAGTTCTCACAATATCCAACAAATATCCCTATATCTGCTTTTGCCTTCAATTTACCAAGATCATCTTTATCATTCTTTGGGTAACATAATGCTCCAAAGACATGAAAATAGTTGATATTGGGTTTTCTGCCTTGTATTAGCTCATATGGAGTTTTGTTATGTCTTTTGGTGATCATGCCGCGGTTCTGAGTGTAGCAAGCAGTGTTAACAGCTTCAGCCCAAAGATAATCTGGCAATTGGGCATTGATCAACATAGTTCTAGCTGCTTCCACGAGTGTACGGTTTCGTCGTTCAACTACGCCATTCTGTTCAGGAGTGCGAGCTATAGAATATTGGTGAACAATCCTATGTTTCTCTGTAAATTCCCGAAGGATTTGGTTTTTGAATTCAGTGTCGTTGTCGGTACGAATGATTCTGACGGTGTTGCGAACTTGCACTTGAATCTTTGTGAGAAACGTGATAACTATAGACGGAACTTGATCTTTCGTGCGGAGAAAGTAAACCTATGTCCATCTTGAGTAGTCATCCACTATTACCAGAATATATCTTTTCCCATTTACAGACTGAACCCGCATTGGACCACACAAATCCATATGAAGCAGTTGTTAGACATGGTCTGTGCTATGTTCTGTTTTTGGTGGAAAGTGAGCTCGGTGACTTTTTCCCTGTTCGCAGGCAGAACACAGATGATCCTTGGCATATCGGAATTTTGGTAAACCATCTACCAATTTATGCTTTGCCAGGTCGGTCATGGTTTTGAAATTAAGATGAGACAATCGTTTATGCCATAACCATGCTTTCGTGGGATGAGCCTTGGAGAGTAAACATATAGGAGTCGAAGTTGTCATTCCTTCAAAGGAGATGGTGTAAAGACTAGTTCCCCGTTTTCCTTTCATCAGATTATTTCCCTGAAGATCACGAATAAAGCAGGTTTTCTCCCTAAATGCTACTTCTAAGTCTCCATCGCAGAATTGACCAACCGAGAATAAATTGTGACCCAGACCTTCAACATAGTACACACGACTTATTTCGATGTTCCCGTTAACATAGTCGCCATAACCCATGATTGCGGCGAAGTGGTCATTCCCGAACCTGACCGTTCCTATAAACTTTGCAATGAAATTTTTGAGAAGTTTGAGATTGCCGGTCATGTGTCGGGAACAGCCGCTATCAACAATCCATAGAACGATTTGAACCACCTGCATCACAATTAGTAGAAACAGATGGAGTAACGGTTGGACCCGTTGGGTTAGAAGCACATGATTTAAGTATCTTAGGAACCCATTTAAAGTTTGCTGTGTTCTCTAGCCAACGTTGCCATTTCCTACTACTTGCTGCTTTCTTCCTAAGGAATGTGCTAGGTGATTTGTTCTTTTTGGGATTTTCTATAGGTGCAACTATGGTCTGCTTTGAAACTGCTAATGGTGGATTCCCTAAAATTGATTTGGCAACAGTGTTAGGCTTAGGGAGGCCACTAGTTCGTTTTGCTTTTCTCTTCAGCAAAGTTTTAGCAACATATTTTTGATGATTACCAGATAAGATACGAGTATGACAAAACACACAAGAAGCATTAATATCATTCATAACTGTTAAAGATTCAGCATTCATTACATCTTTTGTAGAATTACACTTAACCAAGCTAGATTCTATTTTGGACATAACATGCTTCTTATTCTCACTAGATGCATTAACTTCTACTTCTCCATTCTTAGATGTTCCACTCTTAGGTAGCCAGATACTAGTCTTCTTTGGTCTCTTTGTGGTCTTTGATCTTCTACCCTTAGATGTGTCAACTAATCCTGTGGAAGATGAAGTAAAAGCATTAGTAGTTGTCTTTGATGATGCATTCTTAGGTGCGCTGTCTACTTTTTGCATCGTTGGTAAAATCTTATGAACTTTGGTTTTGCCTGTTTCTAAAACTTTGATTTTCTTCTTCAGATCAACAATGATGTGTTGGAATTCTTGATTTTGTGAATCTAATTTTCTGTTGAGGCGGACTGTGTCATTCCTGTTTTGAAGAATTTCATCGAGTTCCTTTTCATTTTGAAACAGTTTAAGTCTTAAGAAAGCCTTTGTTTCCTTATTAATTTCAGGAACATGACTGTTTTGAAATGATAAAGACCCTATGAGATTTTGAAATTTTAGTTCAAATTCAGCACTTTGAGTTTGACACCAATCAAGCCTTTTTTGAAGATTAAAAACTTTGTTTTCCACATCATTGTTGATTTGTCGAAGATCCTCATTCTCTTTCACTAGATTCTTAATTTCTGTTTGCAACATCTTTGTATCAACAGCATGATCTTTCACAAGTAATTCATTGCATGACTTATAAAGCGAATTCACAATCACAGAAACAATGTCATAACACAGAACTTTTTCTAAGAGTCGATCATTTTCTTTTTCTAAAAATTTCTTTTGAAGTTTTTGACGTTGAACCTTGTCATCTTTAGCTTTGAAAATGGATTTCATAGATGTTGCTTCCGTGTATAACTCATCTTCCCATTTTGTTGCGCAGTTCTTCAGATTTCTGACATGAGGAAGAATTTTCTTTTGAAGAATCTCTATCTTTTCTTTTTGAACAGGAGAAAGAAAAGAAGAGACAGGAATTTGAGAACTAAACTCAATTTCAGTCTCCAAACGAGAAATGTCGTCCATAAATGTCTGAAAATATCGAAGAACCTGACATTTTTTAGGCATTTGTGGATCAACAAGATCCTCTGTCAAACAATCTTTGAATTGTGCAGCAGTTGTGGGGACAGAAGTTATAGACGAAGGAGCATTTATGTTTGTGTATGTTAACGTTTGTTCTGGATGGTCCTTAGGAGGGACAAATGATTTGCTCAAATGAGGTCGTGCATTATAATCATAATGTACTCTTGAAAACTCTTTTTGTGAATTTGATCGACCCTCAATCTTTTGTGCAAGAAAATCAGTTTCTTCATCAATAGAATACATAACAACACGTTGAAAGGTATCATCTAACAAAAATGTTGCATTGTATAACTTAGGATTGTCTTTGAGTGCTTTGTGTGAATTACGGGGTGTGTCACTTCCAAGTGCAAAACTTACTCCTTTAGGACTTGGTTTCACAGTTAGTTTTTGAATTTGTGTTACAGAATTACCCGTTTTATACACAACATTTTGAAATTCTTTGAGTTTGGTTTCCAAATCCAGAATTTCCTCAAGATATGAGTCAACACGTTTCCTAGTGGCTTGCTTTTCGTCAAGAAGATCCTGCTGAGATGTTGAAAGCTCTGATTGAGTTTTTAACAACTCAGAAGTTAAAGCATCAATTTGTTTTTTGAATTCAAATTGATCCTTTTCTTTTTGAGAGAGAAGCTCAGCTTTGTCAATGGTTAGTTCACGAACTTGACTTTCTAAATTTTGAACTTTTACGTACTCTTGTTGGAAAGCAATTTCAAAACATTTTTCACGTTTATCTTGTTTTAGATATCCTGAAAGTTGTAGTTTATAGCACTCATTGTCCTTTGTTAACAACGCAATCTTTTCTTTCAGATTTTTATTGATTTCATTGCATTTTTCAATTTGTGATTGGGTGGTCATTAACAAGGCCTGAAGCTCTGAATCTTGATCAGTCAAAGGATCATTTTGTTCAAGATGATCCAAATTTTCATCGTCAATCGAATCATCAAATGAAACGACGGTTTTATCATCATCAAATGATACAACAGTGTTTATTTGATCATCTGATGGAGATGAGAATGATGAATCATGTTGAACAGAATTGTCATTTGTAGATGAAGATGCAGATGGTGAAGCAATTTCATGTATAAGACATTGTGGATCAGGTACCTGAGATAGACCATCGGTGTCATAGACCGGGCCTGTCTCGGACATGTTCATCTCTTGCATGTTTGCCATGAGCATTACTGCAGCATTTGCCATGAAGCTTTGCTCATTTTGTGTCACCATTCCTGCTGCCTTTTCATCTTTAAGAGCCATCAGAAGAGCTTCCTTGTGATATGCACTGCCCATAGTACGAGGCTTTGGACATGCATTTGCCATGTGACCATTCCCACCACAGTTGTAGCATGTGATTGAAGTATTTGCAATGCCTTTCTGTGCATTCCCAGTCATCTGATTTCTGCTCTGAGTATTACCCACACTGTTCCTGTTACCCCCTGCTGAATTGAACCTATTCCCTCCTGACTGAAACCTCTGAGACCCGTAGTTTCCACTGTTTCCTGAACCATATCTGCCCGAAGACCGATTCTGAATTTCTACTCTGCCATCATTAATAACAGCTTGATTCCTGGTGTTGGAAGATGAACGAAGACGGTTGTTGGATTTGCTGAACTTGCCAAATGCCTTAGCAATTAATCCAAATGCTTCATTAAGAGAGTTGAATGCATCCTCCTCTTCATCATAATCAGCTTTTGAGTACAACATGGAATCTGAGTTGTTATATGGAACCATTTGATTGTCAGAGTATTGTGATGGTGCTTCAAATGGGATGATTTGGTTAGAAGGTTGTGGTGAAAAACTTGGTTGGAAAGATGATTGACCAAATTCCTGGTTTGGTAGTGGAAAGTTGGATTGAGCAACGAGAGCTACTAAGTTAGGTGTTGGTGCTGGGATGAAACCGCCTCGTGCTGCAACTTCCTTATCTACCTTAGATTGATGTTGTTTCAGAAAGTCATACATGAGTCCATACTTGACCTCACCAATCTTCTTAGTTTGCATGACAAATGTTGCATATTTCTGCCATTCTGGTCCAAGGCAACCCAGAAATTTTGAATTGATAGCAATCTTAGGTAACTTGATGTCATGAAGATCGAGGTCATTTACAACATTTGTGAAATGGTGGTAGTATGATTCAATTGTCTCCCCTGGTTCCATGATGAAATTGTTATATTCCATGTAAAGCTTTGACTCAAGGTCTTCTTGATTTAACTCAGTCCCTTCCATGAGAAGATGTACATGTTCCCACATGTATTTGGCAGTCTGTTGAGCATCAATACTTCGGTAAATAAGATTAGGAATCCCCTGAAGTATGTAAGACATTGCCAATTGATTTGCCTCTTGTTGCAATGTTTGTTCATTTGTGTAGTTAGCGACAGCAATGGGAGTTGATGTTTCATCTCTTTCTGTGGTTCCTGGAACAACATTTACTGGAAGTGGAAAGGGTCCTTCTTCAATGGCTTGCTTAAGATATTTCCCATGGGGTTTGCGGAGTTCAATGAATCTGAGAAATCTACTAGCCCACTGCACATAGTTACCAGGTGTCAGCATAGGTGGAGTATCTTGATTTCCAGCTTCATGTCGGGATTGCTGACTGCTGATTGCCTCACACATCTTGTTAAACCAATGTGGTTCTCTGGAGTAGGATGGATTGTTCAGCATTTGATTTTGTTGCATGATTTGTTGTGGGGATACTTGTGGTGGAGGAATAAATTGATGTTGTTGCACATATGCATGATGTTGTGGATAATGTTGAGGAAATTGTTGAGGATATTGCTGTAGCTGGTAGTAGTAATTAAAGTGTGGTGGTTGAGACATCTTGTAGTAGCTTGAAACGGTTAAGGATCTTTAAAGGATAAAGACGGTTGTTGTTTGGAAGATTAGAAACTTGATTAGACTTGTAAGAAATCCAAGAAAAATTTTCTCGTTCGATCAGGTAATCACGTTCGACTAAGTTCGTTCGATCAGGTAATCACGTTCGACTAAGTTCGTTCGATTAGGTATTCTCGTTCGACTATCTCGTTCGATTAGGTATGCTCGTTCGATTAGGATTGCTCGTTCGATTAGGGTTGCTCGTTCGATTAGGGTTGCTTGTTCGATTAGGTTACTTCGTTCGATTAAGTAACTCATTCGATCAAATTAGCTCGTTCGATCAAGTAAGCTCGTTCGATCAATTGGAAGAGTAAGTCTAACTCGACTACCCTTTTGCTCGTTCGACTGAATGCTCCTTCGATGAAGTATCCTCCTTCGATCACCCTGCTCGTTCGACTAAAACACCTCGTTCGACTACCCTTTCTCGTTCGACTAAAATACCACGTTCGACTACCCAAGCTCGTTCGACTAAACCCCTCGTTCGACTGATGAACAGTATTAACTCGGATGAACAGTAACAAGTCTAACAATTCGGATTTCTTAATTTTTTCTTAGATCTAACCTTCTAACAACCTAAATTACCCCTAGGCGAATGATACCACTTGATGTTTTATACTTTTATGAATTAAGCTACCACTAATTACCTACTAATTACCTACTAGATCTAGAGAGAGAAAGCTAGAGAGAGAAAGAGATGGAAGGGAGATGATTACACACACTTAATGATAAAACTTCTTAATTCATCAACCAACAACCCTTTCCCTAAGGAGGGAAGGGGTATTTATAGTTTTACATGGTAGAGGGCATGCTGCCCTAATTCTCTTAACTAATACATCATTAAACATAATAAAATAAATAAACGACACAGCCCATGGGCCTTCTACACGGGCTGGGCCTAATAACAAACCTAAAGGCCTAAGCAACCTTAATACAATATGATCAATACTTGAATAATACAAAACTGTTTCCCAACATATTGTTGAGCACTTTTAGAAGTCCACAGTACAATGCATGTGGAATGACGTATTGGCCTATGCTTTGCACTTTAAAGATTTCATAAACAACTTTATTTTGGTTCCTAACTGGTTCCAATTTACCACAAGTGCTGTAGGACTACATAAACATTATATGTTTGTACACGAGATGTTAAACGAATGATCCGAGATGATATGGTTCTACACGAGATGTTAAACGAATGATCCGAGATGATATGGTTCTACACGAGATGTTAAACGAATGATCCGAGATGATATGGTTGTACACGAGATGTTTAACGAATGAGCCGAGATGATATGGTTGTACACGAGATGTTAAACGAATGATCCGAGCAATTATGGAACTCGTGCTCAACAACAAAGTTCCAGCTTATCTTGTTCTAGTTTGAAAGATGCAATTCCTAACTATGTTTCGTTTGAGTCTGTACGAAATGAGCCGAGATGTTTAACGAATGAGCCGAGATGATATGGTTGTACACGAGATGTTAAACGAATGATCCGAGATGATATGGTTATACACGAGATGTTTAACGAATGAGCCGAGATGATATGGTTGTACACGAGATGTTTAACGAATGATCCGAGCAATTATGGAACTCATGCTCAACAACAAAGTTCCAGCTTATCTTGTTCTAGTTTGAAAGATGCAATTCCTAACTATGTTTCGTTTGAGTCTGTACGAAATGAGCCGAGATGTTTAACGAATGAGCCGAGATGATATGGTTGTACACGAGATGTTAAACGAATGAGCCGAGATGATATGGTTGTACACGAGATGTTTAACGAATGAGCCGAGATGATATGGTTCTACACGAGATGTTAAACGAATGAGCCGAGCAATTATGGAACTCGTGCTCAACAACAAAGTTCCAGCTTATCTTGTTCTAGTTTGAAAGATGCAATTCCTAACTATGGGCCAAGTGTTAACCACAATGTCTCACCAGGCGTAAAGCAGTTTATTAACTCGCCTGTTTCGTTTAAAGAATGAGCCGAGTTGTTTCGTTTGATCTGAGATGATATGGTTCTACACGAGATGTTTAACGAATGAGCCGAGATGATATGGTTCTACACGAGATGTTTAACGAATGAGCCGAGATGATATGGTTGTACACGAGATGTTTAACGAATGATCTGAGATGATATGGTTGTACACGAGATGTTTAATGAATGATCCGAGATGATATGGTTGTACACGAGATGTTTAACGAATGAGCCGAGATGATATGGTTGTACAAGAGATGTTTAACGAATGATCTGAGATGATATGGTTGTACACGAGATGTTTAACGAATGATCCGAGATGATATGGTTGTACACGAGATGTTAAACGAATGATCCGAGATGATATGGTTGTACACGAGATGTTTAACGAATGATCTGAGATGATATGGTTGTACACAAGATGTTTAACGAATGATCCGAGATGATATGGTTGTACACGAGATGTTTAACGAATGATCCGAGATGATATGGTTGTACACGAGATGTTTAACGAATGATCCGAGATGATATGGTTGTACACGAGATGTTTAACGAATGATCCGAGATGATATGGTTGTACACGAGATGTTAAACGAATGATCCGAGATGATATGGTTGTACACGAGATGTTTAACGAATGATCCGAGATGATATGGTTGTACATGAGATGTTAAACGAATGATCCGAGATGATATGGTTGTACACGAGATGTTTAACGAATGATCCGAGATGATATGGTTGTACACGAGATGTTAAACGAATGATCCGAGATGATATGGTTGTACACGAGATGTTTAACGAATGATCCGAGATGATATGGTTGTACACGAGATGTTAAACGAATGAGCCGAGATGATATGGTTGTACACGAGGTATACGCAATACACTAAAGGATAATAAAACTTATCCTTTCATATATATTCTCTTACAAAAAAATCTCATCCTGTCTCCTTATCTTATCTTATCACTCAATAACATCTGTATATGTATCACTCATCCCTCCATCCCTTTCAGCACCAACTCATTAATTCCCACAAATAACCGATCATCCTCAAATCGGCAAAACAAAAATAACCAAATCACTAATTCCCACAAAACACACATAACAATGGATGGTTACACGCCGGAAGAGGAGTGGTCAAAGGTTTTATCGTCGTTGCTCCTCTTTAATGAAGTTCTTAATGAATATGGCTATGAAATTTATGATGAATATGGTTCTTATAAGAACTGTGCACCGTGGATGAGAGACCGGATTCTGGAATGGTTGAGGAAAAAGCCGTACTACAAAGAGTATTTGGACGCTCAAGCTGAAAGCACGTTGGACACCAAACTTGATGATCTGGGAAATAGGGTAACAAATCTCGAAGATACGTTTGAACATATCAAGCAAAGGAAAGCAAGGAAGGGAAAAGATGGTGCAAGTTCTAGCAAAGCGGGAAGTAGCAGCAAAAAAAATGAATGGGCGATGTTTGTTATGGTATATGTCGTGTGTTGTTTCATTTGAGTTGTTTCGTTTGCTTGTCGAGTTGTTTTGTTTGATCTGTTTCGTTTGCTTGTCAAGTTGTTTCGTTTGAGTCTGTATGAAATGCATGTGGTTGAGAACTCTTGCGTGTTTTAAATAAAATGTTTGCCTTTTTGTTTGTTAATTGTGATATTGTTCCTTCAAATAAGCTCATAAACCCAAACACCCTTTTGGTGCAGAAATAAGCAATCCCAAACACCCCTGTTTGGACAGCATAAACCAAATGGCCCTTGTGGGCTGCTGTTAACCAAACAGCATAAACCAAACGGCCCTGTTTGGACAGCATAAACCAAACGGCCCTTGTGGGCTGCTGTTAACCAACTTCTTTTAACCAAAATGGTCATGGTTGCAACAACAACAACATTTTATTAAACAACAACAACAACAACAACAACAACAACAACAAAAACAGCAACAACAACAACAACAACAACAACAACAACAAAAACATTACATATGAAGATTGTCCATGTCACCTAACAGCTCACGGAGTATTGCAGCCGACTGACATGCGTGGTCGGGGTCGTCGTGATTCGTTGCCATTTCAAGTCTTGCCTCCAGCATCCTTACTCTTGTCTCTAGCACCTGCTTTTGTGCCTCCAGCATGTTTATCCTAAGATCTTTTTCATTACAGTTTGAGCACCCTGTTGGTGCAGATCCAGAACCGTGAGATGTTGAAGTAGAAGAGGTTACTCGTAACTACCCATCAAATTCACTCTTCCACATAAAATATCTGTTAGCATTTATATTTTTGAGAAAGTGATGGTCATTTGTAATTGTATTTATTAGTGTGTCGTGTGGTATAGTTAATGTATTGTAAGGCTTGTGTTGGACTTAGATAAGTAAAGTTAAAGAAATGCAACAAAAGCCCAAGTCCAACACAAAGCCCACCCAAGGCCTTTTAGGGCAACCAAGGCCTCCCTTTCACTATAAATACACACACTCTCCTCCCATTTTGGTATGCCTCTAAGTCTAGTAAAGGTGTGAGAGTGTGTGTGTGTTTTATTATCTTTGTGTATTGTTCTCTTATGGCTTTAATATAAACATACGGTTAAAGTTTTATATCACACGCATCTCTTTCTCATCTCATCTATTCTATTCCTTTTATTTTAGAGTGTCACGTACTAGTTGAGTAGTTAGTATTATATAGCTTTTAGTTTGTTTATTTTAAGGTTGATATAGGTTCGAATATAGGTTAACAATATCCATATCCATGATCTTTTTCTCTTGGCTGTCACATAAATAATGTAATTATATGATTGTTTGCATATTTACATAAATAAGAAATGTATAATTGTTCACCTTCGAAAGAGGACATGCATAATATTCCCATCCAAATGTATCTCGTTGACGTGATTTTCTTTTTTTTTTTATTTCCTGCTCCACAATTACACATAAAAGGATTATATCGCTGCATCTCAGGTTTGAAATTGGTGTGAAGATAAGATGTTGTGAGGTTGAGTGGTTTTGAGGATAAGATAACCTGAGATTGGTGTGAAGATAAAAGGTTGTGAGGTTGAGTGGTTTTGAGGATAAGAGTGTATATAATATGTATGGGAATAAAATCCCGTCGACATGTCGTCGGCGTAATAAAGGCGGGAAAAAACTCCGCCAAATTATTCGCTATTATTCACACGCGGGGAAAGTAAAAAATCTGACCTAAATAAATACCGACGTCTTTTCGTCGGGAAACTAACAGTAACGGCAAAATAAATCTTAATCAATCGCTAATCACACACTAATTGCAATTATTTTTGGGTTTATATTGTGCCGACGACATGTCGTCGACATAATATTGGCGAGTCAAACTCCCGCACAAGTTTTCACCAGGTTTTGAAAAGTCAAACATTTTCATTATTATACCGACGACGTGTCGTCGGTATTTTACCAAATTAAAAATTCAACGCACTCTTGGCTCGGTCAAGCCTTTTTTTACGTTTAGTGCAAAATGCCGACGACATAGTGTCGCCGGCATTTTGCTAGTCGCCCGTTCTTGTATTTCTTGTAGTGATTTTTGAATCTCGACTATTTTGTGTAATCGGTGACTTGCTTAGAGAGTAACCGGTTACCATTTTATTTTACATTTTTTTTCCTAATTCCATGTCATTAAATTATTCCGAGTCACCCTCACTAAGGTCGTTATATCCAAACAACCTACCTCTTCCCCATTATTGTAACACAATAAACCTAACCCTAAAGCAGTCAATTGTTTCTCATCCCTAACATTAAATCTCAACAGTGGATCTCGATCTCAAAAATCTCAACAAAGGCTTAGTGCAGGTCGATCTAAAAAATCTCATCCCTAACACTATAAAAACACTCTTGATTTAATGCAGGTCGTACATATATTAAACATGTAACAGATTTTATGGTTTCTTTTAAGAAATATATTTTTTTATGATGATACATGTACAAATGGACCATCCAGCCAATCGTAAACAATAAAGAATCGTAAGATTCAACCCATAATATTTTATCAACCCTTCTAATTTCTAAACCAGAAAGATAAAACTAGAGTTGATTGTATAAGTTATATTTTTTTAAGGACATTTTTTTTAATTTCAAATTGGCCTTGCAAGTTGCTGGAGCAAATAATGGAGAACGGATTGCAATTTATGAGAACATGCTCTTTATGGATAATAGATCCATTCTAACCAGTTGAGAAGAAAAAACATATTTTCTATACTTTGAGATCGAGATCCACAGTTGGGATAGAATCTTGACTTCATCCGTGAGGTTAGGTTTTTAGCTTCATTGTATATTTAGGTTGAGGAGCTAAATGTAGAAGAAAAAGGTGTTTGGATATTGACGTATGTGTCCGGACGGCCTGTCTTGACCGGCCGTCCGAACGACACAGAGCCGTCCGAAAATACCGAAGGGCGCTCGACTCATCCGGCCATTATCACTGTAAGTAATAGGACAGGTGGCGTTTACCTTTTGACAGATGGCAGCTGTAGACACCGCCGCCGCCGCCCCGGGATTTACGGGATTGTGTCTGAGACATGTTTCCTGAAAACCCGGCGCCTCCATTTCAGGTACCAAGGTCGGGCACTATAAATACCCAGCTCATTTACTACTCTGAAAACTAATTCATTAGCATTTACTTCATACTACTGTTCATAGCCCCTCGGAATATCAAATACTTACTCTCACGCCGGAGGTGGGTCCTGGGATAACACCCGGGGCGAGCCTAACGCGTGTTGTTGTGTGCAGATACCCGAAGGATCCTTAGTAGCCGAAGGGATCGACACACATGCTCCTCGGAAGAACCATTAGCTAGTTCAACCGAAGGGTCTCTTTTATTTGTCCGAAGTGATTGCAAGAAATTACTTCAACAAATTGGCGCCATCCGTGGGACCTTCCGCTCGATTTACCTGAGGTTCGGAATGACAGGTCCTACACCAACGTTCAGAATGACAGGTCCTACACCAACGTTCGAAACGACGGGTCCTACACCTCTTTTTACCCCTGTACGGAATGCGGGGGAAGCCGGGGGATCCGGAGGAGACCAAGACCCTCCGGATGTACAAACCCTAATCGAAGGTCATCTTTCAGCCTTGAAAGAGTTGTTCAAGCAACCGAACAACCGCAACCTGGTAAGCCCCAGAATGTTGAGGCTCGGCAGCGAGTATGAAAATTTGGAGGAAGAAGACGTTGAAGGGTCACCATACGGAAAAGGGAAAAAGGCGGACGATGACTTGAGCAAACCGTTTAAGGAAGTAATTAAGTGCCCGTTCACGAAAAGGATCATAGAGTTCTCATCTCCCAAGCACAAGATACCGACGAACCTAAAACTATACCAAGGAACCACTGATCCAGACGACCACATCAATCGCTTTACCGGAGCAGGAAATCACGAAGAATGGCCCATGCCCGTATGGTGTCGAATGTTCCAACAAACCTTGGACGGGAAAGCTAGGGGATGGTTTGACAAGCTCCCGACGGGAAGCATTGATAGTTGGGACGAACTTCAGAAGAGGTTTTTTAATAGGTTTAGTATGTTCAGAGTAAGCACTAAAGACCTCACGGAGATCAACAAGATTCACCGGAAGGCTAATGAGAGCCTCCCGGACTTCAAGGAGAGATGGGTGTGCGAGGTCAATTACTTCCCAGACGCTCCCGAAATTATGCAAATCGGTTCGTTCCTGAACGGTCACCACTACCCGGAATTAGCAAAAAAGTTCTCTGACAGGATCCCCAAGACTGTCGATGAGATGTTGGAAAGAATTGATGATTTCATCCGAGCCGAAGAGGCTTTCCGGACAACAGAACTGCCGAAGGGAGAGAAGGTGGAATCTCGACTTAACCCATACCACAACAGAAGTGACCAACAACCAAGGCCCCTCTTCGGAGGAGACCGCCGCCGGAATAACCTCAAGATTGATTTCAAGGGACGCAGGGGTGACTACTATGCTCCTTATGTTCCCCCGAAGCATGACAGCTCTAGCCGGATTGATCCCCGCCGCATTGATAACCGCCGAAATGAGACAAGACCGATAGATCTGAGCGCCCTGACGAAGACACCAAAAGAGATATTGGCAACTGAGCACCAACTGAAGTTACCACAGCCTCCTCCCACGAAGGGGAAAATAGCAAAGGATTTTGCGAACCGGTATTGCGACTATCATGGTGAGAAAGGACATTATACCGATGATTGTTGGCAACTCAAAGAGGAAATAAAAGCCGCACTAAATACAGGGAAGTTAGACCATTTGTTGAAAGGTCTCAGAGGAAAAGGAAGGGCCACACAAGGGGATAATCACCAGGGGAACAAAGGAAAAATTATTAACATGATTCAAAGCTCAGCAACCTCTCAAAGAGAAGGAAAGACGGACTCAGAAGAATGGATGAATCTTCCGATAAGTTTCCCGTCCATCTTTACGTATGAGATGTCGGACGAGCCACTTGTGATCGAAGCCGAGGTGGAAGGGATGACAATACAAGGAATCTACGTGGATCCTGGCGCTTCTATGGAGATAATGTATGAACACCAATTTGAACGGTTAAGCCCTTCTGCTAAAGCCCGGTTGAAAGAATCCAGCACTACTTTGGTAGGATTCACAGGGAAGCCCGTTAAGCCGCAGGGATCGATAGATTTAGAAATCTGCTTCGGAAGTCAAGGCTGATCCCGGAAAGTCTGGATGGAATTCGCTGTGATTGATTTGCCCTCCTCCTACAACATCATAGTAGGATGCACCGGTTTAAGGAAATTACGGGCCATCCCCTCGACCATTCACTCGATGGTCAAATTCCCTACTCCAGGCGGTATAGCAACACTAACCGCACGTCCAACAATTCAAGAACACCACGGGTCAATGAAGGAACGGAGGAAGGAAAATGGGGTAAGGGGAGAAGCTTGGAACGCTGAAATAACAAAGGGGAACGCCAGAAGGGATGCCTGTCACCCTGAAGATCCACCGCAGGAACATGGGAAGAAATCCATGGTCGGAGAGGCTATCCGATGCTACAACCAAAGGAATCCTTACAAGTCGACCGAGGTAGGAATAACGGCTCAGGTAACTGTTAACACAAAATAACTATTTCACTATTGCTATTTCATTCTCGCCAATGTTTGTTTTCATTATAAACTAACGGAAGGAACGAAAATACCTTCATAACTTAAGGCAGGTAGTCTCACATGCCAATGGAACGAAACTAATGGGAGAACAAGCCAAGAAAAGCACGAATCCGTCGAAGGAAGGGAAACTTGCCAAGTGGAACCACGCGAACCACGCAAGGATGGAAAAGAAAGCACCGTTGATATGACGGGCAACCGGCTGTTGAAAATGTTTTCATGAATATTTGGTTTATGTATCTTATGTAACACCCGAAAGGGCTTGATATTAACTATTTAAATGACAAATGCAGCTATCCCACCATTGAAGGGAGGCAATTTTCCTACAATACGTTCTGGCAATACTTGTTACATTCTGAACATAAGTTGAAAGTGACCCCTCCGAGAGGTTCGCGCCCTCCGGATATTTTCGTGGTCAATGTTCAAATATGGTATGCCCAAAAAAGGGGCCTACCATATAGTTTCTGAACATAAGTTGAAAGTGATCCCTCCGCGAGGCTGGCCCCCTCCGGAGAATTTTGTGGTCAATGTTCAAAGATGGGATACCCAAAAAGGGGTTACCATGACGGTACCTAAAAAGGGGTGACCGAGTAATCATTTATTTTACTTTGAACATAAGCCGAATGTGACCCCTCCGAGAGGTTCGCGCCCTCCGGATATTTTCGTGGTCAGTGTTCAAAGAACGGCGTGTGTCGCCCAAAAACGTATAAGCTTGTACCTCCGGAACTATGCAAATAGTGAAGGTAATAAAAAACAAGTATTATACGTTCGTAACAAAAATCTAGCTCCAACGTAAGCTTGTACCTCCGGAGCTATGCAAATTGTGAAGGTAATAAAAAACAAGCGGTACGTTCATAACCCGAATGTAGGCCGAACGTCAGCTTGTACCTCCGGAACTGCGCAAGCAGTAGCGGTAATAACGAACAAGTGTTCGGCACACGTTCGGGGGTAGAAAACGCAGGTGTAACGAAGGGGTAATAAGTGGTCCGCAGAAGCTAAAGTGGAGCAAGCAATCCGAAATGTTAGTGCAAATATTACGATATTTAAACTAAACGGTTTCTTCGGTTTTAATGATGACAAACATGTAACTTGTAATACATAACGTAAAATGTGCAAGTTACTTGTAAACACAAATCATCAATGCATACTTCATCAACACCTCCCGACGTCTCAAGTATGCTTCAACGAAGTCGTAGATTTCCATCCCGACATAAATCACTCAAGGTATGGACAAACAAATCTACTACTTGACAAATGATCAAAGGATTATATTTTTCTAAAATTCACATTTTTAATGTGACAAAACATTTTTTCAAAAATATATTTTACAAATTATTTTTGAATTAAAAGAAAATATTTTATTTTGAAAAATAAATTTGAAAACTCCCAACAGCCATTTTTCCCCCCAAAACAGCTCCAACTTCCCCAAATAAACCTTCCCCACTAAAGACAAAAAAGGGAGCGTCCAACGGCACCTTTAAGTATGGACGGCTCCACTAAATTTAGTGGAGCCGTCGGGTATTTAGTGGAGCCGTGGGTCTGTAACGGTCAGATTTTCCCTTGCCTATAAATAGTGGACCATTCCACACTTCCAACTTGATTTTTCTAGTCCTTTTTCTCTGGTCTTATCCCTCTTCACTTAGATAACTTTCTTTGATCATTTGGAGAGTCTTAGGTTGTTTAAGAGTGATCCAATCATCCACTCAAGTGATCCTCTTCATTCCTCTTGATTAGCAAGAGAAGAACACAAAGTATCCTAGATACAAAATGTTGTCATCCCTCTTGATTAGCAAGAGAAGAACACAAAGTATCCAAGTAGATACAAAGTGTTGTCATCCCTCTTGATTAGCAAGAGAAGAACACAAAGTATCCAAGTAGATACAAAGTGTTGTAGTTGTTAGGTCTTGTAACATTTGTTACACTCTTGATTGTATCATAGAATACATCAAGATTACTTTTCTTTTGTGAGAGAGTGAGTCAAGATCATTGTGATCTTAAGAGATAGTGAAGATCTCTTGAAGCCATTGGGCTTGTGTGATTGATCATGTGGATCAAGGGTAGATCGGGTAGATCGTGGTAGATTGGTGCTAGCTAAGATTAGCACTCGACGTCTAGCTTAGTGTCGGAAATAGGATAAGCGACGTGTAAGGTGTAGATCGGGTAGATCGTGGTAGATTGGTGCTAGCTAAGATTAGCACTCGACATCTAGCTTAGTGTCGGAAAACAAGTTAAGCGACGTGTAATAGTTTTCTCCGCCTGAAGGGAGTTTGTTGATTAGTGAAGTAACTCTCGAGTTGGGTACTCGGGGAGTGGAGTAGGGCGAAGAGGAGCTTCGTGACCGAACCACTATAAATCACCGTGTCTGGTTTGCGCCTTCTAACTTATCTCTTTACTTTCATTTTATTCCTTATCGCTTTATATTTATATTTGCATTGCGTTTATGCTTGTGTGGCTAGTTGCTTATGTTATGTTGATTATGTATGTGTCATGGTTGATTGTGCTTGTGTTGTAGTTTAATTTATTCATCCCTAGATGATATGTGATCATTGTTGACACTTTTCATATTACGTCACACTTGATTGGGTGTTTGATACAAAAGGTTTTAAGTTTTTAAATGGAAACGTTCAACCCCCCCCCTCTACGGTTTCCACAATTGGTATCAGAGCCAAGTTGCTCAAAATTTTAAAACAAATGGTTTTCAAAATTGAGTACGATCCATGTATCAAATTACCTATGAATGTGATGAAATATGATAAGTAATTAGTTGTCTAATACTTACAAGTTTTGTTGTTAAGTATACTTTGTCATACTAGCTTGAAGGTTTTCTTAAACCACTAAAAGAATAGTGTTTTTAAGTGTCCGGTCATGTTTTCAGAACGAGTCATTAAGTCATGCAGTTCTAAATCAGAAAACAGACCACGGTACCACTAAATATTGTACAGTACCGTTATATTTAATGGTACCGTGGGTTATTTAACGGTGCCGTGCATCTGATTGTCTGTTTTTCATTTTTGGTTCATTTTCAAAAATCCATATAAAATCAACCATGAGTCTGTACGAGTCGTGTCGCCCATCATTTTAAACGATGTTGAGTCTACTTTCATTTGAGAAACATTTTTATGAATTAGTTCTAAATGAAAGTATGTTAAAGTCCTTGATTTTCAACTAAAGGTCTTCTGGTCATGCAGTTTGCGTAAATTTTTGGTCAAACTGAAAAAGGGCGATTCAACTTTTAAACCTTGACGTGTTTTCAAAGTGTCTTAGCAAAAATCTTTGAAATGGGGAGGAAATCAATTCATTTTCAAATAAAATCAAGCTTAGTATACATTATTATACATAATACACAAAATGACGATAAGTATTTTTGTGTGTTAAGCTAAAAATTGCTATTTGCTTACTATAGTTTTTCGGTTTATGCATTTATAAGGATCATGCTAAATCACTTGCACTATATTAAGTAATTAGTTTGCATTGCATATAGGCATCAACCATTTGTCTTGCATTTGTTGCAAGTTCTTAAAATGGTTTAGTAACTTTCTTAGGAATAGAAACTAAGTTGGTAGATCATGTGTGTAGAAAGATATTGTCTTACACAATTATTTTTCCAAAGGTTTAAGTGTAAAAAGTATATCACCCCAAAACACTTAACACTTTCATAAAATCCGTAACATGATCTTTAAAACATTACATCATTTTGTCTTGTTTGACCATGGGTTGTCTAAACAAGATAAAAGGTCAATCTAATACATTAGCACTTAAGTAAAAGAAAATGTATTAAACTTGAATTGATCTAACACACATACAAAATGTTTTAGACATTTAGTATTTTACGTATGTTGTATAAAAATAGTTAAGATAATTATTTTTATACTAATGAGGTGTCGAAAAACTAAAAGTATTATACTTAATAATATAAATAGTTTTTCTCAAATAAAAATAAATGACAATATCAAAGTAGTAACTTAATATGTCATTAACCTCACACATACAACTAGTATTAGAATAAATGGAACACACTCCTTAAATTTTTATTTTCTTTTTAAAAAGGAGTGATCGTGATGGTCAAGAAAGATCTCGAGTACATATCAATTCATTATTCAAATTATGATTGATATCATCATCGAATCTAATTGACAAGTTTTCGAGTGTGGACATGAAATTGGAGTCATTATTTGTTTAGCTTCAAGATAACATCAAAACATGATGAAACATATTATCTTGAATCTACATACTCAATCACACTCGTTTGTTATGAAAATAATGACGTCCTCTCAAGACTAAAATAATATGCATCGGATCAATAACTCACACTTGTGTTGAAGATGCCATGTTAAGTCTTCTTGTCCAAAGGTTGTGTTCCAAACTTTAAACTAACATGTTTAAAAGATACATAAAATACAAAACCAAGTAGGATTGACAACTTGGATGTTTCATCCGAAATATACAAGTAATTTACATTGCAATGCAATTAGTAAATGTGTCATTTCCGAAAAACCAAACAAGAGCAAACAAACAACATATGTAAACTTTGCTCATGAACGATTCAACACTCAAAGTCACATGTCTAGTAAAAGTGTCATACATAATATATGTAAGTCATCAATCTTTGAGAATATCACATGTATTTCTCTTATCAAAAGATTGACAAAGGATAACCTATATCCTATGCATCTTATTTTCTTTGTGACATGAATGGTTATGTTACAAGAGAATACATTGCATCCTGTTAACAAATATAGGATATTAGAGTTGAATAATAACCTAATAGGACATTTGTCATTGCATAAACAAGTAAAATTGGTCATACATTAAAATACTTGTTTCACAAAGCATTCTTAAGAGTGATAAGTTTCCTCTTAGAAAAGCATACTTTTTGAAATAAACAGTATGTCTCATTTCAAATAAAATGCTCACAAGATCTATTGAGGTAAGTAACATTCACTAGATTCTCACTCAAGATATGCAAAGGAGCATTCTTGAAACATACACGATGTAGTAGGTTCTACATTGTATCACATTAGAGTGTCTCTTGGTTCTAGGAAACCAAATCATGTTAAAATAACATGTAACAACTCAACAAACAAAGATGTTGTCCAAGAGATCATAAAATACACCATCTCCATCAAACAACCTTTAAATCTCAAACACGAAATTAAAACATCTCGCTTGCCTCTGTTAGGAGTTGTGTAAGACATGTCATTTTCTTAACCTACTTTCAAAGTATGGTTAATTAAGTCATATTAGGCCATGTATAGCAAAACAAGATAAAATCATCTTTGCTATACTTCGATAGGCAAATATAGGAATTCAAATTCTTCTAACATGAGAATGACTACTGGAGAACCTATCGCACTAGAAATTCAATTTGACCTAACGGTTGGATTGCTTCCAGGAGAAAAGTTGGGTTGGTGTATAACCCGTAAAAATGGTCGTGTTTAGCCTTAATTGAGCACCACTAGTGATAGTCTCATACTCATTCTCTAACTTGAAAAGTTTTCATTCCTACATTTGACTAGTGATAGTTTACATCGGTGAACTTTATCTCCCGTTAGGATCTCATTTTGAACAAGTAGTAACTAGGATCTTCCTTAGCAAACCTAGATTGCTTGCATCTCACATACGTGTTTCAAAATGATAACATGTTTTCATAAGATGTGATTAAATGTCTTCGTGATCTTAAATGCTAAATGATTATCATGTTCTGCATGATGTTTGCATTTATTCGTTATGTGCATTTTACATGATTTGCTTGCACCCACACTAGGTCATTTTGACACATTAGGAATTAGGTATGCCTATCACTATGAACCCTTAGAAGCCATAGAGTCATACACTAGTGTCAAAACCCATAAGTTAGAGTAGTCGCGAAGTTGTGCCAATTCCCTAGTTATCACTTCGCCTTCTTCCAAGTAATGCACCCTTTTGTTATGGGAAGGTTAGATACAAACCTAGTAGAACTCGGAGTAGGATTGACAACTTAAATATTTCGTCCGAAATATTAAAGTAAGTTTAACTTGCTATCGCAATTGTTAAATGTCATATCCGAAACATCATACTCAAGCCTTTTAACAACATATGTTAAAATGCTCATCCAAAGGACTCACGAGTTACTATATAAGTAATTAGTAGTTCCTTTCATCCTCGTGTGAATATACACATCTTAAGATCCCAAACCTTGCTGCGAATCAGCACCATAGGCTTAGCTTTACGTCTTTCAAAACCCCATGAAACACTCGTGTGCGAAGCACATCAAAATCCGTAAATCAACCAAACCTCTCAACCGAGAATCCCCTAACCATCTTCGTCTAGGTCTAGGAATAAATCTTATGACTATTTAAATATTTCACTGGAAATATTGTAGTCATCTCGTGTGTCTCGTCTCATGACTATCTAAATATTTCACTGGAAATATAAAAGTCATCTCTTCTCGTCCAGTACCGTTCAAAGAATTTATTAGGTATAAATTCTTTCCTCGTGTCGAAAAGTCTCACTGAATCAGCGAGATTTATTCAAAAAAATCATCTTAAACTCCGATGACTACTTAAATATTTTATCCGAAATATTTAAAGTGTATTTAATTTGCGAAATGCAATTAAATGTCATCTCTCGTTCTCGATCAACGTTCATCGAATCTCGTTGGATTCATTCATAAAAGAATTTATTCGGTATAAATTCTTTTAATCTAAAGTCCAGAAAAATCACAACATATGTGAAATTTCTTTGTCAAAAATCTTGCTTTCAATTCTCACTAACTCCATCAAAACCCACTCGATGTAGTCTTGAACCTAAAACCATCTCCTATCAGAATAGATTGTATCTATCATCTGATTCCTTAGCCTTTTCCCTCACACTTCCGCATGGCACTAAGCACTACCAATGCTTCCGCATCCCTCTCACCTTCCACACACCTCAAACGAAGAACCGCTAGGATAAGTTGAGATAATCCCACTAGAACCTTGTCACCAACCTCACAACTCTGAAGATTTTATCTTCTTAACCCTTAGGATATCTCCTAGTAATCACATGCCTCATCATATAAATATTCTATGAATATTCACAATGATTGAGAAGAGCTATGTAACTTCAAAGGTGAAGTTTATCGTATGCTATCCACCACTTGTCATGACGTTACTAAGCTCATCGCTTTCGTCAACGTTTGTTTTCCTCTTTATCTTTTGCATCTTGTCCGGATGGTCATAGATTAAGGGGGAACGAAAACACACTCATATAGCCTTTCACCAAACACTCTCAAGAACACATTAATGTGGTTCTTATTCCCTAGGAAACTTCCCTTTAACTGCCCAGAATTAGGCTGCACAGGAAAATTCGTGACTTCCAGGTCACGGTACCGTTAAATAGGCCACGGTACCGTTAAATTTAACGGTACCGTGTGGTATTTAGTGGTACCGTGCCTATGTTTGACGAATTTTCACTGTTTCCTTTAGATCCCTGCATTCCTAACCTCAAACCTGCAAAATTTTGCAAACTCACATACACCCCAGGATTCCCTCACTACACCATAGGACTATATCACCAACTTTAGTTCGAATCCCATAACTCTTGCCTATATAAGGCCTCACTATTGCAAGCTTATCTTGCATCTCATCTTCAAACCTCACATTAACATCTTTCATCATCACACTCAACCCTTATAGCTACACTTCACTCTTGAAAGTGATAGTTAGTCTAAGAACCTTAACCCATAGATCATCACAATCAAACCTTACAACCTTCAACTCATCGATCATCACACTCAAACCTTACAACCTTCAACCCTCATATCAATCCCACTCAAACCTTTTAGCTACACTTCACTCTTGACAGTGATAGTTAGTCTAAGTACCTTCAACCCATAGATCATCACACTCAAACCTTATAACCTTCAACTCATTACACTCAAACCTTACAGCTACTCCTCACTTTGGATAAGTGACAGTTAGCTCAACAACCTTCAATCCTCACAAACACACGAAACCCTTCATGCACCAAATTATCCCTAACACACAACTAGGATCATCCAACCTAGAAACCTAGAACTTCATTACCTTAACCCCGTTGGAGATATCCACCAACAATCTTGGTAGGATCACATGCACCTTTTCCTTTTCCCTTTTGAAATATATCATGCATCTCATTGTCAGTGCAAACGATATATTAACCTAAACCATCCTTTCCCACCTTTCCTCAAAGGGCAGAACCAACATCTCCAACCACATCATCATCATCCTCCACCTTTAGGATTCCTACACCCTTACCTCCACTAAGTCCACCACAACCTTTAGTTATCACACTAACCCTCTCACCATCAAACCTCTTTGGACTTGGCACCAACACATCATCCTTATCACTATCACCATCACCACAACCACTAATGGGTCATCCCGTTATTTATCCCCTACAACCACATAACCCAAGTTGTCCTTGTTGTCACCACAACCAACACTCTCCCACCTTATGGAATCATTTAGGTATAACCTCTATCGAGTCTACTTTATGGCACGTCTTGTCATAATAGTAATCATTTAGAGTATGTCTTATCAACAAACTATCCTTAACATCAATCATCTTAGGTAGTTGATTATGTTGTTCAAAAGGTTTGTTAGAACTTTCCTTCCCAATGACAACTTGGAATAAGTCATTTAGTGCGTCAGTCAATGAACGAATCTCGTTCTTGATTAGTGTGATTGAGTGAATAGTTACACCTTAGGTTTTCGGTCGGGTTGTGACACTTACGTGTTAACATAGTTTAACCCATGCATGTCTTGCTATGTGTATTCTATCCCTGTAATGGTGCTCCTATACTGTTATATATTATGCTGCACGAAGCTAACCCTTGATGTAGGAAAAGCCTTTGTAAGAATTTGATCCATGGATCCGCTAGATACTAAGGTAAATAAACAAGGGGATTAAGTCACCATAGGGGAGCATTGAGCTAGGGGGAGCTCGGGAGTATTTGAATACATAGCATGGAGTCATCTTCACAAGTGATGATAGAAGGCTTCACTAGGATGATGCAAACTCGCCTTTCTAGGAAGAAAGGAATGTAGTTCAATAAGGGGGAGTAGGGAATGAATTCAAGGGAGCGCTCGAGGCAACTACCTTTTTGATTCGACAAAAAGGGGGAGAAGGGGAGTGTAAACAGGTAACTTTTACATTTTACTATGTGTTACGGTTTACATATTTGTCATCATCAAAAAGGGGGAGATTGTTAGTGCAAATATTACGATATTTAAACTAAACGGTTTCTTCGGTTTTAATGATGACAAACATGTAACTTGTAATACATAACGTAAAATGTGCAAGTTACTTGTAAACACAAATCATCAATGCATACTTCATCAACACCTCCCGACGTCTCAAGTATGCTTCAACGAAGTCGTAGATTTCCATCCCGACATAAATCACTCAAGGTATGGACAAACAAATCTACTACTTGACAAATGATCAAAGGATTATATTTTTCTAAAATTCACATTTTTAACGTGACAAAACATTTTTTCAAAAATATATTTTACAAATTATTTTTGAATTAAAAAGAAATGTTTTATTTTGAAAAATAAATTTGAAAACTCCCAACAGCCATTTTCCCCCCCAAAACAGCTCCAACTTCCCCAAATAAACCTTCCCCACTAAAGACAAAAAAGGGAGCGTCCAACGGCACCTTTAAGTATGGACGGCTCCACTAAATTTAGTGGAGCCGTCGGGTATTTAGTGGAGCCGTGGGTCTGTAACGGTCAGATTTTCCCTTGCCTATAAATAGTGGACCATTCCACACTTCCAACTTGATTTTTCCAGTCCTTTTTCTCTGGTCTTATCCCTCTTCACTTAGATAACTTTCTTTGATCATTTGGAGAGTCTTAGGTTGTTTAAGAGTGATCCAATCATCCACTCAAGTGATCCTCTTCATTCCTCTTGATTAGCAAGAGAAGAACACAAAGTATCCTAGATACAAAGTGTTGTCATCCCTCTTGATTAGCAAGAGAAGAACACAAAGTATCCTAGATACAAAGTGTTGTCATCCCTCTTGATTAGCAAGAGAAGAACACAAAGTATCCAAGTAGATACAAAGTGTTGTCAGCCCTCTTGATTAGCAAGAGAAGAACACAAAGTATCCAAGTAGATACAAAGTGTTGGAGTTGTTAGGTCTTGTAACATTTGTTACACTCTTGATTGTATCATAGAATACATCAAGATTACTTTTCTTTTGTGAGAGAGTGAGTCAAGATCATTGTGATCTTAAGAGATAGTGAAGATCTCTTGAATCCATTGGGCTTGTGTGATTGATCATGTGGATCAAGGGTAGATCGGGTAGATCGTGGTAGATTGGTGCTAGCTAAGATTAGCACTCGACATCTAGCTTAGTGTTGGAAATAGGATAAGCGACGTGTAAGGTGTAGATCGGGTAGATCATGGTAGATTGGTGCTAGCTAAGATTAGCACTCGACATCTAGCTTAGTGTCGGAAAACAAGTTAAGCGACGTGTAACGGTTTTCTCCGCCTGAAGGGAGTTTGTTGATTAGTGAAGTAACTCTCGAGTTGGGTACTCGGGGAGTGGAGTAGGGCGAAGAGGAGCTTCGTGACCGAACCACTATAAATCACCGTGTCTGGTTTGCGCCTTCTAACTTATCTCTTTACTTTCATTTTATTCCTTATCGCTTTATATTTATATTTGCATTGCGTTTATGCTTGTGTGGCTAGTTGCTTATGTTATGTTGATTATGTATGTGTCATGGTTGATTGTGCTTGTGTTGTAGTTTAATTTATTCATCCCTAGATGATATGTGATCATTGTTGACACTTTTCATATTACGTCACACTTGATTGGGTGTTTGATACAAAAGGTTTTAAGTTTTTAAATGGAAACGTATTCACCCCCCCCCCTCTATAGTTTCCACACGAAACTATCATATTTGGGAAGCTAAATTGTTACATTCTTTGCTCCGCACGCGTGATATAAAAAAAAAGAAAAGAGGAGGGGGAAAGACCAGATAATCATCAATAATGGCAAGTTTATAAAATCTGATAGTCCAATCTGAGTATTCAAAAGAGTACACCATTGCACGAACCAAAATAAAAGCTCCGTAAGATCAAAGCAACGCTAAGCATCCCGGTTCACCGAATGGGTAAATTACTCTGAAGTAAATTAAAGCGATGCGTAAAATAAGAAACATGGAAAGCCGAATTATGTAAAGCAACCACATGGCTAGATATACAAATAAACAGATAACATGCAAATTGTACGCTATGAATTATTACAGTCATCCGAATCGAATAAATTGTTTTTGGCTCGAGGGCCTTACATCCACAAATGTTTTTTCAAAGTAACAGTTTAAAATAGCTTCACAAGAATTCCGGACTGATCAGGAGGCCGGCTCATCCACTCCAGCAGAAGAGTCCTGGACGTTAGCAACTTCGGTCTCAGGAGCGCCGGAAGTTGATCCAGCGGCGGCACCAGCAGCTTGGTCTTCGACGGAAGTAAATGGAGGTGGGTCAGGGAAGATCTTCAAGATTTCATCGGGAGACTTAAGGTAGGAGCTGCTAATCCTCTTGATGTAGGGATACTCGGCGGTGAATAACCCATCGTACAACGGGTCAAACTTCTTGCCAGCTTCCACATCCAGGTTATCCGTCTCGGCCACAATTTTAGCCACTTCCTCCGGCTTACGACCTACAACCACACCCTCCATAAAACCGGATTGCGAAGATAAACTGAAAGGGCCCCCCAAATGCTCCTTATATTCATGACTACCCAAGAGACGGCGAACCACTTCTGGAATGACTTCTTTCACAACCTTAAACCGATCTGCCTCCGTCCGGCCCAGTCGGGCGATAAGATCCTTCTTCACATTACGGAGGTCCAGATTGTCTTTTACCTCTTCGCCCAGCTTGGTCTTGGCTTTTTCCAAATCGGCCTCCAGGGCACTGATCCGTTCCGCCGCGACCAACCTCTCGTCCTCAACCAACTTCTCCAACTCCTTAACCTGACCCATCAACTCCGATTCTTTCACCATACAGGTGGAATGTTCGGTCCTCAGCTGTTTGAGCTCTCCCCCGTTCTTTCCGAGGTTTCCGCACTGCTGATGGGCGCGGTACAGCTCATGGTGCTCATGGAGAGGATTTTCAAACCGGAGTAACAAGTCCGATTGAGCTACGGCTCCCATACCCAGCAACTTCCAAGCCCTTTGGCCGGCTTCAGCATCACCCAGATTCTCCAGGAACGACTCTTCCTTCGGAGTCGGAAGATTCAACATCAAATCCCGACAAACTTCCCAACCATCCAAACGATCATCCTTTCGAACTTTCCACCCCGGAACGTGCAAAGCAGCAGGGTCATCCTCATCAGTTACCTTCTCCTTCCCATGGCCAGAGCCAGCGCCGGAAGAACCCCCTATGTAAAAAGTAAAAAGACAAGAGAAAGTAAGAATGAGCAACGGTTGTTATCAAAAATGAATGCAAAGGCAAAGTGCAGGGGGTGACATTCCCGAAAGGCTTACCAGCACCAGCTGCCTCGGACGTGAAGCCCACGCCAACACTTTCCGGGCCCGTCGGCTGTTTTCTTCTGGCCGAAGAACCTTGGCCCTCCGGCTGTTTTCTTGCGGCCGAAGCATCTAGCTTCGCCACATTAACATCTTCGTTCGGCCTACTTCGCTTGACCGACTAGAACTCACCACCGCCTTCCACGTTGCGTTGAAGGCGGAATCTAGTCCCATGTTGCTGGGACTGGGACGTTTGCCGAGCAACGTTCTGCTCCTGTTTCTTCCTCTTGGCCTCCAAGACCTTATCATCAGGAACCTCGACCCCTGTCAATTCGGCTGTCTTCTTCGGGATGTCGGCATTAAAAGTGGCAGGAATAGTCACATGCGTCTCGGGAGGCTGACCCTCCGGATATTTATCCCCTTGCATCACAGACGCGTCCTTTCGAACTTTTGGCTTCTTCAAGTACTGAGACATTGTGATCGCTGCAAAACGTAAGAACGTTAAACGGTCAAGAGATAAGCACATAAAATATACCAGTCAGGGAGATACGAAACAAAGGCTGCAAGGCTGTACCCCTCCCCTCAGCATCCCTTATAGCGACCCGATAGCCGGGATGTTCCCAATGAGATGTAAGCCCAACGGCATAGAGGAAAGCCCGAGGAACTTGGACAAGATCTATCACACCCTGAGCAAGTCGATCAGCATCCGCAACATCGAACTCTCCTCTTGGATACGGATCCGATACATCCGAATAATGATGCCTCCAAGGCATGGCGAACGGAATGGCTCGCCTATCTATCAGAAAGAAATCACGTTTCCAACCCTTCAAACCAGTCAAAATTTCCCGAAAGCACACCCTCTTCTCACGACCGACCCTTTTTTCAAAAGAAAACCAATGTCCTTGCTTACTCAGTTTGTAGAAGGCCCGGAACAGAGGAGTAGTAGGATTGATATGTAAGCTTCGGCAATACACTTCGAACAAGGTCGCACGATGCATTCCCAGCGGAACCAATTGAGAAATATGAACTTTATAGTATTTAATAACACCCAACAGGAAGGTAGAGAAAGGTACACTCAGGCCACCCTCAATAAAATATTCCAAGTACAAACCGATAGCATCGTCTGGTAGTTCGTCCATTGTCATACCTTTCGGGGGTAGCCGCGGATGCAGGTCTGTCGGTATACCATAGTCCGTAGTTATCTTGCGCACAGCCTCTTCGTCCAACCGAGAGGTGTACTTTCGAATGTCAAACTTGGGAAGATATACCTCAACCCCTTGAATATCCTCGTCAGGAGTCGAAACGAGAGAATCCGACATGGTTTAACCGAGGGAGATTGGGTTACAGCCGAACAGAAAAATAAATACAAGAGATGGGTAGTTCGGAACGTACCTTTACAAACGAAGGACTAATATGAAAACCGCTTGACTTGACTCACGATTACTATTCGGAAAACAATACCGCAAGACGTCTAGAAGAAGTGTGTAAAATTACGGTAATAACAAGTGACACGAATAAGGCTATTTATAGGTAAAAAGAAGCGCGTGAAATATCGCGCCCAATCAGGGGCTGACGTGGCAACACCTTCACCCACGCGCTGGACGCATGCGCACGTGTCAGCAATCAATGACTACGGTTCTTTTTTTAATAATAATAAAATATATAATATATAGAGACTCTCGATCATTAAAAAAAAAAAAAAAAAAAAAAAAAAAAAAAAAAAAAAAAAAAAAACGCAAGATATACTCAAGCCTAGCGGTCCGGATTGACCGAAAATGTAAAATATGAATCCATAAATTATCTAAAGTATCACACCGTCGGCATAGCCGACCCTTCCGGAAAAAACAAAAAAGTAAATTGACTCACCAGACAAACATGACAATTATTCTTTGAAAAAGCAAATGGTTATTGACAACCTGGACCCCTCGGAAATAATAAGAATAGGGCATATAAGTCTGGGCGGTGGTCAGTAAGTCAATACAGGTCGCAAGGCGTATGTTGTCAATCGCAAAGGATTCAGGAAGTATTGCAATGATAATTTCTGTACATCAAAGTAATCATGTCAGGGGTAATGTCAGAATTTTCAAAGTATCACAACATCGGTAAAACCGATACTATGATACTGGGGGGGGGGGACATGTTGATATATGTGTCCGAGTGATTTTTTCCGAAAGGCATAAAAACATTGTTTAAAGTATTACAGGTATATGCATCCGAGCGACGTATGCCGGAAGAAACAAAGACATTCTTTAAAGTATTACATCATCGGTCTCCAATCGATAATGCAATACTAGGGGGACATGTTGACGTATGTGTCCGGACGGCCTGTCTTGACTGGCCGTCCGAACGACACAGAGCTGTCCGGAAATACCGAAGGGCGCTCGACTCATCCGGCCAGTATCACTGTAAGTAATAGGACAAGTGGCGTTTACCTTTTGACAGATGGCAGCTGCAGACGCCGCCGCCGCCGCCCCGGGATTTACGGGATTGTGTCTGAGACATGTTTCCTGAAAACCCGGCGCCGCCATTTCAGGTACCAAGGCTGGGCACTATAAATACCCAGCTCATTTACTACTCTGAAAACTAATTCATTAGCATTTACTTCATACTACTGTTCATAGCCCCTCGGAATATCAAATACTTACTCTCACACCGGAGGTGGGTCCTGGGATAACACCCGGGGCGAGCCTAACGCGTGTTGTTGTGTGCAGATACCCGAAGGATCCTTAGTAGCCGAAGGGATCGACACACAAGCTCCTCGGAAGAACCATTAGCTAGTTCAACCGAAGGGTCTCTTTTATTTGTCCGAAGTGATTGCAAGAAATTACTTAAACATTGGACATGGTTATTATGCTGGTCGGGGAAAAATAAGAGTGGTTGGGTGATTAAAGAAGAAAAAAAACTTTAATTTATATTACAAGCGGAAAAACTGGCTTCCACATAAGCATTTCCTGGTTTGTAGGTCACCGAATACATAAAATTGTCGATATTCATAAATATAATATACAAAATAATCTGATTCAAACGATGCTACAAATAACTGCAACAAATATCAAGTAAGATACATTTTTATGCAATTAGCCCTATAAATTACTTTGGTTTTCACAAAAAGAATCAACACAACACTTGCATCGTTTGAATCAAATAAGGGTATACTAGCGCATTTTCATCTTTGCAATCGTAGAGTATAAAAGTTTTGGCAGATAATATCAATTACAATTAATGTGTACAACGGCTAAAAACCAAAAATTGGTACATCAATAATTGCTAATAAGACTTAATGATCATGGGTCGTGCGCTTCCTATTTTAGTATAAATAGCTAGATGAGCAATAAACAAACTCACATACACCTTGACATGGAGCTTGGTCACATGGGAGGCATAATTGATAAACAAAAGCACTTTGTTCTAGTACATGGTCTTTGCCATGGAGCTTGGTGCTGGTTCAAGGTTAAGCCCCTTCTTGAGGCTGCCGGCCATCGTGTTTCTGTCTTTGATCTCTCTGCCAGTGGTACGGACACCAAAGTAATACAAAATGTCACTACATTTTCGGACTACACTAGGCCGTTACTTGACTTCATGGCTACCATTCCATCGGGTGAAAAGGTTGTCCTGGTGGGACATAGTCTTGGTGGTATGAAAATAGCTCTTGCCATGGAAAACTTCCCCGAAAAGGTCTCCCTTGCCATCTTCCTCACTGCCTACATGCCCGATACGGTACATAAGCCTTCTTATGTTTTAGAGCAGGTAATTATGTTTCTTTTTTGGCTTCACAATAAGTCTTTAACTTTGAGAAAATTATGTTGACTTTGTTATTTTTTAAGAGAAATGGTTGGAAGACTAAACTCATGCATAATTCTATGTTAAACCTGGGTGTCATTGTTTCATTCGTTGCACAGAATGACCCACCTCGGCGTAAATTAGAGAGCTAATGGCACATATGAATTTAGGCATATCAATCATTTCTTATTTTCTAAAGTCTTAGCTATCTGTGGGTACCATGTTTGTCATGTTAATTACAAGCCTGCTCATAATACGTGCATAATATTTTCATGTAATGGTTGTCATGCTACACCACTTTATGCAGTTATGTACCAAGCCTTTATAAACCAGAACCAATTTAAATACATTCTACTATTCTAGTGTTTTAATAATTAATTACTTTCAAATTTCCAAAGTTAAGGAAACAATATATTCTAGTTAAGCAGGCATTCAACTTTAATGCAGATAGTCTTATACGGAGTAGCTTTTATTTTATTTTATTTTATTATTATTATTATCTTGAGTTATGATGTATATATTTTTATATATTCAACTACATAACTCTTGAGTCATTTGATTATGAAGTTTGTCGAAAGGACTCCACCCGAAGCTTGGTTGGACACACAGTTCATGCCTTACAATGACGAAATCAATTCTGAAGTGTGGATGCTTTTTGGTCCCAAATTCCTGTCATTGAAGATGTATCAACTTTGTTCAGATGAGGTTATCATTTTTATAATACTTAGCTAGCAACACCCTCAAAATTTGTTATTATTATTATCCATTACTACTAATAATAATATTGTTTTTATTGTACTGTAGGATCGCGAATTAGCCAAAATATTACTTAGGCCTGGATCCATATTTCTTAAAGACCTATCAAACACCAAACAATTTACGAAAAAGGGGTATGGTTCTGTGAGCCGTGTTTTTGTGGTTAGTGATGAAGACAAGACAATAACAAAAGATTTTCAAAAATGGATGATTGATAACAATCCGGTCGTTGAGGTGAAAGAGTTAAAAGGCGTGGATCATATGCCGATGTTATGTGACCCAAAGCAACTCACTACTTGTCTCCATGACATAGCCCATAGACGTGCTTAGCCGTCTAAGCTTTATTATATATGCAAGAAATTTCAATTACAAGGCATAATAATTTGCATGGCAATCGTATCTATTTCTTCTCATAGTTGTACTCTTTCATTTAAACGAGTATTATAGCCCCCGCATTGCGGCGGAGTTTCATTTTTCTAAATAATAATAGTTTTAATACCCGTGAACGCACGGGGCTTAGACATAAACTTTTAATAAAATGTTAATTTAATTTTTGCGATTTTAAAGTAGATTATATTTTTTTAAGTACATATAATATTTATATGTTTGAATTTTATTTTAATCATAACTTTTGTGTAGATAATGAGGCAAATTTGAAGCGTCCCATTGTATTAAAAATGCAGATATGTTCATGTTCTTGAGACGCACATGAGTTCTCAAAGCTTGCCAAAGTTGTAAGTGATGGGCGAGCTTTGTTAAGTTTTAGTTATATTGGATTTCCTTGGAAGCAATTTGTTGTTGATTAGGTCAGTTTCTAACCCAGTTTCCCTTATGGTTGTTTTAAGGTTCAATTTCATAAGGTTTGTCAGAGTTATAGTTTATTGTCGGTTCACCTAAGGGATATAAATTTACAACGACCAGATCAAATGTACCTACAAAGTTCAAATGTGCCTAGTTAAAGAAGTCTCTAAATATTTTCGAAAAGCAAATATAGAGAAACAAACACTTCCTAGTGGACAAATCATGCCACATAGTTGATTTGAGACATGTCTACCACATTTTGGGATCAATTATGTAAATAATATATTCCGTGCTTTCTAGAGCTTCCATGTGATGGCTTTGGTCTCTTCTGGAAAGAATACCCCCGTGTACATTAAGATGTAATGTTTTTACGCGTCTATTAAGCTGAAATATAAAATGTTTTGGTAACAAAAATGTTTTAGTTTTGGACTACGAAAATCATTACTGTTAGTGCGACTTATTCTATGTAAGGAAACGTTTTCCAATGCGCAAGTCTGAATCATCATTTTTGACTTGTAAGCTATAGGTAACAAAATCTACAGTGATAAAGAGCTTGTATTTGTTGCCATGGAAGTTCTTTTCCAAAGTTTGACATCCACATCTAACTATAACATGTTAAAAATAAAAATTAAAGTGCTTCTTTTACGCATCATTTATATCATCATTGTGTCACAAAAACAAAGGGTCCATCATGGCAAACGGGTAAAACCGCAATCATTTATATCATCATTGTGTCACAATCATGGCAAAGGTTAACTAACTCGGAGCAAAGGGGCGTATGAGAAGAACAAAACTTAAGCTCACAGACACATAAAACTAAACTCTGCGGCATTTTCTTTACAAAAAATCTACATATAAACACGTAAAACTCAAAATATCAAAACTTACTATCACAGTAAAATGGTTGTTCCAGTACTTGAAAACTGCATCAATTAGACTAAAGGTGGTCATAAACTTGGTGCTACAGATGCTATAATCTGGATACAAAAACTTAAAATGATAATTTCTACACCTGACTCGATGATAACACTACAACAAATAATCTGATGGCTACCTTTTTGATAAATTTTCGCACATAAAGAAACAAAAACGTACGAAACATAAGCCACATGTTTACTTACATAATCACCAAATTTCTGGATAGGTGCTTTTGACATTTGTACGTGCAGTCTCGACCAAAGAAATGATCTGGCTCAAAATCGTGTCAGAGCCAATTTTGGTTGCCCGTACATGGAGTAAACCATTAAAATTTATCGTACCTCCGATCACCAAAGAATCCACCTAGTATACGACAGGTGCGTACGTTGGAATATGTAAGTTGGAATAGACTAATACGACTAAGGGTGTGTGAGCCTATTGGGGGCACACACATTAAACATTTAGAATACGTTATGTATTTCATGTAAAGTCTCAAATGTGACCCGTTTTGGACATAGAATGACTAGACAATAATCCTTGCTTGTCCTAAGGCCATAATCGGCTGAGTGGGATCTAGATGAATGTCTAGGTGCATTTGAATGAGATAACATTAAGAAAGTAAGAGTTGTGATAGGGATTGACTTGGTTTCATAGGCTTATCATGATTAGTGGAGTTTTAGGCTTATCATGAAAGGTTTTTTAGCCTTATCATGAGAAAGTGTTGAGGCTATATATATATAGATACCCTCTGATCAGTCGATACGAAGGAAAAAAGAAAAAGAAAAAGCAACACAAAAGGTTCCTGTAACCACTCCATTCATAGTACTCCTACGTTCCATAATTGTTTACACTTTTATCTTGTCCAATAAGATCACAGGAACAAGGCTTTGGTTTGTTTGAATTGTCAAACATATCAAGCTATAAAGGAAAATGTTATTACTAGAATATTGATTCTTGACTTACCGGCTTCTTTTGATTGTACACATTCGAACGCATACAATTTTTGTATTCGAATTGTGTTTTGGGTTTACGTGGTACACGGCTAGCACTCCGGGCGTATTTGTTTGACGTGTTTGTGTGAGCAACCGTAGAGGTGGTATTTTAACCACTATTAGTTTCTTTTGCGGGTGTCGACGAGGGTTAGTTTTTCTTGTTCCCTTTTATTCTTTGTTTGTTTATTATACGTGTTAACTATAATTGTAAACTAGATCCATTATCCGCTGCGTACTCGTAGTTAATGGTTAACTTGATTATAAAATCCCAACAGTGGCATCATGAGCCATCTCGTTTATCGATTATGGGTTACACGATTTAATAAACACGCGAAAAGGCTGCATGAAATCTAACTTAGTTATTTGTTTTATTTTTGTTTTGACAACTATAATGCAATACTTGTCATTAATTAATAAAAATAACAAGACACAAATGAATTGATTAACGGTTAATTAGATACATAAAATATCAAAAAAAATTAAAAGTTAATAAGTTTGCCATGATTATTTTATGTGTGTATTCCGGCTATAAGACCTACGCAATCATTTTTTGTGATGCATGTGGCGATCTAGGCACTTGATGAAAACCTAGTGAGGGTCTTATGGTTCTCTTTTTGGAGAAGACTTGCTAGAGTTCTCGGATCTAAATGTTTACTTGTTAATATTATTGTCATGTTTTTAGTATTATGTTCTTTTGTGATTTTTGTTTTTAGCCTACATGTTTACACGCCTAAAACTAAAATAAAAGAGGACTAATTCCTATAAAAAGATGACATTAATATGGTCTTAATTTACACGCCTAAATACCATGCTCATTGTGACCTGCTATTTGATTCGTGGAAAATTGTTTTTGTAAAATTAAGTGACCTAAATTATTGAAACAAGTTTTCATGAAATTAAAAACTAGACGCTATGGACACTTGGGAAGTACGGCTCACCCACTAGAACAAACAATAAAGGGGGTTTCAGGCGGTGCGCACAGTCACACCTAAAGGATTTCCGGTCATAGCTTCACGCTGACCTGGTCCTCCGCCTCCTTGCGAGTTCGATTGGAGCTACCGTGAACCATGATGATTACTACAGTTTCATTACTAAAAGTTTTTAAAATAAAGTGCTAAAAAGTTGTTTTGCATGCTTCTTTGTACACAATTTTATCACATTTATGTGTATACACTATATGAAAATTTTAAGTCTATGCCACCCAACCAAGAACACGTGCATTTGACTTGACCTCTTTGGTCAGACCTTAGGGCCATTTCAACCCATGGCGAATTTTGCTCATTGGTCAGACCTTTGGCGATATTTGCACGTTCTTGCTTGGTCGACTTATTTCGAGTATGCTTGGTCAGACCTTGGACCCGAGGCATAAGATGCGACTAAACATGCTCATGACATTATTACTTGTCTACTAATGTCTTGATCAGTCTCATAAGTCTAAGAGTTGCAGTTTATGCAATTAACGCTCGTCGCTTACCTCTTGCCCTACTTGTTTACACGCTGGTCAGACCTCCGGTAATAAGTGGGAGGTCAAGATGGATCTTAGTCTTAATTAGTAATTAATTGGGTAGTTAATTCTTTTAAGAATTTAATTATCGAAAATACTAACATTGAACTTTCTATGTTCTGATTAAAATTGTGTTGTTGCAACATAATTCGTAAACAAAAGTTTGTTTTTTCCTAAAAGGACACACTTAGTCTCTTTTCCTGGTAAGAAGAGTGAGACTTATTCCTATTTATTTCTCCTTAGGTGACAAACTAAGATAGGATTACAATTGTTAAACTCACTTATGATCTTTCATTATCCTTTTCCGGTATTGAAATAATTGAAAGATAAAATATTTTGTGTAACTAGAAAACATTTTGTCTATAGCTACCTAAATAAATGACATCTTGCACTTGTCACGATGTATGAGTTTAAACCGCAAAGAGTATAGAAATTACTAGCATATTCGCTAGGTATTTTTATTGGACTCTTATTATTCCTTATAGTGCTAAATACCCTTGGGGCTATGTAGACGATAAAGGAGGAATTGCATGCTAACTATTCAAGTTAAATGAAAGCATGAATGGCTAGTCCCTCATCTACATAAGTAGGACTTCATATACTCTATTCAATACCTAAGTACATTGCTACTTGTAGGCATTCGAAGAGAATAGGAAAGTGTATTAAATTGCAATATGCTTTCTACTGGCAATGTAACACTTACAATGTTGACAAATCCAGTGGGAGCATTTCGTTTTATTACTGAAATAACATTCCTGTAATGTTGTCAATTTCAGTGGGAGCTACGAGATTTATTTCCTTGTTAGTCACCCATATCATTTCAAACTTGCTTTGAAATAATTCATTACTTTCCGAATATGAACGACCATTGCTTAAAGGATAATTGCATTTTATTTTATTAGATAACACGTTGCCTTTCTGCTGTTGCTTTCTAAACGTTATCTATAGAATAATAATCCAAAAATCCTTATTAAAGGTTATGGTTCTAAAACTACTTGTAATATCTATGACATTATCATATTGTTTACACAATCAAACACATGTTGTTTGTTTTCATAATATGATGTTGTGCCTTACACAAGTGGGAGAAATCTCAAAGTGTGTGCAAAGAACAACATATTATTGGTTTCTCTTAACCGCAAGGTAAGAAAGCTAATCATTCTACTAGGACTTGAACATGCAAGATGTTTGTTGCCCTACTACATTCAAATGTCATGATATAGTGTAAAGATACTTCAACATTTCGACTACATGTTTTAGTCAACATAATTATGGTTAAATGATAATAATCATAATTCTGAAGTATAAAATTAACTTGAAATTACTACAAGAACTCAAGAGTTTGCGTTCATGATTACTTTTGTTAGTATAATTATGTTTACATGTTAAGACATAATTATAAAGTCCTTGAATTAATCAATGACTTATAACATAAAGTATATAGTAAAATGTTATGTCTTCTTGTTAACACATAAACATGAGGCTTTTGAATTATTCAAAGATTTATAATGTATTATTGACATGTTCTGTTTTCTTGTAAACACATGAACATATAATTCTTGAACAGTTATGTCTTCTTGTGAACACATGAGCATAAGGTTCTTGTATTATTCAAGAAATATACATTATAGCATGCATTTGGTTCGAAAATACTTAATATGCAATTTGGCTCGACCCAATTGACAAGTATTTGGTCCAAAGAGAATTAAATTATCTATGGAATTCTGATATAGTTTCACAATTCAAATACTTATAGAATACCACATTATTATGGTATGTCTAATAGGTTGAAACAAACAATATTCATATTGTTTGATTCATGATAGCTTTAATTGCTCTGCCTCCAAAATCAATCAAGGTTAGAAAATTGCGTGTGTCATGGACATACTCAATATGGTTCAAACCTAGAAGGTATTCAAGACAACCCATGACCGAAACCCCTAAACCTTTAGGGATTTTTGGTTTTTCCACTCAAACCAATCGAATCCTAAACCCTTTTGGGTTTTTGATTTTTCTACATTTCCTAGCTTGAAGATTGTAGTATTGGTGTTCCTCCTAGCTCGACGAAACACAAAACTGTTGCTAAGGTTTTCGGTTAAAGGGTGATACAAAATTAGGGTTTTGCTACAAACCTTAATTAGAGTTGTTGGAAGAAATTCCATTATGTCTTGATTTAAGTTCTGAATTTGTTAAAATCTTATGAAGCATTTTATTAACAATCTTGAGATGAGAACTTAAAATGTATTTTGTGGTTCCCAAATAAAGAACAATTTATTGTTGCTTAAATACTTAGTATTTAGAGAATTGTCTCTACTTACAAAAGTAAGTGGGAGCATCAGCAAATCTTGAAGATATTCAAGAACAAATACATAACCTTCTAAAATCCACTTATTAATGTCATACTAAGGTTAAACATGTAAATGTTGACCGAAGTATAATGTTACTCTCATTCATAAATCTGCAAGGATGCCTCATCACTTGATTGATATTTTGATATCAATGCTGAGGAATATAAGTTAATGGATCATTGAAAATCTGCTAACTGATAAGGTACATTATCACATCTTGAATCTGATAAATGTCTTAGAATTATGAATGATAAGATGCAGTCCTTAAAAGGCAAATCAATGTTTTGAGCTTGATTGTTATTTTGCCTAACAGTTAACCTATGAGGTTGGAATAAGTTTCTTTTGAAGAAAGGCTCACAAGGACAAAATTGTATACATGCATTAATTAAATAAAGATAATTAATTGTCATACATGTTTCCTTGAATGTGGAATATGGCAATTAAGTTTTATAACTCTTTCTTTAATGATTACCTTTTGCGAGGACGGTGTGTAATCAAAAGGGTTATGAGTCTATATAATCTTTATGTAATATACAAGTTTAAGCAATCCAAGTTTGGATTGGATCATGCATCTAGGAGCTGAGATCTTGAATTTAATTACAATATGATTTTGATTGAATTAAGATAACTCCTGATTACATCTGACATTAAGTGGGAGCACTATGTTTTTCCTTAAAATTCATATGTTGTATAACATATTGAAGATATCATTCCATTTAAGCTAGAGTTTAATCCTTAAGCTTGGAATGAAACTTCACTTGGGATTTAGGGAATAGAACAAACAACCTTGGAATAAATGTTTATTTGGAATAAACATATGCTGAAAATTAAGTCCAACACAAATGCAATATATCATTCAAGCAAGTCTTAAATGGTATATTTCACTTGGAATAATTTATTACATGGATGGAAACCTTATGTTTTTAACTAAGGATTTGTCATGTATATATTATATTGTGTATAAGACTGGTTGTTACTTTTGCACTAGAGCAAGATGAGCTGACAAAAACAATATCTAATTGAGAGTATTTAGATTATTGTTAATACAAATGTTTACGAATTATAAAGCATAGTGTTGTATACGTACAATGATGCTAAAGGATAATTAAAACTAGTTAAAGTAGGATTTTATCATTTATGATAAATCTACTAACTAAATATGCTCAACGAAGAGCATTGTTGCATTACACATTAAGGAATAAAGAGTACTTTACATTTTAAGAAACTGTAAAGATGATTGTCAGTATGTCGTTGACTTCTAATACCTTATGCAAGGTAGGGCGACATCTCCATACTATGACACTTGCAATAGTATGAGCATATGAGATAAGACACTCATCATATATCTCAAATCCCTCACTATATGTGAAATTTGAAACTAGTATTCGGAAAGTTTATTCAGATGACTATTTAGTTTTCTTGTAAAGAAAAGTTGAGAATGTTGGAAACATTAGACTTCAATTTACTAATTAGTCTCATGCATATCTGTTTATAGTATTTGGATAATTGGGATTGTAAGACAATTTTTACTTTATGATGAATAAAGATACTTGGTATTGGTTATTCATTCATATAATAATTGTTATCCTATATTTGCATGTTTAATCCTTGAATGATTTTATCATTCTAAATATGTCCATTGTCGGTTGACAATATGGGAATATTGTTATGCAAGGCAAATGTGAGTGTTGGTTATATTCTATGAGAATGTGGATTGTTCCCGCCAAACTCATATGTATTCACAAGGGATGCATATTGGATACCCCAACTTCAAACATTTACTTTTGGATCCTTGTCATGAGTAAAATGTTGAAATGGTTTATTAAGTCATCCTTAGACTTGAGATACAAGCAAGTTCTGTTATGTGTGAATATCACTTTTGTAATTATATGCCAAACGCTGTCCTGAAAAAGGTAGTTATAAAAGCTATTTTTCGGAGTGATGTGAAGCAGCATCCACAACACTTGTAGTCAACAAAGGATTTGTTACTCCACTTGATATGTGCAGAAAGATACCATGGGCCCTCTCCAGAATTAATCAGATAATTGTGTGGCCGCACCCAAAGGGTAATTTAAGATGATTCTTAATTACATTTGGTATATCTGAATTAAATTCTATAACGAGAATCTAAATGGTTAAACTATATGGAATGAGTCAGGATCCATATCCATGGTTTAACGGTATCTATAACAAAGGATGATGAAAGCAAGACATAAATGACCATGCTACTGAGAATGATTTATGAAACTACATCTCAGACACCTTTAGTTTAAATAGCGAGTGAGAGCGTTGCTAGATGTTTCCGTCGTTGGTATTTGTGCTATCTGCTACTCCAACTCCCAAGTGGGAGCTGTTGGAATATGTGAGTTGGAATAGACTAATACGACTAAAGGTGTGTGAGCCTATTGGGGGTACACACATTAAACATTTAGAATACGTTATGTATTTCACGTAAAGTCTCAAATGTGACCCGTTTTGGACATAGAATGACTAGACAATAATCCTTGCTTGTCCTAAGGCCATAATCGGCTGAGTGGGATCTAGATGAATGTCTAGGTACATTTGAATGAGATAACATTAAGAAAGTAAGAGTTGTGATAGGGATTGACTTGGTTTCATAGCCTTATCATGATTAGTGGAGTTTTAGGCTTATCATGAAAGGTTTTTTAGCCTTATCATGAGAAAGTGTTGAGGCTATATATATATAGATACCCTCTGATCAGTCGATACGAAGGAAAAAAGAAAAAGAAAAAGCAACACAAAAGGTTCCTGTAACCACTCCATTCATAGTACTCCTACGTTCCATAATTGTTTACACTTTTATCTTGTCCAATAAGATCACAGGAACAAGGCTTTGGTTTGTTTGAATTGTCAAACATATCAAGCTATAAAGGAAGATGTTATTACTAGAATATTGATTCTTGACTTACTGGCTTCTTTTGATTGTACACATTCGAACGTATACAATTTTTGTATTCGAATTGTGTTTTGGGTTTACGTGGTACACGGCTAGCACTCCGGGCGTATTTGTTTGACGTGTTTGTGTGAGCAACCGTAGAGGTGGTATTTTAACCACTATTAGTTTCTTTTGCGGGTGTCGACGAGGGTTAGTTTTTCTTGTTCCCTTTTATTCTTTGTTTGTTTATTATACGTGTTAACTATAATTGTAAACTAGATCCACTATCCGCTGCGTACTCGTAGTTAATGGTTAACTTGATTCTAAAATCCCAACAGCGTATTCACCCGTAACCATACTTTCGTTCACATGTCTTGAACCCCAGACAACATGACCATCAACAGGAACCTTTTTACCCGGAAGAACTTTTAATACATCACCAGGCTGAATCAACAATGCATCTATTTCCCTTTCTCCCACATTGTTTCCACCTATTAAATTTACCAAAAAAATATATAATTTAATGCAGTGAGTCACAACCAAAGGATGTCACTAAACACTTGATATTAATATCATTACTTAGTATATGTTTTGACTCCAACTAACGAACTTATAACATAGCTTTTTCTAACGTCTAACGAACTTATAATATAGCTTGGTCTAACGTTTACAGCCTCTACTTATAATATAACAATACAACAAAATTTGGAAACAAAGTTGCTTCTATACTTTTTGCTCATAATTCACTTCAAAAGAGGAATGCCACTTTATGCCATTTTAATACATGGAATTACTTTACAATTATTTAACTCTACTTCTTAAGTCATAAATGTAGAAATCAGAGGGAATACTGAAAATATTATTGAATAGATTCACTAAATAATGAAGTTTACAAGATATTAAATAGAAGACAAACTAATTTAACCCTAGCAACTAAACGGACCAAACTCAACGGGCTTGCAGACCTTTATTATGTAACATCCTCTCTAAAACTCACAATATTGTAACTGTAAACATTGAGAGTTTATCAAACACAAAATAAACTAAAACTGAAAAACAAGGGAAAAGCGGACAGAGTGCAAACTCGGTGCTAGACAAAGTCTCAATCTGTAACAACTGGCAATTTTTTGAACTTTAAATTTCTATTTTTCCCTTGACTTTCTAAAGTTGACTTTGACTCTTGACCTTACCGGTGCGTAAAAACAATTACGGCATAGCCGGCAAATTTTTCTTAATCAAAAATAATTTTTATTATTATTTTCTGAACATTTACGTGCACATGCGACTATTTAAACGAGAAGATATATCGCAAAAAGTGAAAACCATACACAACGCGTACCGGCACGACCGTAAGCCCAATAAATATCTGTATGTGATACTAGTCGTGTAAATACTCATTTTTCGTGGAAAAATTGTTTAAAACGCAATGGTGTGAATTTCGTGTCCTAAATTGATTATATTCGAGCTTAAATGATCCCCGAACCTCAAACTTACAAAGATTACAACAATGGTCCCTTTGACTAGTTTACACTGCAAGTCCAATTAACAGTGTTTATATTTTCGGTGAGTATGGTCGTGTTTATACTCGTTTCGAAGGTATTTTAATAATCTATTAACTTTTGCAAAAATTATATTTTTACGGGTTAAGGGTATAATTCTTACGGAATAAAAACTAGCATTTTGGCAACGAACGAAAAAAAATGGGAGACAAGAATCCCCATCCTTCCCCTTATGCTTTCACTATATAAACAAATCCCCCTCATTTTCACTTCATTTCTTCAAATTCTAGAGAGAGAAACACGCACTCTTCTCATCCTTCTCTCTAGAATTCTCTCTAAAACCAACACCACCGTCGCCAGCCACCACCACCACCGTCGCCGATCACCACCACCGCCGCCACCGCCACGGCTGCCACCGCCGCCATCATCACCCTCATCTTCACAAGGTCACATTCTTTTCATACTTTCATTTTTTTACATCTTAATTATTTATGTTATATCACCATTTAGTTGTGTACATTTTACAATTTACTTTTCATGATTCTTGAATTATGGATATCATATGAATGGAGTGTTGAAGGGAACTAGGTTAGTATGGATTTGTGATGGTGGATGAAGGGGTTAAGTTAGAATGGTTTTGTTGATAAAAATGGAGTTAAATTGGTAATTTTCATGAATTGTACATGTTGTTCGCATTTTTATTCGAGTGAACAGTATCAACAAAAATGTTTTGACGAGTCATAATCTTAAAAATATGTTAGTACACTTAATTACCTTTCCGGGGATATAAAGAACGTAAAAATCGGACTTAAAACGAGAAAGATATGACTAAACGAAGTTTAACGAAACATAAATGTTTTTGACAAATTTTGGTATAATGTAAGCATTTTGTCCAGTTTTTAAAATGGGATTTTGACCCCATTCTGCTCCGATTCATCCAAAACTTAGAAGGCGGGTGGGGTGCTGTGACCAATGGTAATTTTCACGTTGTTAATTAATATTATATGAGTATTAATTATTTTTAAGCTAAGCATTTCTATGCGCATTTGCATGTTTCTGAGTATTTTGAGGAATTTTTAGAGCCGTTTCGCATACTGTAGCTTACAGTCACTGCAGAAAAAGTATATTTTTGTCAGTAAAGTTAAATTATCACATTTCTGATAGTTACTGATGAGTATTAAAATTAATTGAGAGCTTTCTCGCATTTTTTCTGAAAAACAACCGCACGAGCGTACCGACAGCACAGTACATATGGTAATAGTCAAATAAATATATTTTTGAGTCAATAATGACATTTTATTATATTTCTGATGAAAACGTGGTTAAAAACTTTATTTTACGTAATCGTGTCCAAAAACGTCAAACCGGGATTTTACGGTAACATTTAAACTCAAACCGACACACGATACACCAAAGCGGGATAAAAACTATTTTACCCTTCCTCAAATAAGGCCATAACCGGCCATATGATCACACACCAACCCACATGGGACAAATTTACCAACATTATCTTAAATGTAATCTAAAACATACTAAAAATGGTGTTATGCTTTTTAGATTTCCACATTCCTTATCTTAAATATTACCAAGATTAGAAGCCATCATTCTCCTTATTTGCTTCATTTGTACGCCCCATATACACACACTAACATCATCTTACAAAAATTTTCTCTAAAAGATCAAGATCATCAAGTGTATAATTAAGGTTTTTGGGTAATTTGGAGCTTGTTTTGGGTAAAATTAGTGAAGCTTTGGGTGTTCTTTGTTCTTCCTTGCCACGTTAACTTCAAAGGATTTGTAAGAATTCATAAAACTTTTCTAAACTTGTTAATCTCTTGTTCATTTGGTGTATAATGATGTTTAAAAATGTTAAATGTGTATGTTTTGATAATATGATTAAAGCTAGGGTTTGATCTTGTATTTATGGTGCTCGACTTTTCTTAATGTTTATGAGTTAGTTTGTAAATTTCTTGCTTGTGTGGTAAATATTGTTACATATAGTGCTTATTTGATAATACAAACATTAGTTATGGTTTTTACACTAATTTAAGCACTATATTGAATTTTTGAGCACATTTATGGTTCGGTCATACTTAAAAATATAAGATTATTGGGGTTTTGAAAAACATAAAATTTTGGCTCAAGTGGTGAAATGGTGGAAAAATATAATTGGGTGTTTATTTGGAATGGATTGAAAATAAGCTATAAGTTACTAAAAATAACTAGTAAAAAGATAAAAATGAGTTGACACCATGAATATGGGTCGAACTACATATAAATTAGTCATGGTTGACTTTTTGACTAAGTAACTTATTTATTAGAAATTATTTGATAAGTAAAAAGTGTATTTGGTAACTAATAATCACTAATAAGTAACAAATAATAACTAATTGGACCAAATGGATTTTTGGGCCAAAAAGCCCATTGAATTACTGTTGGGCCGAAGCCCATAAGCATTTTTGAGGTTTTGACTTTTTGACCAAACGAACCTATTGAGCGAGTAAAATGATTTTTAGTAACGTGTCGATATATACGTTATAGCTAAAAATGTGTTTTGGGCTAAAATTGGTTATTGGGCTTTTTAAATAGTTTTCGGCCCAATTAACAAATAAAAATGACGAAATTGATTTTTGGAATATTTTCCGACTCGCCGTGGTTATTAATGTTTAACGAAACGATAAATATAACGATAACTATTTTTGGACTTGTTTTGAGACGTTTAGTCTCCGAAAGGGTAAAAATTGACATTTTTACTAAATTGATATTGAGATTGACTTTCGTTGACTTTTTGACAAAATATTGACTTTGTGTCGAAATCTAGTGTTAATACTTAAAAATGAAGCTAACGAATAATATTACGACGAAAACATATTCACGACACTTGATATATATATCACAAAGGTATATTTTTGCACTTATAACTAGTTAGCGGAATATTTGAGTAAAGTTTGCAACACGTGAGATAAATGGAAACGTTGTATAAACGAATGGGTCATGCCCAAATTTTCTAAAAATCCAACACTTAGAGTATTTTGTGAAAACACTTAACCTAAGTAAACTTTATGGAATTACTTAACAAAATTTGTTTTCTTATAATAAAGGATACATCAGAAATGATAAACGATGTTTCTACTATAATAATTCTTCACCAACATTATTATTTTGATCATTTTTAAAAAGCTTAATTAATTAATTTTTATTTTAAATTAATTAAATACATAAGTAATTAATTTAATAAATATATATACATATATAATTGATGAACTCAAATAAGTACATTTTATTATCATCATTTATCCTATTTATTTGACTTATTTTATTATATTATATATGAGAATTGATGTTTACTTTTGTAATTCTCAGGTAAAAACAAGTATTATGTGAAACTTGGCAATTTTGGACTAATTATGGAGCAAAACAAGCAAGATGTTAAGAGTCTACTGAAATGTACAAGATCAAGATCATTCTGCTCCAGATACGCCGCAACATACTTCTTACATACGGCGCATCACTATCAAGATTTCACAAGTTACGATCCAAGTAAGCAAAGGACTGATGCGTGGTTTTGCAACCTTACAACAGGTTTTACCTCTCGAGGGATCTCAAGAGGCTTACAACCCCACCAGGCAGTGTACCTGACCGATGTAGTATAGTGTAGTGGTAAGTATGGGGGATTGATCGTTCTCCACAGGGAATAGTGTTCGTTAGGTATGAAAAACTACTCTAATAGGTCTAAGGGTGAGGGAAGATTCTTTTTTATGTTTTTATATTTTTATATGAAAGCAAGTAAAATCTCGGGTTTGAAAGAGTGGGCGGAATTAGTTGCTAATCAACTAACCCAAATAACTACGAATGCAAATAAAATAAAATAACTGAAAATGAAAAGGTTGATGAAACTTATATGGAGAGAAATGTGTTTACTTAGATTTCCTTACTCCCTAACTATCTTTTACCGGTTGATTAGTGTGTATTAATTGCGTGGATGACGGGTGTATTCCTTAATACCAATCGTGGGGTGGCGTACGTACTTCCCCAACTCTATAAGCTCCTACTTCACTCCTATGTCGAGCCGGCTAAGAAGCTCCTAACATGGGATCACTAGAATTCGCTCATGCATTAAATACAACCATAAAAACCTTAGTACGCATTGGTTCATGTTTCTTAAGACGTTCAAGCAAGTTACCGTATAGGAAGTTAGCCAGTTTTCTTAAGCCTAACATCGATGAACAATCATCCAATACAATTAATAACACACTAATAACCAACAATCAATAGCTAGGTTTCATTAGATCTAAGCAAACACAAGATAAATCTAGCCTAGCATGTTAAACAAAAGACAAGAACAAGATAGAATCAAACAACACATAGACATATTGAATGATTAATTGATAACTTATCTTCAATGTAACATGGAAGATCTCTAGGCAAAAAGCCTTGAAAAAGCTGCTAAAATCGTCTTAGGGTTTCCTCCCAAAATTACACACAATAAGTTCCACACTAATGACAAAAAATTGCAAAACTATATATAGAGTTTAAGGGCTGACGGCGTCACGTTATGGATCCTGACGCCGTCACCTCGCCGCTTTTAGGGTTCCCGGATGGCCTTCCTGACGCCGTCCCTCTTTAGACCTCCAAAATCCTTTCTGGCTTATCAAGGCTTGACGCCGTCAGATTATGGCTTGATGCCGTCCCTCTTTAATTTAAGCCGTGACGACCTTGATCACATTAAAGGGTGACGCCGTCAGATTTTTCATGCAAAATTCTCTGGCTTATCATGAGTAATTTTCACATCCACCTCTTTTGCCAAGCCATGACGCCGTCTGGACCAATACCTGACGCCGTCAAAGGTACTTTCCAGCATAATTTTGAGACTTTGTCGTTTTCTTCACTTTTATGCTCCAAAAACGTCCAAAATGCTTCCTTTTCCAGATTTCTTCTCCAAAGTACCTAAAATGACAAAAGGAACGATTTAGGGCAATATTTGATCAAATAAATACGATTTAGGGCTTAAATGACCCCCTAAAAGTGGTACACTTTTCGCTTCATCAAATACCCTTACACTTGAGATTTGCTTGTCCTCAAGCAAATGCGCTTTTATTCTAATCAAAATACAAGTTAGGGGTCATTTAATGCTAATATAAAAGTAATTACAACAAATAGTCGTTCCACTTTAATCATAATAAGCACGGAGATTACAAACTAGCACCTCACAAGTAGTGTTTAGATACTCACATCTCTCAAGTGTCATCAACATAAATCTCATAAATGAAAACGGATAATATCTCTCACTACCTGTCATAGCAAATAGATTACCATAGGCTTGGGAAAGGATCAAAAACCTCCTCCACTAGGCGTAAGCACCTAAGATAAACTATCAAAGAGGGCTTTTAAATGGGTTATAACGTTAGGTGTAGGGATATGATAAACACGGTTTTGTTGGATAAGGGATATTTTACTGGTGGCGAGTTAAAGATCTTGATTAATTACATGTACTATACAATGTTGCTAAGCCAAGACTCGACTCAATCTTAAGCTAAAAACAAAATAACAAAAACATAAAATAAACATAAAATGAAACGGGATGGTAGTCCGTATGTTTTTTCTATTTTTCTTTTTCTCATTTTTTTTGTTTTTTTTTTTTTTTTTTTTCATACACTCTTGCCCTACCATCCAAAATAATACATCATAGGGGCGTTGCATTCCCCTTACACTTGAACTTTTACATAACTTTACAAATAACTATTCTAATGACTCGAATTAAGATAATTGACAAACTTGGAGTACTTTTAAAATATTTAGCACATATGGGGGTAATAAATGATGTTCTTCCCCATTACTCCATTACACTAGTACTTTACCCATGAGTCCCAATCGTCCCAAAACAATATGTACAAGGATATGACTCGACTTAGCAACCATGTAATCAATTAGATAATTAACTTGGGTTTTAAATAAATGTTGTCACAATAATGCACTAAAGATGAGTGCATACAAGGTAGGCTAAGGCGATTTGGGTGTACATTTTAGTGGGGTGTAACAAATTCTTCCTTTAAGTAAAATGCTTAAAGGTCGAAACGAAAAGATAGGCTCTGAGGGGTGTACTAGGGGTATCGTGTACTAAAAATGAGTACAACGCAAAGGGTGTGGGAGAATTACTTGACCAATGTAGCCAACGTAATTATAACAAAATCACAGGTGTAAAACAATGGGTTAATCCTAATGCCTCTTATCATGTAGTAAATCTAACTACACGAATGTAGTCTCACTTGTGGCCTCGGAATGGTCCTAACGCAAGTTCTAGAATATAAGTGCTACCGGTACACACATCATAGCATAAATGCTTTTCCTACCAATTCTAGGGGCGAACCTCACATATTTGGGGTGGAAAAATTTTTAGTGGTACGGTTTTTGTGCTAGTCATATAACTCCTATCCATGAGACGCTCATTAAGATCAAAGTTTCACTCCTAAATGTTGTCAAAAATTTTAAATTTGGCACTAAAATTACCCTAACAGGTATTTATCTCAGTTTTATTACACATCTACTATTAAACAAACAAAAATCAATCGTAATAGCATTCTCTAATCGTACTTTTACCCCCCCCCCCCTTACACTTAAGATGAACATTGTCCCCAATGTTCAAATAACAAGATGTAAAAGTAATAAGGTAAAAGAATGAAATCAAATACTCTCCTGATTCGCTCGGTGGATAATGTGGTAACACGGTTAGATCTTCTTCCAAAGTAATGTTGAAGCTCCATGACTAATGCATCGCCATAAGCTTGATCCAACAAACATTTCCTTGTCCAAAATAACCTGTTAAACCTGAGAAAACAAACACGAAAACCTGCATAACATCGGCGGGATAAATATATATAAGGATATAATGCTTGTGGAATGATTATTTTGCAGATTCCTGGAGTTTATAAGTTAGAGATTTAATAAAGCATTTTATGATTCCGGAAGAAAAACTTTCAAAAATTTCAGAAAATTAAAACCTGACGCCGTCAGGTTGTAAGGTCTGACAGATTTTTCATGTTAAGTTTCCAGAAAAATTTTGGAAAAAACTATACCTTACTTCCTGGAAATCCTGCAAAACATCATTATGACTCGATACAAGCATTTGACTCAAACAAATACTAATATGTATGTTAATTTATTATTATTATGATTCATGTCCATTTGTGTTCTAATAAACCGATTTAGATTTCCCTTACACTTAACTTTTGCAAAATACCTTTATATGTAGTTAAGACGAAGTTAAAAACAACATAAAGCATTTTCACAGATTAGTTTTGAACATGAATCAATAAAAATAAAAATTAAACACACATACGGAAACAAATAAAATCAAACAAACAAATAAATAAACACACAAAACAAATAAAGCTTGGGTTGCCTCCCAAGAAGCGCTTGTTTTTGTTCGAGTCACGAGCCTGACTCTACCCTTATTTAACGGAAATAGGGGAGGTTTTCCCTACACTTAGGATTAAGTGCGGGTGATAGTAGCGATACATACCCTTAGGGTGGAAATATGCCACGTGAGGAAAGAGTGACGGGTGAATTATATGCTCAAAGGTGCGGGATCCTATCATCATAACCTTACCTAATTCAATTGGGTTAGTGGGCGGATTAAGATTTTCTCCTAGAAAGGGATCATCTTCTATCAACTTCGAGAGACTCCAAGTTAAGAATCCACTTTGACCTAATAAACCCGGTTTAAACCCATAATGTTTCTTGTGATCAATCATGAATGGGTGATGTAAGTATGTAAGGTCATGGTTCACTCCTATATTAGCTTCCACTCCACATGGCCTAGAGTCTACTACCTTAATCTTAACATTACCCGGACTACATGGTTTGATGGGTGGATCGGGACCTTTTTTAATTCCTAACTTTTCATCCAAGGATGGAAAATTGGGTAAGGGTCTCGGTTGAGGCTCCGGTTCATCAAAACTAGGAACTTCCATAGAACTAAAAGAAAGGTTGTGACTACAAGTATTCAAACCTATTTCTTCTAGTTGTGTTTCGTCCAAGGGCTCTACCTCTATTGGGGTTCCTATAGTCTCTTCTACTTTTTTCGGGTAAGTTACGGGCGGTGTGTTAACCTCAAATGATGGTAGGATTTGTGGGGTATTTAGTGGTCTTGCATTTCTAACCTGATTCTCCATAGTATCTAAATCACCTATATGTTCATCATGTGTTTTGGTAGGATCTAACCCAAACACATTCCTAAGTATCTCAAATCCTTCTCTAGCCATTTGAAATTCTAAGTCCGATTCATAGTAATATTCAACTTGATTACTATGTTCCAATTGCCTAAAGGATTCCTCATGCGTGTCATATGTTTTGGTGAAATCTATCCCACTCATGCAACTAGGTAGTTCAACACTAACCATCTCACAATCTTGGTCCAATTCAAGGTCCATGTTCTTAAAAACTAGGTCTTCTTGCTCATGGTACCTATAGTCGGATAAATCCTCCTCATTTGTTTCCTCAAGTTGTGATGTATATAAACCCATCAATTCATTCAACTTATGGTTCACGGTTAGGAAGCTTTCCTCAAATTTTTTCCAAAGGGTTTCACTAAAAGGAGTTGATCCTAACAATGATTGTTTAATAGAAGCCGCACATGCACATAATTCATCAAACCTATCAAACTTTACACCCATCTCCTCTTGTATATATCTAAGATCACTTAACAATTCATTGGAACAACAGGAAGCAAATCTATCCGTGTAAAGTAATTGTTCCTCTATTGTTAATGATCTGAATGGAATTTCATCCGCCATGGTGACAAATGAAAATGGTTTTACAAACAAAGGGCACAAAGAAAAAGATAGACTAAAGAAATCTAATAAAAAGAAAATAAATATCTCACTCGATAGGAATCAAGTGAGTAGACCTAATAAAATAAAAATTCAACCTAAACAATAACTACTCCCCGGCAACGGCGCCAAAAACTTGATGCGTGGTTTTGCAACCTTACAACAGGTTTTACTTCTCGAGGGATCTCAAGAGGCTTACAACCCCACCAGGCAGTGTACCTGACCGATGTAGTATAGTGTAGTGGTAAGTATGGGGGATTGATCGTTCTCCACAGGGAATAGTGTTCGTTAGGTATGAAAAACTACTCTAATAGGTCTAAGGGTGAGGGAAGATTTTTTTTTATGTTTTTATATTTTTATATGAAAGCAAGTAAAATCTCGGGTTTGAAAGAGTGGGCGGAATTAGTTGCTAATCAACTAACCCAAATAACTACGAATGCAAATAAAATAAAATAACTGAAAATGAAAAGGTTGATGAAACTTATATGGAGAGAAATGTGTTTACTTAGATTTCCTTACTCCCTAACTATCTTTTACCGGTTGATTAGTGTGTATTAATTGCGTGGATGACGGGTGTATTCCTTAATACCAATCGTGGGGTGGCGTACGTACTTCCCCAACTCTATAAGCTCCTACTTCACTCCTATGTCGAGCCGGCTAAGAAGCTCCTAACATGGGATCACTAGAATTCGCTCATGCAATAAATACAACCATAAAAACCTTAGTACGCATTGGTTCATGTTTCTTGAGACGTTCAAGCAAGTTACCGTATAGGAAGTTAGCCAGTTTTCTTAAGCCTAACATCGATGAACAATCATCCAATACAATTAATAACACACTAATAACCAACAATCAATAGCTAGGTTTCATTAGATCTAAGCAAACACAAGATAAATCTAGCCTAGCATGTTAAACAAAAGACAAGAACAAGATAGAATCAAACAACACATAGACATATTGAATGATTAATTGATAACTTATCTTCAATGTAACATGGAAGATCTCAAGGCAAAAAGCCTTGAAAAAGCTGCTAAAATCGTCTTAGGGTTTCCTCCCAAAATTACACACAATAAGTTCCACACTAATGACAAAAAATTGCAAAACTATATATAGAGTTTAAGGGCTGACGGCGTCACGTTATGGATCCTAACGCCGTCACCTCGCCGCTTTTAGGGTTCCCGGATGGCCTTCCTGACGCCGTCCCTCTTTAGACCTCCAAAATCCTTTCTGGCTTATCAAGGCTTGACGCCGTCAGATTATGGCTTGACGCCGTCCCTCTTTAATTTAAGCCGTGACGACCTTGATCACATTAAAGGGTGACGCCGTCAGATTTTTCATGCAAAATTCTCTGGCTTATCATGAGTAATTTTCACATCCACCTCTTTTGCCAAGCCATGACGCCGTCTGGACCAATACCTGACGCCGTCAAAGGTACTTTCCAGCATAATTTTGAGACTTTGTCGTTTTCTTCACTTTTATGCTCCAAAAACGTCCAAAATGCTTCCTTTTCCAGATTTCTTCTCCAAAGTACCTAAAATGACAAAAGGAACGATTTAGGGCAATATTTGATCAAATAAATACGATTTAAGGCTTAAATGACCCCCTAAAAGTGGTACACTTTTCGCTTCATCAAGGACATGCGCCGCATAGAGAAATGGAGTTACGCCGCATCTTAAGGCGGTGTACGAATATTCCTGAATATATTAATCTTGGACCCCACGCGAAGTTAAGTCAATGCGCCGCATCTACTTATCCTATGCGCCGCATCTAACCCTCAGACAGAAACTATAAATACCCCAAGGCCAGACGAATTTCGGGATCCTACAGACTAGACTTTAGAGACCGAAGACAGAAGAAATCCTAAAGCCGAATTCAGACGTAATAGCAGCACAAGACACACCCTGAACGAAGATACAAGAGCTGTAAGAAGGTCATGCATGTATTCAATTCATTAAGTAGTTTTGTTTTATTGTATTAGTACACTTTAATTCATCAGGATTGATGGGCCGATTCCATGTGACTACGGAAAATCATGGGCACCCCTTAAAATTGCTTTCCCATTAATTAAAGTTTATATGTTGATGTCTTTGGTAACTTTTATTAATGCATTGATAACCTCTGTGTCTAGCTGAGCATTGCTTGGGTCGCCATGCCCCTTCCTCGCCTATTTATTCTATCGTTTCTAGGATAGTGGGATAGACATAAGTGATCATTAAGGGTTTACTCGCCGATAAGATTAGAGCCAACGAGAAAGGGTTAATTATATATACTTCATATAAAACTAGCAATAAAACAAGTGACAAGCTACTTAATTATTAGGACTGGTCTTCTTATTGTCTCAAGTATCTATCTGTGTACGTGTGTGCTAATCGCTGATTCGTGCTCATTAGTTTAGTTTTCTATTTAATCATAACCAAACCGTGCCAGCCTCTCAGGCTGAAACCCCCCTTGCGTTAGATTAGGTTGTATAGCTAACTTAAGATATTAAAATACTGATTAGAATAACTAGATAATACGTTCCACTCTTAGTGATCGACACTCTACTTACCATTATATTCATACTGACCGGGTACACTGCTCGTTAAAGTGTGTGTTTTATTGATAAGTCAGCTAAATACAAATTTAAAACTTGAGTAGGCATTAATACTGCTAAAACCACAACGACATCACGCGCGCACCAAGTCTTTGGCGCCGCTACCGTGGATATATAAGAATTAGAGCAATACACACGCACATCAAGTTTTTGGCGCCGTCGCCGGGGAACGAATTGTTATTATCTGTTAATTTGATTAGTATTTTAATTAGGTTTTCTTTTTAATTTTTTTTAGATTCTAACCGCTAACCCTGTTATATATTAGATAAATTGCATTCATTGTATTATTTTCATACTTTCTGTTTTTGTGTGTTTTTATTTTCTTTAATTTTTGTTTCTTTTTGTTTGTTTTTATTTTTTGTTTTTCTTTTTCTATTTTCTTGCATTCTGCTATCATTGTACTGAGCTGATACAAACGATACGGCGCATCTATTTTCATAGATACGGCGTATTGCGTTTAATTTTTATAAAATACAACGCGTTTAATAAATTCGAGTACGACGCATCTTTTCCCCAAGATACGGCGTATTCTGTTTTTAATAAGAAATTTTTCTAAACGATAACGCCATACGACGCATCTGTTTTTACAGATACGGCGTATTTATTATTTAAATTAAAAACAGTTTTTCGAATTATTAAACAAAAGCGACGCATCGATTTTTATCGATACGGCGCATTTACTAAATCAAAAATCTTGTATTTTTGAAACGTAACGAAAATACGGGGCATTAGATTTTGTTAATACGACGCATTTAATTTTAATAAATATAACCGATTTTTGATAATTTAAACTGGATACGACGCATTCTAAAATTATAAGCGGCGTATCTGTTTTCTGAATAAAAGTCTGATTAAATTTTAACGTAATAAGATACGGCGTATCCATCTTTCTGGATACGGCGCATCATCTGCAGATATCAGCAAAATTTTATTTATCCCGAACTGAGAAATTCTAATCAACTTTCTTGTCTCTTAGAAAATTTTTACTTCGAAGCCTATTTGTTCTATGTTTCAGGAATGATGATTGATCTTTTCCCAAGCTGGTTCGGAGGATCAAGGATCAAACTTACAATCGACGAGATTATATCAAAATTTACCCAAGAAAGCGGAAAGGAACTATTGCTGAAAGAACAAAACAATATGATTAGAGAAGTGACGATTGAAGTGCACCAATTGTCAAGGGTGATTAAAGGAGTTTTGTTCCAAAGGCACGACCTAAAGGGAAATACCTTGATAATTACATCGACAACGCTGATAACGAAGTTGTCGAGTTTGAACCCGAAGTATTGGAATAAGGAGCTGAACGTGAGTCTAACTTGAAGACTCTGGAATAAAGACAAGTGCTGACCGGGAGACAACCCGGAAAATTTTTACATTCTGTTCTGTGTCGAGTCTGTCAGACCTGCAGAAGATACGGCGCATCTCCATCCTAAGATGCGACGCATCGCCTGCACTGGTCATATCTTATTTAATTTTCTGCATTTTTATTTTTGACTTTAAAACTTTCTGTCAGTATTTTAATGCGGCGCATCCCTGGTTAAGGATGCGACGCATCTTTTATTCTGATTCGTATTTATTCCAGGCTCGATACGGCGTATCTTTTTCCATAAGATACGGCGTATCGACTGACCTGATGATTTTCAATTTTAATTTTTAAGTTTTATTTTTACTAACTACTAATGTATTATGCAAGTTTGAACCTTATTAACTCAGGTGTGTTAAAGTCTTAATGGTATTATAGATTCCTGCATTTCTGTGGATACATCATCTATGAAGCTTAAACGTTCTAATTCACAAGAAAGTTAATTTTTGCTCTTACACAAATAATGGAGGATCATACCGAGTAAATCTCAGGGGATTTTTTCTGTTCTAATTCTTTTATTTTCCAGTTTTTAACCTTTGACACAAACAACGAGGACGTTATTTAACTTAAGTGGGGGGATTGGAGAATTAGAACACTTACTTGTCCTAAACTTTTTCAAAATATGCTTAAAATGCGCTTAATATATCAAAATTTAAAATTTTTTAGCATGTTTTTGTTTAAAGTATAAATTACATAGCTGCACACATAACATTATTTCCAAAAATTGTGAACTTTTCAAAATTCACAAATCTATGAGTTTGCCGGTGACTTGTAAACTTTAGAACTTGGCTTATATACTATTCGAGACCACCATAATAAGTATTATCTATATAATTGGAATGACTTGTCTAAATTGGTAAATTTCTAGGATTACACCCAAATAGCCTTTATATGTTATGTGATATTAACTAACTACATTGGTTAGTTAACCCCCGTATAAACCTTTTGTTACTCTCACTTTTAGAGTAAGATACCCCTAGAAAAACACTCAGAGCCATTCCTTTCGTTTCTTACACCTTTGTTATAATGTTTCGTTACACCCTTACACCTTAGCCTACCCTGTAGATTAAAATCCGTGGTTGGTTAATTGCTTTAGGAAAAGTGTGTTTCCTTACATTACCTGTGTTCGCGTGCGTAATTCATTATCTTTGGTTGAGTCAGGAAATTGCACAATGCAATTGGTATGAAAGTAAATATTGTATAACTTTGAGTTTATTTTTCGTGTGTTTACTACTTTCGCTATTACAGTTATTTCTGAAAGTATGAAGAGTATGAAAAAAAAATTATCCGGAAAAATGGTGATAGAAAAGTTGTGAAATTTTACACATATGTTGATGTCAAAAAAAAAAAAAAAAAAAAAAAAAAAAAAAAAAAATCGAAAAGAAAAAAAAAAGGAAAAGTTGGAAGTTCGTTTTAACCAACTTATGTAAAGTTTTGTATTAAGTGGTCGATATCACCACTATTTGTTGTATATTATATTTATGGATTGAATGGGAGTTGGCCGTTATGGGAACGTCAACTAAGGTTATTCTTTGATTGAGATCTTGTTGAGTATAATTCGTGTCTACCTAAAGCGTATGTTTCAAGTGTTAAAGCGTGAGTTATTCAATGATATGAGTCTTATTCATGGGATGGTTGGGAAAGTAATTTACCACACTTAGGATTTTAATTTATCTGTTTTGTTTATTTTTCATTTTACACCAATTTGTATCCCAAATATTATCCATACCCTGCATCATTCTTTATCCAAACCTTTGATTTATTGAGATTAGGGATTTGAGCAATCTTAAGTATCGTAGTCGTGGATTCGGCTATGTATTTATGATTTTGTCGCCCTTTTTGATATAATATTATTGGTAAAGATTACTTGGTCCTATCTTTAGCCTATTCGAGTTAAGGATTTGAGCAATTGCAAGTATCGTGGTCGTGGATTCGATCATGTATTTGTGATTTTGTCGCCTTTTCTGGAATTTGAGATCGATAGAGATTAAAAAGGATGATTAACCCTTAACCAACAAACCCTTTTTACCGCTTTAGACTTGTTATTCCTTGGCTTTACTGGGGGAGATGCGTATACTTGCCAAGCTTATGATAGAATATTCGTCACGACTGGACAGTTAAACGATTAGATTTTCTTTTATCAAAATATTCTATTTTATTTCTAATTCGTTAAGTGTTTGGTTGTGCAATTATGACAAAACGAATACATGCTTAAATATAAAAATAAATCCTAATATCTTTTAGGATACATTTTCATAAGATTTATTCTAAGGTTTACTTGGGGACAAGTAAAGTTCAAGTGGGGGGATATTTGATGAACTCAAATAAGTACATTTTATTATCATCATTTATCCTATTTATTTGACTTGTTTTATTATATTATATATGAGAATTGATACGTTAATGTTTACTTTTGTAATTCTCAGGTAAAAACAAGTATTATGTGAAACTTGGCGATTTTGGACTAATTATGGAGCAAAACAAGCAAGATGTTAAGAGTCTACTGAAATGTACAAGATCAAGATCATTCTGCTCCAGATACGCCGCAACATACTTCTTACATACAGCGCATCACTATCAAGATTTCACAAGTTACGATCCAAGTCAGCAAAGGACATGCGTCGCATAGAGAAATGGAGTTACGCCGCATCTTAAGGCGGTGTACGAATATTCCTGAATATATTAATCTTGGACCCCACGCGAAGTTAAGTCAATGCGCCGCATCTACTTATCCTATGCGCCGCATCTAACCCTCAGACAGAAACTATAAATACCCCAAGGCCAGACGAATTTCGGGATCCTACAGACTAGACTTTAGAGACCGAAGACAGAAGAAATCCTAAAGCCGAATTCAGACGTATTAGTAGCACAAGACACACCCTGAACGAAGATACAAGAGCTGTAAGAAGGTCCTGCATGTATTCAATTCATTAAGTAGTTTTGTTTTATTGTATTAGTACACTTTAATTCATCAGGATTGATGGGCCGATTCCATGTGACTACGGAAAATCATGGGCACCCCTTAAAATTGCTTTCCCATTAATTAAAGTTTATATGTTGATGTCTTTGGTAACTTTTATTAGTGCATTGATAACCTCTGTGTCTAGCTGAGCATTGCTTGGGTCGCCATGCCCCTTCCTCGCCTATTTATTCTATTGTTTCTAGGATAGTGGGATAGACATAAGTGATCATTAAGGGTTTACTCGCCGATAAGATTAGAGCCAACGAGAAAGGGTTAATTATATACACTTCATATAAAACTAGCAATAAAACAAGTGACAAGCTACTTAATTATCAGGACAGGTCTTCTTATTGTCTCAAGTATCTATCTGTGTATGTGTGTGCTAATCGCTGATTCGTGCTCATTAGTTTAGTTTTCTATTTAATCATAACCAAACCGTGCCAGTCTCTCAGGCTGAAACCCCCCTTGCGTTAGATTAGGTTGTATAGTTAACTTAAGATATTAAAATACTGATTAGAATAACTAGATAATACGTTCCACTCTTAGTGATCGACACTCTACTTACCATTATATTCATACTGACCGGGTACACTGCTCGTTAAAGTGTGTGTTTTATAGATAAGTCGGCTAAATATAAATTTAAAACTTGAGTAGGCATTAATACTGCTAAAACCACAACGACATCACGCGCGCACCAAGTCTTTGGCGCCGCTACCGTGGATATAAAAGAATTAGAGCAATACACACGCACATCAATAATGTATGAGTACATATATGTAACACTTGCACATTTAAGCCGCGAATACTAGCACGGACGTTCCGTTACGTATTCCCACCATGCACTTTCACCATGAGCCACCACCAAGAGTTACAATGATAAATCATTTCGAAATATATATTACCACACAGCAAGCAAGAAATACACGAGCACTGGTCAAACGTAAACTTTTCAAATAAAGTAAAGACACATGAGACACGAATATTTTGCTAAGACTTACCGTACTGATTTAGGGTGCTGATCGGCGCGGTTGCATTATTTTGATTTATTTGGTGATTTGCTGTTATTGAAAGGTGAGTTTATAGCCCCATATTTTATACGATTTTTGTTTTATAAGCTTGGGGTGAGAAACATGCAAAATTATTTTCATGGACCAGAAATGAATTTGCTTTTAAGATCACACTAGTATGCAGAAACCTAAGTTTGCTGAATCCCATTTTGTGCCCACTATCATCTGTCGTTAATTCCTGTGTAGGAAGCCGTTTGTTATAAATAGATCTATTGGGAGTGACGTCCCCGTTCGATTGGCTCGGCATAGCCAAGGCGAACGTATACCAAGTCGGGTTTTTGGCCGAGTGTCTGGGGATTAACACTCGCGGGCACCCTTATTTATTTTGCTAACGCTAGTCGTGCTGCATTCTCTTAGCATCGGTAGGATGAGGCTTAGTGTTTGCATAATGGATAGTGTGTATCTGCTGAATTGTTTTTATGATATTGCTATTGGTCCATATGTGCTATTTATTTAAACCTATGAACTCACCAGCGTTAGATGACTTTTAGCATGTTTTTCTCAGAAAACTGAGGTGCGTTTAGCCGGGTGCAGTGCATGGCGTCGGTCACAATAAATGATGGAAATGTTTTTAATGCGTTTACTCTGACAATTGGACCTTTTTATTTTAATGGGCTTCATTTTCATCTGAAATGGATTTCATGTATTGTTACATGACTTGACTTATGTAATATATTTTAAAACGGATTTTTAATCTGTTCCCTATATCTTGTGTTGTGATTTCAATCCAGTAGCACCCAAACTGTATGCTTTCGCGAATATTATGATTTTGGGGGTGTTACAGATTGGTATCAGAGCCAGGTTATAGAGAACGTGGTTTATAAAAACCTTGAACTATAACCGATTTATGAAAAACTTTCCATCACGACCGCCGGATGCCTGCCAGTTTAGCTTGCTATGATTTGAGCATTAGTTGCTTATTTGATTTGAGCGTTATTTGCTTTATTTGATTTGGCGTTATGATATGCTATGTGAGTATTATACTAAGCATATATGATATAAGTAATTTCTATATACTTATACGTGTCGCACTATATTTGTCACAGACCATGTCTCTCCCATTCGGCACACACTCTGAGGTAGATACTGCTGGATTCACTTCTCAGACACAGCAGCCAGTTCCGTTCATGGATGACCCACTGATGGAGGTTATTCGTGCTGCTGCTCAGCCATCCATTCCAGTTCAGCCTGTACACACTACTTCGGTATCCACCTCACCGTATTTGCACAGATCTACCACAGCACACCGTTCATCACCAGCTCAGTTGTATACCTTTACTCAGCATGATCTTGATGCTCCACCTGTCAGACGTCGGGCATCATATAGGCGAGTCCGTAGACGCCGTCTTCAGTTATCTTCTGTATTGACTTCATCTCTTAGTAGGACCCGTTATGGTTATATGGGTACTCCTGCTGACTCACCACCTCAGTCACCTGTACCATCTCCAGACTATTCCCCACCTAGTCAGAGACGTAGGAGATCAGTGGAGACCTATTCGGATGAGGACAAGGATCCAGTGGAGGATCCAGAGCAGGTTCAGGATGAGCCTACTCCTACTGTTGCTGTTGAGCACATTCCTATGGGTTTAGAGGGTGATAGGGATAGGGATACTCCTATGGATGTAGATCAGGGCATGATGCCGAGGGATGGCAAGGGCATCATGGAGGATGTTCAGGGATTGTTTGAGGTTGGACAGAGCTCGAGAGATGCACAGTTTCAGGGTTTGTTTGAGATTGGACAGAGCTCTAGAGATGCCGAGATTCAGGGTTTGGATGATAGTCAGTGGTTGGACATTGCTTGTGATGTTAGCACGGGTGTACGTGCAGCTAGCCCAGAGTACACACCGTCATCTCCTTCTTTTATACCACCATCTCCGATGCCTACCCCACTCCCGTCACCAGTGGCTTCTCCATTAGCAGATCATGAGGAGCTTACTGAGATGGATCAGATCTGGATTCAGTTGACGAACCAGGCGAGCCTACTTGATGTTCATTCTGATCAGCTTGGGAGATTGGAGCAGTCTGAGCGTATACAGACTGTGGAGAGGCGGATTGGGACTATTGATCAGGCAGCTTGTGTTTTATTTGAGGAGTTGTATTCTGACTGTAGAGTGATGATTGGGTTGAGAGCTAGATTGGATGCTCTAGAGAGGTTACATGGTAGGGAGCTTAGAGGATTGGATTTTTGGGCCATTGGTTTAGGTAGAGGCCAGAGTAGGATATTGGGTATGATTAGACGAGCCAGAGGCGTTGACCGTATGCAGTGGCAGAGGATTTCGACTGCTGAGCATACCATTGGATCAGTGATGAGGGAGAACCAAGAGCTTAGAGACCGGGTAGCCCAGCTAGAGACCACTATTGGAGGATTGACCCGAGCATTTGAGGAGCTACACATTGCTAGGATCGATCACTAGATGTAGTAGTAGTGATGATGTATTCCTAGAGTAGTAGTAGTGATGATGTATTCCTAGGACTATTAGTATTTCAGTAGTATCTTAGAACTAACTATTGACGAGCTTGTAATTTTGTGAACCTTTATCTTTTGATATATATATTGATCCGTGCTAAAATGTATATATAAATATTATGCAACGACGGATACACGTGAATAAATACAAACTACCCCTTTGTGAAAAAGGATACTTGCAAAAACTCACGTTCGTGTGTAGTGTGAAACCAGGTAAGTGATTACCCGGATCGTTTCCCAACGAGGCTCGAATGGGCAAACTGTGGAAAGTATGGATTAGAGTGACTGATGAATTAGATATTTTGGATTTTGCTTTTTAATATCTAATTAACAAATGAGAAATAAATATACAAAAGAAAATTAAACGTGATTTAATTAAACTAAAAACGCGTAACGGGAAATCTAAAACGGGACTAAAAAGTGAAATCTATGAAATTAAAACCTAAAAGTGTAAAATTACTTAAAACTTATTTTAAAACTAAAATTATATTTTTTATAATTTATATCTAATTATTATTAATTATTTATTATTTAATTACTTTTTAAACTATTTTAATTTATAATAAATACTAAATGAACAAAGAAAAATCTAAAACTTTTTCTTTAAATATTATGAGGTGAAAAGAAGCTAAGAAAATTATAAAAATGAAAAGTTATTAATTAAAAATTTAAAAAGATAAAATCTATTAAATAGAAGCTATCACTTATTTTCTATTTTTATTTTTCTTAAGGTCTACAGATATGATTATATTTTTCCTAGATTCTACTTAACAAAAGAAAATTTTGAAAATTAAAATTATATTTTTCTGATTAATATTCTTTTTATTGTGATTTAATTATTAATAGAAATTAATTAAAAAGATTAAAAATATTAAATGACTTAGGAAAAATCTGAAAAATTCAGGATAAGTCTAAAATATTATTTAAAAGCTAGGAAAATTAAAATCAAAAGTCTACTAAACCCTAATAAGCAGTTGGGCAGATAAGCAGTTGGGCAAATAAGCTAATAAGCTCAAAACTTTACCAAAGGCTCAGAACAAGTGTAAACAACTTATCTAAGCATAAATCAACTGAAAAAGCTCAAATAAGCACTCTGGATAAGCAGATAAGCAATTGCACAGTACCAATAATTAGGGCAGAAATGGTGTTTAAACCCCTAACTTGCAGACTTGATTAAGCACTCCAATAAGCTATTGAGATGCAAACTAATGGGGGCAAAAGCTCCTCAGTACTACTGGCTATCTTAAAAACCAAAAAGCCCCAATTTTAATAAGCCAATTGAAGTCCAATTAAGCTCTAGTTCAGCTGATGATAGGAACTAGAGAAGTAGCAGGCTCAATCAGCAGTCCTATGGGGGACTTTTTTGCAGCCTAAATTAAGCTGTCTAATAAGCTCTAATGTGGAACTTAAGCTCAGAAATTGAAAACTGACCTAGCAAACATCTCACAGTCCAAAACTCAGATCCAGAAGAACTTATCTAGGGCTTAAAAATAAGCTAGAAAAGAAGCTCTTCACAACAAGTATGTACTGATTGCTCAGTACATGCTTGTGTGATGGGGGGGACTTTTAAGCCAAGTTTTAAGCTTTAATAAGCTGAACTGTGTTATGAATTTTGGAAATAAGCAGAATCTACCTAGCAAACTACTTAGAAAGCCAAAGATCAAGAGCTTAATAACACAAATAAGCACTAAATCCTAATCTAGAAAATGGTAGCAGACTGCTTGTTTTGTCTGTGTGTGCAGACTTACACAAAGTGGTGCACACAGCAAAGGGCCTCTAACCAACTTTATTAGCTACTCTAAATGGTTCACAAAGGACTCAGAAAAGCAAAGAAAAAGGCCAAAATGAGGTCATGGCTTATTCTAGCTTATTTGGCCTTTTTGAGGTCTGATTTCACCACAGACCCTTCAAATCTAGATTTTCTATTGAATTGGCTAATTAGGACTTAGAAACAGCTTATATAGAACATATTAAGCTGGTTTGAAGTTGGGGTTTTGGCAAATGAACAGTAGAAAGCTATATGACCTTCTTATGCCAAACAACCCTTTAATAGGGGCTGTCTTGGCTTTTAACTAACAAAGACCTATTTAACTTATAATAACTGATATCTAAGGTTTCACTAACTTAATTAAGTACTATTTAACAACTTTTAAAGCAAAATTAAGCAGTGAGTTAAGCTATGCTACTATTAGCTATTTTTGGTCTTTTTTAGTGATTTAAAGAGAAATAAAGAAAAAGCTATATAACTACTGATAACACAGATGAAATATGTTAAGAAACTAGTAATAAGCATATAACAACAATAATAAGCTAATAATAAGCACTTGTACAGTAAATAGCAAATGTAGGAAAAACAAGCTTACAACTGACTTGCTATGGAACATGGAACTTAAGAACAGAACACAACTAGCTTGTCAATGACAAGCTAGAAAACCCAGAAAAGCCTTCCTTAATAGCTTATTGCACCCAGAACAGCTTATTGGCTTCCAGGTTGACTTTTGTTGACTTTCTTCATAGTTTGAAACTTAAAACTGATAATCATTATATAAGCTTACAAAAAGCTATGAAAAGCTTGTATAAGCTTATAGCAAGGGTGTTTGAAGTTTGTGATGATGTCTTAACAGGTCTATGAGCTTATACGAATTAACATATAACTTGAAACTTAGCAATACTTGAAATTTAGAACAAAAGTGATTAAAACAAGATTACTTTGATTGATTATAACATAAACTTACAACTGAACGTGAGAAATTACAAACTAAGATTACTAAATTAGAAATACGATTACACTAGGTTAACTACTTGCCAATTAAGGCTTACAAACGTTTCTATTTATACTACAAATATTAGGGTTCTCTTTGTCTTTCATCTCTGAACAAATCCCAGCACTTGGTTGGTCTTGAAATCATCTCAGCCTTTGATTTTACTTTTGGCGCCAAAAATGAATATAGTGGGAAAACAGAGGTCTGAGGTGATGGGGAAGAGGCATTTAATGCCTTTTGGTTTGTTAGGTAAGGTGGAGTGTAGCAGAGGAGGGGGGTGGTGGGTTTGTCAGAGAGGCGGTGGAAAATGGTGGTATTGGTTTGGCTGGTTTTGGCGGTTGAGTGGTATAGAAGAAGGATTTGACCGAAGGTCAAACCTTCGGGTTTTATTAATAAAAAGGGTAAGGGGTTGGGTTTGGTTTATTTATGGATTGGGCTTGTGAATGGGCTAGGGTAGTAATTGGGTTTAGTGTGGGATGGGTTAAGGTTTTATTTTAGTTGGGTTTGTTATATAAGGGTCCGGTTTGGTTTGTAGATATTTAAGCACAAAGACCAATTTTGTAATTTCTGAATTCTTGAAGGGTTGAAACTGTAATTTCACCAAAGTTATCAAAAGGGATAAATTGTAACATGTGAATAGTACAAGGGTATTATTTGATAAATTATACTTTTTAAATACCCGAGGACTAAATTTGCCAATTTTGAAACTTGAGGGGTAAAAGTTGCCATTTTTAGAAAACTTTCATCCAGGGACTAAAAGTGAACATGTTTGATATCCCAAGGACTAATTGTTGACTTTTCTTTCATTTTAAACCTTCAGGGACTAATTCTGCCAATTTGTGAAACTTCAGGGACTGAAAATGACAATTTTGTGAACTTTGCATGTTTTTCACTTGTTTTCAATCTTTTTGTTCCTGAATCATATAAAAACACATTTTATGATATTTTCTGTATTATGAAGCATATCTGCATGTTTTTAAATGTTTTTGCAGATAAAATGTGACAGAAATGATGAGTATTTAGACACTCATCAATCCCCCACACTAAACTATTGCTAGTCCCTAGCAATCATTTATGAAAATTTAATGGATTTTATCTCTTTACCAAAAGCCATTACTTCTGGAGTAGCCAATGTTTTAGTATGTGATACTTTGGTACAATGATAACCAAATGATTTTGAGCAAACCATCAGCTGTCAACGGATTTGATTTGTCTTTACCAAAAGCCGTTTGCTTCTGGACTAGCCAACTCTTAGATAAAATACAGTTATTATCTTTGGTGAGCTGATTACCAATCATGGTTTTCCACTGCCTTTACCACAAGCCATAACCTTGCGGGCTAGCCAACTCTTCACTTATAAAGATATGGTGAGTTGAATACCATACAATTTTAGGCAAATTGTAAGCCATAAACGGATTTGAGACATCTTTACCAAGAGCCGTTTGCTCTCGGATTAGCCAATCCTTATGTGGGTTAGACATGGCGGAATGATAACCATTTATTGCGTTCTAAGTGAGAAAAAAAAAATTAAATTTTGGCAAAAATGGGGGTACTGGATGGTACATATGATCAAATTCGCTAGAATTCCCCCCCACACTTAGAACTGAATATTGCCCTCAATATTCAAAGTACCGGCTATTATGCCGACACTTAGAACGTAAAAAGGAAACATTACTAATAGCTTTTTTTTTTTTTTTTTTTTTTTTTTTTTTTTTTTTTTTTTTTTTTTTTTTTTGAAAATGTACATACATACAACATGTGGGGCATCTCCCCCACACTAGGGTGAGACATGGGTGAAAACCCATGTTTTACTACTGTTTTTATTAACCGAGTCACTAGCTTGACTCGACCCCGAATTCATTGGTTCATGGGGAAGTAAGTGGAAGAAACCATCTCCATCGGGCTTTCATTCAAGATGTCTAGATAAACATTGAAGTATATGAAAGTTCCACACCGATGGAGATATATCCGGCTTTTAAACCAATGTTAGATGGAAAATGCCGGGGTCAAAGGTAATATCCTCACTCCCGAATGAGTGAAGGATAGGGGAAATCACCGGGTAAGTGAAGGGAAGAAGAGAGATCTGAATAGCAATTAAGATAAGAACTTCCTCCTCAAGAATTGCATATTCAAGTGGAGGAGGCAAGTCCTTAAATTTGATCTCAGGAATTTTATCAGTTTTCTCAACTGACTTGATTTCCTCATTATGAAGTTGTTTTGGTGGAAGAGGGGAAGATGAATCTTCGTTTAATAAACTTTCTAGAAAAAGAATGTCCCCCTCAGGATCAAAATAGTTATCATCAACCTCATGCGGAAGTGAACTATCTAGAGCAAGAAAAGCATCGACCTCATCCCAAAAGGGATCACTTCCCTCAACCATAATAAGAGAAGGGGAAGAGTCGGCTATGATAAGTTGAGAAGATGTGGTGGGTTCCCCACTCACAGAATTATGAAAATAACCAAGATTTTCTTGAGAGTACTCCTTTGAAGTAATATCAATGACATCGATTCGGTTAACCGATGCAGAATCATAGTTTAAGGAGTACCTCGAAGTTTGATCATGGTTAAAGGTAACAGCTTCATTACCCACACGCAATGTGATCTCATGCTTAAATACATCAATAAGAGCATGGCCCGTTTTTAGGAATCCTCTTCCAAGAATGAGAGGAACCTTTTGATCTGCGTCGAAGTCAACAACTACAAAGTCAGCTGGAAAATGGAACTTCCCTACTTTCACAAACACATCCTCGGCAATGCCGCGTGGATGAGATATGGTTCGATCTGCAAGCTCAAGAGTCATGCAGGTAGGAGTAAGAGCCAGAAGAGAAAGTTTCTTCCACACTGAATGAGGCATCAGGTTGATGCTTGCACCAAGATCGGCCAAGGCATAGCATTCAACCATTCCTGGAAATACACAAGGTATTAGAAACTTTCCAGGATCTCCAAGCTTCTCGGGAAGCTTTTTCAAGATAACTGCTGAGCAGTTCTCATTTAATGGAGTTTTAGCCATTTCAATCAGTTTTTCCTTGTTGCTTAACAAGTGTTTGATTGTTGATGCAAACTTGGGCATCAGAATGATAGCATCCGCAAAACTTATGTCAAAATGTAATTCTTTAAATATTTGAAAGAATTTGTCCATTTATTGACTAGCCTTTTCCCGGAGCTTTTGCTCATTTAAGCGCGATAGGTAAGGAATGTAAGGTTTGGATTTAGGGGCAATGACTTCAGGAGTCTCAACAGATTCAAAGACAACTCCTGGTTTGGATTTCTTTTTCAGGATAACCGGAGGATGGACTTGTGCTGTACTTTGTGGGCTTGGAATTTGCACTTTGTCCGTTGTATCCTCCGTCTCTTTTTCCATTTCAAACAACGGAGGAGGAATAGGGCCAGAGGGTCCCTCATAAGCAGCACCACTCCGAGTGGTGATAGCTTTGACGAAAGTGGTATTTTCATCATCATCACTGTCATCAAGCACACTGATAGGAGTAGCATTGAGCATATTGGAATAAGCTATGGCTGTTCTTTGCTCACTAAGTTTGTTTGACAAACTTTTAACCGTAAATCGTGAAAGAGTAGGATCTATTCTTGACGGTTGAGGAGCAATTGTGGGTATAGAGTTTTGGACAACCATAGGTTGGACGTATTTAGCACTTCCATTGTTAGTTGGAAGTACCGGGTCCTTTATCACCTTGAGTCCAACATGAGCTTTACCACTACGTGTAGTGACAGCTTTGAGTTCACCCCTTGGGTTGACAACAGTGTTACTTGGGAGACCTCCCGAGGTAGAAGGTAGATCATTTAAAGACTTTTTTATATCATTTATTTGGGTAACCAATAACCGGTTTGTCTCATATTGTGTCCTGTTTGTCTCCTCTTGGGATTTTGTGAATTGCTTAAGCAACTCATCTGAGGACGTCTGATTTTGGTTTTGGACATTCCATGGCTTTTGGTTAAAGTTACCCTGATTCTGACCTCGGTTTTGATTGAAATTTTGGGAATTGTTGAAATTTTGTCCCTGATTTTGAACAAAGCGATTTTGATTATTCTGATTTGGCACGGGTGGAAAACCGGGTGGTACCATAGCATTCGGTGCTCGGTACTGAGTTTCAGCATGCGGTCGGTATTGATTTTGGTTTACTGCCGCTACGGGAGCTGGGTAAAGAGAAGCATCGGTTGCTTGACAATCATAATACGCATGCGGACCACCACAAGTTTCACACACTTTGTTTATTGCTTTGATTTGTTCCGGTTTATGAATCTCACTCTTCAATTCTTTCATTTCCTTCATCATGCAACGCATTGCGTCCGTTAGAAAGGCTAACTCTGATGAGTTACCGGATGAAGAAGCAGGAGTGACAGGAACATTCACTTTGTTTCGAGAAATAGGAACTTTTGATTTATTTCACAAATTTCAACCACCTCTTTAGGTTTACGATTCAAGATATTGCCACCGGCGGCTGCGTTAAGTGCATCTTGATCGTTTTGGTTCAACCCATTATAAAACGTATTGATCTGTTGTAACTCCGTGAAATCGTGATGCGGGCATTTTCTTAGGAGATCTTTAAATCTGTCCCATGCCTCTCCGAAGTTTTCATCAAAACCTTGACGAAATCCAGCAATTTCATTTTTTAGATTAGTCGTCTTTGATGGAGGGAAGAAATAATTGACAAATTTCTTTACGAGATCTTCCCAGGTTTCAATGGATCGAGGGGGTTCTTTATCCAGCCAAATCCGGGCTGCCCCTTCGAGTGAGAATGGAAATAGCATCAATTTGATAACTGTTTGCGGCACATTCTTGTAATTGATTGTAGAGGTCAACTTGTTGAACCAACGAATGTGTGCATAGGGATCCTCTCGTTCAAACCCGTGGAATTGGTTTGTGGACACGAGCTGAATCAAATGTGTTTTCAGTTCAAAATGATCAGAATCGATGGGTGGTAAAACGATGGCATCTCCGTAACCCTCGGTGGGTGCTAGGAGCATCTCAGCCATTGTGCGTTCGTCTGCCATATTATGAGTGAGAACAGTACGAATCTCGGGTTCGACTATTTGGGCAGCACGTCTACGATTACGTCTTCTCGGAATATCTACGAGTTCACGTAAAGGGCTTGATGACGTGGAAGAACGAGTGTGCATGCACTAAGTAAAATATTTTAATTAAATCAAGATCGAAGCAAAACACAAGTGAACTTAAACCAACAATCAACAAGCGTACGGTAGCTCTCTAAAAGATAAACGCACAGAGTGGCGGAGAAGCAAAGGTGGGCAATTAATGCTCCTTAAAAACCCGCTTCTTTCAGTTCGACAATTTAATGTCAAACTGTCCTTAAACCTCCTTTATAGTTTGTTTATCAATCAAAGGTGAGCCGATATTCGCAAGTGATACAAAGGCAAGTTTTAAATCTGATGTTTGGGAACTTATTATGGTCGTACCCCCAGTTAGGTAGTACTCTGTCTTGGTTCTCGATGGTAAATTTTATTGTTGTTATTATTAAACAAAGAAAACGGAAAATGTTTTTGGTGTTTTTATTTTTTATATGATAATATATATAGAAAAGAAAAGAAATATATATATATATATATATATATATATATATATATATATATATATATATGGAACTTCTGGAAGAAGGATCTCAAATCACTAATCGCTTAAACTCTACACAATATTGTCGCAACACAACCTCCCTGGCAGCGGCGCCAAAATTTGATCCGTGCTAAAATGTATATATAAATTGTTGGGAATTAAATATTCTGAAGGTACTGCTAGTACATCAAAGTACTGCTAGTACATCAAGATACTGCTAGTTCATGATCAAAGTACTGCTGCTACATCAAAGTACTGCTGCTTCATCAAAGTACTGCTGATCAGTGACTCATTGGATAAGATCGAAAAGATATTTATTGTATTTTGGTCAAACATATACGGTAGATAATATCTTACTCCATGTGCTTAGTTAACAAGTTGTATACATAGATACATGTTGTATCTTATGTACTGACACAATATGCATAAAGTTAAACAAGTAAGTCGGTCAAGACTTTTAGCAAAATTGTAAAGATCTCTTGCAACTATAAAAGAGATCTTAGACTTAGATATTAAAAGTAGACACAATAGAACACACATGCACATGCATAACTGTTAGAACAAGAACAAAAACAATATCACAAGTCTAAAACATAAGATTCAAGGTTTTGTAACCCTAGTGAAAAACTCAAGATCACTCGTATTATTTGGAATAATATTGAATCGTTTAGTGAAATACTTTCTTTGTTCATTGTTAAGTAACAAACATAATTCTTCCATTTCCATAACATACATAACCTTCTAAGTGTGATTAAGTAAATTCCGCGTGCTTAATCATATTAAGTCAATATATCTCATACACAAAGACACAAGGTTTAACCACCTTAACCGTGTATAAACCAGATCCTCACAGTTGGTATCAGAGCTTAGGGTTGATATATTTGAATTAGAAGAAACAGAAATGGATCCACATGATGTTCAAACAAATGTTGCTGCAAAGTTGCCCATAATCAAACCCAATGAGTTTGAGTTATGGAGGATGAGAATTGAGCAATATTTCATGGTCCAAGATTATACTCTTTGGGATATAATTATATATGGTGATTCCTTTTCACCAAGCTACTCAGAGGTTGTCCTAGAAGGTAAAACAAGTAGAAAAAGAAATACTGGACCAGTGTCAAATGAAGAGAAGATACTGAAGAGAAATGATCAGAAAGCAAGAAATTTGCTGCTTATGACCATTCCTAGTGAGCAGATGCTATCATTCAACAAGTATCTTGATGCAAAAACTCTTTTTGAAGAGATTTGTGCATATTTTGGTGGTAATGAAACTACCAAAAAGACACAGAAGACACTACTAAAGCAACAATTTGAAAACTTTACTGCTTTTAGTAATGAGTCTCTTGATAAGCTATTCTCAAGATTACACAAGCTTGTCAGTCAGTTAGCTGTGTTAGGTGTTGAGACAGAGAAGGAAGATCTCAACATGAAGTTTTTGAGAAGTCTACCTGATGAGTTCCATACTCATGTTATTGTCTGGATGAACAAACCAGACATTGAAACCATGAAGCTCAATGATTTGTACAACAACTTCAAAATTGTTGAACAAAGTCTGAAGAAATCTGGTCATTATGGTACTAGTTCTGGAAACGTGGCACTTTTGTCAGTTCCTAGTATTAGTAAGAATGAAGAGGTAGATGAAGGTGAAAGTGCTCCTTCCACAAGTTCTCACAAGGATGTTGCTGGTCTTGGAGATGCAACATTCTATGCTTTTATTACCAGTCAATCTAATGGCTCTCCTCTCAACCATGAAGACCTTGAGCAGGTAGATGGTGATGATTTGGAAGCTATGGATATTAAATGGCAGGTTGCTTTGCTTAGCATGAGGGCTAAGAAGTATTGGCAAAGAACTGGGAAGCAGATTACCATAAATGGTAATGATACTGCTGGGTTTGATAAGAAGAAAGTGGAGTGTTTCAACTGTCATAGGTTAGGACACTTTGCTAAGGAGTGTAGAAGCCCAAGAAAGCAGGAGAATAGAAACACATGGTATAAGCAAGATAGGAAAAAGGAAGTTACTGTTGAAGAGCCAAAGGCTATGTTGGCTATTGATGGTATTGGTTATGATTGGAGCTCTATGGCTATTGAAGAGGATGCACCACCAAATGCTGCTCTTTTGGCCAATGAATTTGCTCTAATGGCTCATTCTGATTCAGAGGTAAACAATATTACATCTTGTACTGAATCATGTCCTAATCTTAAAGCTTATGAAGACCTTAATAAGAGATTTGAAGCTCATAAACAAGAGCTGCTTGATTCTTTGTTTAATTTGGCTAATCACAAAAGAGGTCTAGGTGTTTTGGAAAAACAAGTTTTACATTTTAAAAATAATGAAATTCATTTTGCTGATGACATCAATATACTAAAAAATGACATTAAGATCAGAGATGAGTGTATTGTTGAGTTGAATGAATCATTAGCTAAACATAAGAATGAAAGAGAAAATGTAAAGGTTTCTGTGGATGTTTTAGCACATTCCTCAGAAGGATTCAATAAGCTTTGGGAAGCCCAAGTTATTGATAAGGTCAATTCTGGTGTTGGATTTAAGTCTGTACCCCCACCATACAGAGGTGTTCATTCACCTCCAGGTATTGATTTAGCACACACAGGGTTACCTGAGTTTCAAGAACCAATCATGGAATATGGTTCTAAGGTCACTAAATCTCCTAAGATAGAAAAGGTAAGTAAAAGTTTAGATAAAACTTTATCTTATCAGGACAAGGTGTCCTTTATTAAGAAAGGAGATACTATAGTTGTTGAAGATTGTACAACTGATAGTGATAGTGATGAAGAAGAACAGGTTATGTCTAAACCTGTATTGGTTAAGAAAGTAGGAACAAGTCTTCCTAAGATAGTCAATCACAACACTAACAGGCCTAAGTCAAGTGTTAAAAGTACTGTTAGGAAACCAGTTAGATATTGTGAACAATATAGAACTACAAACAAGCCCAGAGGTAACCAAAGGAATTGGAACAACCTCAAGTCTAACCAATTAGGTGATGACTTTGCATTTTATAATAAAGCTTGTTATACATGTGGTAGTTTTGACCATCTTGCAGCTTTCTGCAACCAAAGGGTAACTGGGTATGAATACAATAGGGTGAATTACAAAAGGCAAACTCCTCAAACTCTTTTTCACTCTAATACTCATAGATCTAAACCCAGAACAGTCTCAAACAAGTCTGGACTCAAAGGTCCTGATAGACAAAAAGGTTCTGTTAACAAAGTACTGCCGGTTCAAATTCAAAGTACTGGTAAATCTAAAAGTACTGTTAGACCTTTGATGACTGTTAACCCAAAATCAACAGCTAAGGATGCAAAAACAACTTTCAAACATGCATCTAAAACTGTTCTAAGGCCCATTCAATCAAAAGCAGTGGTCCACAAACAAATTTGGAGACCAAAGGGTGTGACTTCAAAGTTAGCAAACTCTGCTGAACATGTTACTCACTCTGCTGCTAAGGGTAATAGGGCAAATGCTGTTAAGGCCTCAGCATGTTGGATTCAAAAATCCAATGTTGCATCAACAGTCCTTAAAAGATTAAACTATATTGATGCAAGAGGCAGATTCAAGTCAGTAATGGCTTGGATCCCCAAAGAAAACTAACTTTCTTATTTGTGTGCAGGGACATTCTATTGATCATCAAGATCAAGGATACTCAGATAGTGGATGTTCTAATCACATGACAGGCAACATGTCTTATCTTTCAGACTTTCAAGAATTCAATGGAGGATATGTTACCTTTGGAGGTGGTTTTCGTGGCAAAATTTCTGGTAAAGGTACTATTAAAACCGGAAATTTAGATTTTGAAAATGTGTACTATGTACAAGAGTTAAAGTATAATTTTTTTAGTGTTTCACAAATGTGTGACAAAAAGAATAATGTCCTTTTTACTGACACTGAATGTCTTGTTCTATCTAAGGATTTTAAGATGCCTGATGAAAATCAAGTACTTCTTAGAATTCCTAGAAAGGCCAACATGTATAGTGTTGATATGAAGAACATCATTTCTAAAGAAGATTTAACTTGTCTTGTATCAAAGGCCACATTGGATGAATCAATGTTATGGCATAGAAGGCTTGGTCATATTAACTTCAAAACCATAAATAAAATTGTTAAGAATGGTTTGGTAAGAGGTTTACCTCACAAAAGATTTGAAAATGATCAAACATGCATTGCTTGTCTAAAAGGCAAACAACACAAAGCCACTTGTAAGCCCAAAATTTTTAACTCTATCAATCAGTCATTGTTTATGCTGCATATGGACTTATTTGGACCAGTTTCAGTAAGGAGTATACAACATAAAAAATATTGTCTTGTTATAACTGATGACTATAGCAGATTTACATGGGTTTTCTTTTTAGCCACTAAGGATGAGACATCAAGCATCCTTAAGGAATTCATTACACTGATAGAAAACCAAGTAAGCAAGAAAGTCAAAGTCATTAGGAGTGATAATGGGACAGAGTTTAGAAATAGAGTTATGGATGATTTCTGCAAAGAAAAAGGTATTAGGAGAGAATATAGTGTTGCTAGAACACCACAACAGAATGGAGTGGTTGAAAGAAAGAATAGAACACTAATTGAAGCTGCTAGAACAATGTTAGCTGATTCTAAGCTACCAATAATCTTTTGGGCAGAGGCAATTAACACTGCTTGCTATGTTCAAAATAGAGTTTTAGTTGTGCAGCCTCACAATAAGACATCATATGAACTCTTTAATGGTAGAACTCCTGCAATAGGATTTCTTAGACCTTTTGGATGTCATGTGACAATTCTCAATACCTTAGACCATTTAGGAAAATTTGATGGTAAAGCAGATGAAGGTTTCTTAGTTGGATATTCTCTTGTTAGCAAAGCTTTTAGAGTTTACAACTTAAGAACTGAGAAAGTTCAAGAAGAACTACATGTGGAGTTTCAGGAAAACAAATCCAGTGTAGTAGGTCAAGGACCAAAATGGATATTTGATCTTGATTATCTAACAAACTCTATGAATTATTTACCTGTTGTTGCAGAAACTAATACTTTTTCAGGTTCACAAGCAACAAATGAGGTGGAGTTAGATAAAGATCAATCTGATGTCATTATGCCATTGTGGTCAAGTACCAGTGTGGATTTAGCTTCAAACAATGATGAATCTTCTTCTGATAAAGCAAAAGAGGATGTTGAGGCTCAAAGAAAAGATGTTGGAACAGAGGAACAACTCAATATGTTGAATATTGAAAGTACTGCTGAGACAGAGCAAAGTACTGTGAGTACTTCTCAAGGTACTGGTAGTTCAGTTGAAGGTACTGCTGGTCCTTCACACTCAAGAGATGCAGAATTTCAAGAAGATGAAGTGGATTTGACTAATCTTTCATCATCTTATCATGTTCCCACTACCCCACACACAAGAATTCACAAAGTTCATTCCCTAGATAATGTGATTGGAGATGTACAATCTGGTGTGAAGACAAGAAGACAACTAGTCTCTTCAGACCAACAAGGGATTCTTGATGCCCTTTATGCTTCAAAACAACATGAACTTTCAAACTCATGTTTATTTGTATGTTTTCTCTCTCAAAAGGAACCAAAGAATATTCTTACAGCCCTAGATGATTCAAGCTGGGTAGAGGCTATGCAAGAAGAGCTTCTTCAGTTCAAGATTCAAAAGGTTTGGGTGCTAGCTGATTTACCTACAGGTGAAAAGCTAATTGGCACTAGATGGGTTTTTAAGAACAAAAGGGATGACAGAGGAATTGTGATCAAGAATAAGGCTAGATTAGTAGCACAAGGGTACACACAAGAAGAAGGGATAGATTATGATGAAGTTTATGCTCCAGTAGCAAGAATTGAGGCAATTAGGCTGTTTCTAGCTTATGCTTCATTTTTAGGCTTCACAGTCTATCAAATGGATGTCAAAAGCGCATTTTTTATATGGTGAAATTGAAAGAGAGGTATATGTTTCACAACCTCCTGGTTTCATTGATCCATTACATCCAAACAAAGTGTACAGAGTAGTGAAAGCTCTCTATGGCCTTCATCAGGCACCAAGAGCTTGGTATGCAACACTTGCTTCCTATTTATTAGAAAATGGATTTCAAAGAGGGAAGATTGATCAGACACTTTTCATCAAACAGCACAAGAAGGATCTTCTGTTAGTGCAGGTGTATGTGGATGACATTATCTTTGGATCTACAAGGAAGGAAATGTGTTTAGAATTTGAGAAGCTTATGAAAGATAAGTTTCAAATGAGTTCTATGGGAGAACTTACATTCTTTTTGGGTTTGCAAGTTAAGCAATCATCTGAAGGCATATTTATTAGTCAAGACAAATATGTTGCAGAGATACTTAGAAAATTTCAATTTGCTGATTCAAAAATAGCAAGCACACCAATGGACTCAGAGAAGCACCTTCTGAAAGATGAAGATGGAGAAAATGTAGATGTACACAATTACAGATCTATGATAGGCTCTTTGATGTATCTTACATCATCTAGACCTGATATCATGTTTCCTGTTTGTGTCTGTGCAAGATTTCAAGTTACTCCAAAGGTTTCTCATTTAACTGCAGTCAAGAGAATTTTTAGATATCTTAAAGGTCAACCAAAGTTGGGTATATGGTATTCTAGAGAATCTCCTTTTGATTTGGTAGCATATTCGGATAGTGATTATGCTGGTGCTAGCTTAGACAGAAAGTCAACAACTGGAGGATGTCAATTCCTTGGGTGTAGACTTGTCTCATGGCAGTGTAAGAAGCAAACAAGTGTGGCAAATTCAACAACTGAAGCTGAATATATAGCTGCTGCAAGTTGCTCTAGTCAAGTTCTATGGCTTCAAAACCAACTCCTTGATTATGGGTACAATTTCTTAAACACTGTTATTTATATTGATAATAGTAGTACAATTTGTATTATTAAAAATCCTGTACAACACTCTAAAACAAAACACATTGAAATTAGACATCACTTTATAAGAGATTGCAATGAGAAAAGATTAATTCAAGTTCTTAAAATTGCTTCAGAGCATAATTTTGCAGATCTGTTAACAAAAGCTTTTGATGTTTCAAGGTTTCAGTACTTAATAGCAAGTATTGGAATGCTTAATCTTTAAATTTTCAATATGATGTGTTTTTGTACATAAATTTTTGAAAGTACTGCTGGATTTATAAGGTACTGCTATATCAAAATTTGAATTGTGTTATTCATATAGTTGGTTTTATGATTAATCTAATGCAAGACAAGTACTTTGTACATTGTTCTTTTGGTTTTAGACTAACTATTTCAGGTATGAATATGTAAACACAAAGGATATTTCAAGTGAAATGGGAACAGCAGAATGCCTATCAAATTGCTGACCATAGTAGATTTATGATGGACTGAGTTTAGGAATTAAACCTCCTTAAAACTTCTTTCTTGAAATCTAGTTATGATATTTCACATTGAATTGATGACTTAGTTGGTCAGATAGTAACTGATACAACTCACTTTCTATCATTTTATACTTTCAAGTATAATGAGTTAGTCTAAGGACATCTGATAGAAATAACAGCTAGTGAAAGTGAATCTAACACTTGTGTTGGAGGTAACAATTGCTATGAGCTGGAAACCCTGTCAAGAAAATCTTTTGAATAGATTTATCTTTTCACAGGCAGTTAGTGATAACTGAAATACATTGGTTCTCACACAACCAGAGGTTATTTTTAAACCGAAATTTTGATTAGGTGTCTGTTACACACTTGATTCTTTCAAAATGGTTGAAGTAGTATGATTTTTCAATTCCAAAATCATAAACATACTACTAAGCTAAATAATTTCTTAAAAGGATTTTCAAGGATTCAGAAAAACCATTCATTTATGGACTATGAATCAAAATGTCCACTGATTCACCTCTCATAGGAGTTAACACACCTAGAAGTGATGAGGACAGCATCTTAAACTCTTAAGGAATTGATGGCTTCATGTACAATATTGTCTGAAAACAAGTTCAAACTGATAGATCAGGTGATATGAAGAGAAGTTCTTTAGTACATAGTGAGATCTTCCAAACAAGGGGAGGAAACAAAAGTTATTTACTTCAGGGGAGGTTATAATCTCAGGGGAGGAAATAATTGCCCAGAAAAGGAAGAATAAACCAATATATGGAAGGAGAAGACAAGAGCATACAAGATGATGTAGAGGTTGAAAATGATTAGAACAGATCAAATATCTAGAAGGGATGAAGCATTCCTAAAGGAGAAAGTTCTATCTAGATCAAACGAAGAAAAGTTTCAATTTCACTTCAAAGACATGCTGGTTAGATGATTTCACTTGTTGAAACAAGCATCCAAGATACACAGCATCATTGCCTCTTACAATTCCTCCATCCAAGGAAATTGCACCATCTTTTGGTACAATGTTTTTGATATTGCTGAAGTCAAAGAAGAACAAAGCAGATGAGTTCAGAATAGAAGAATAGTTCAGATTCAAGAAGTGTTTGAAAGATCTTCACAAGTCCTCATTTAATTCAGAAAAACATGTTTGAATTAATTCACATGTTTAGGGGAGGATTGTTGGGAATTAAATATTCTGAAGGTACTGCTAGTACATCAAAGTACTGCTAGTACATCAAGATACTGCTAGTTCATGATCAAAGTACTGCTGCTACATCAAAGTACTGCTGCTTCATCAAAGTACTGCTGATCAGTGACTCATTGGATAAGATCGAAAAGATATTTATTGTATTTTGGTCAAACATATACGGTAGATAATATCTTACTCCATGTGCTTAGTTAACAAGTTGTATACATAGATACATGTTGTATCTTATGTACTGACACAATATGCATAAAGTTAAACAAGTAAGTCGGTCAAGACTTTTAGCAAAATTGTAAAGATCTCTTGCAACTATAAAAGAGATCTTAGACTTAGATATTAAAAGTAGACACAATAGAACACACATGCACATGCATAACTGTTAGAACAAGAACAAAAACAATATCACAAGTCTAAAACATAAGATTCAAGGTTTTGTAACCCTAGTGAAAAACTCAAGATCACTCGTATTATTTGGAATAATATTGAATCGTTTAGTGAAATACTTTCTTTGTTCATTGTTAAGTAACAAACATAATTCTTCCATTTCCATAACATACATAACCTTCTAAGTGTGATTAAGTAAATTCCGCGTGCTTAATCATATTAAGTCAATATATCTCATACACAAAGACACAAGGTTTAACCACCTTAACCGTGTATAAACCAGATCCTCACATAAATATTATGCAACGACGGATACACGTGAATAAATACAAATTACCCCTTTGTGAAAAAGGATACTTGAAAAAACTCACGTTCGTGTGTAGTGTGAAACCAGGTAAGTGATTACCCGGATCGTTTCCCAACGAGGCTGGAATGGGCAAACTGTGGAAAGTATGGATTAGAGTGACTGATGAATTAGATATTTTGGATTTTGCTTTTTAATATCTAATTAACAAATGAGAAATAAATATACAAAAGAAAATTAAACGTGATTTAATTAAACTAAAAACGCGTAACGGGAAATCTAAAACGGGACTAAAAAGTGAAATCTATGAAATTAAAACCTAAAAGTGTAAAATTACTTAAAACTTATTTTAAAACTAAAATTATATTTTTTATACTTTATATCTAATTATTATTAATTATTTATTATTTAATTACTTTTTAAACTATTTTAATTTATAATAAATACTAAATGAACAAAGAAAAATCTAAAACTTATTCTATAAATATTATGAGGTGAAAAGAAGCTAAGAAAATTATAAAAATGAAAAGTTATTAATTAAAAATTTAAAAAGATAAAATCTATTAAATAGAAGCTATCACTTATTTTCTATTTTTATTTTTCTTAAGGTCTACAGATATGATTATATTTTTCCTAGATTCTACTTAACAAAAGAAAATTTTAAATATTAAAATTATATTTTTCTGATTAATATTCTTTTTATTATGATTTAATTACTAATAGAAACTAATTAAAAAGATTAAAAATATTAAATGACTTAGGAAAAATCTGAAAAATTCAGTATAAGTCTAAAATATTATTTAAAAGCTAGAAAAATTAAAATCAAAAGTCTACTAAACCCTAATAAGCAGTTGGGCATATAAGCAGTTGGGCAAATAAGCTAAAAATAAGCTAATAAGTTCAAAACTTTACCAAAGGTTTAGAACAAGTGTAAACCACTTATCTAAGCAAAAATCAACTGAAAAAGCTCAAATAAGCACTCTGGATAAGCAGATAAGCAATTGCACAGTACCAATAATTAGGGCAGAAATGGTGTTTAAACCCCTAACTTGCAGACTTGATTAAGCACTCCAATAAGCTATTGAGATGCAAACAAATGGGGGCAAAAGCTCCTCAGTACTACTGGCTATCTTAAAAACCAAAAAGCCCCAATTTTAATAAGCCAATTGAAGTCCAATTATGCTCTAGTTCAGCTGATGATAGGAACTAGAGAAGTAGCAGGCTCAATCAGCAGTCCTATGGGGGACTTTTTTGCAGCCCAAATTAAGCTGTCTAATAAGCTCTAATGTGGAACTTAAGCTCAGAAATGTAAAACTGACCTAGCAAACATCTCACAGTCCAAAACTCAGATCCAGAAGAACTTATCTAGGGCTTAAAAATAAGCTAGAAAAGAAGCTCTTCACAACAAGTATGTACTGATTGCTCAGTACATGCTTGTGTGATGGGGGGGACTTTTAAGCCTAATTTTAAGCTTTAATAAGCTGAACTGTGTTATGAATTTTGGAAATAAGAAGAATCTACCTAGCAAACTACTCAGAAAGCCAAAGATCAAGAGCTTAATAACACAAATAAGCACTAAATCCTAATCTAGAAAATGGTAGCAGACTGCTTGTTTTGTCTGTGTGTGCAGACTTGCACAAAGTGGTGCACACAGCAAAGAGCCTCCAACCAACTTTATTAGCTACTCTAAATGGTTCACAAAGGACTCAGAAAAGCAAAGAAAAAGGCCAAAATGAGGCCACGGCTTATTCTAGCTTATTTGGCCTTTTTAAGGTCTGATTTCACCACAGACCCTTCAAATCTAGATTTTCTATTGAATTGGCTAATTAGTACTTAGAAACAGTTTATATAGAACATATTAAGCTGGTTTGAAGTTGGGGTTTTGGCAAATGAATAGTAGAAAGCTATATGACCTTCTTATGCCAAACAACCCTTTAATAGGGGCTGTCTTGGCTTTTAACTAACAAAGACCTATTTAACTTATAATAACTGATATCTAAGGTTTCACTAACTTAATTAAGTACTATTTAACAACTTTTAAAGCAAAATTAAGCAGTGAGTTAAGCTATGCTACTATTAGCTATTTTTGGTCTTTTTTAGTGATTTAAAGAGAAATAAAGAAAAAGCTATATAACTACTGATAACACAGATGAAATATGTTAAGAAACTAGTAATAAGCATATAACAACAATAATAAGCTAATAATAAGCACTTGTACAGTAAATAGCAAATGTAGGAAAAACAAGCTTACAACTGACTTGCTATGGAACATGGAACTTAAGAACAGAACACAACTAGCTTGTCAATGACAAGCTAGAAAACCCAGAAAAGCCTTCCTTAATAGCTTATTGCACCCAGAACAGCTTATTGGCTTCCAGGTTGACTTTTGTTGACTTTCTTCATAGTTTGAAACTTAAAACTGATAATCACTATATAAGCTTACAAAAAGCTATGAAAAGCTTGTATAAGCTTATAGCAAGGGTGTTTGAAGTTTGTGATGATGTCTTAACAGGTCTATGAGCTCATACGAATTAACATTTAACTTGAAACTTAGCAATACTTGAAATTTAGAACAAAAGTGATTAAAAAAAGATTACTTTGATTGATTATAGCATAAACTTACAACTGAACGTGAGAAATTACAAACTAAGATTACTAAATTAGAAATACGATTACACAAGGTTAACTACTTGCCAATTAAGGCTTATAAACGTTTCTATTTATACTACAAATATTAGGGTTCTCTTTGTCTTTCATCTCTGAACAAATCCCAGCACTTGGTTGGTCTTGAAATCATCTCAGCCTCTGATTTTACTTTTGGCGCCAAAAATGAATATAGTAGGAAAACAGAGGTCTGAGGTGATGGGGAAGAGGCATTTAATGCCTTTTGGTTTGTTAGGTAAGGTGGAGTGTAGCAGAGGAGGGGGTGGTGGGTTTGTAAGAGAGGCGATGGAAAATGGTGGTATTGGTTTGGCTGGTTTTGGCGGTTGAGTGGTATAGAAGAAGGATTTGACTGAAGGTCAAACCTTCGGGTTTTATTAATAAAAAGGGTAAGGGGTTGGGTTTGGTTTATTTATGGATTGGGCGTGTGAATGGGCTGGGGTATGTAACTGGGTTTAGTGTGGGATGGGTTAAGGTTTTATTTTAGTTGGGTTTGTTATATAAGGGTCCGGTTTGGTTTGTAGATATTTAAGCACAAGGACCAATTTTGTAATTTCTGAATTCTTGAAGGGTTGAAACTGTAATTTCACCAAGGTTATCAAAAGGGCTAAATTGTAACATGTGAATAGTACAAGGGTATTATTTGATAAATTATACTTTTTAAATACCCGAGGACTAAATTTGCCAATTTTGAAACTTGAGGGGTAAAAGTTGCCATTTTTAGAAAACTTTCATCCAGGGACTAAAAGTGAACATGTTTGATATCCCAAGGACTAAAGTTGACTTTTCTTTCATTTTAAACCTTCAGGGACTAATTCTGCCAATTTGTGAAACTTCAGGGACTGAAAATGACAATTTTGTGAACTTTGCATGTTTTTCACTTGTTTTCAATCTTTTTGTTCCTGAATCATATAAAAACACATTTTATGATATTTTCTGTATTTTGAAGCATATCTGCATGTTTTTAAATGTTTTTGCAGATAAAATGTGACAGAAATGATGAGTATTTAGACACTCATCAATCCCCCACACTAAACTATTGCTAGTCCCTAGCAATCATTTATGAAGATTTAATGGATTTTATCTCTTTACCAAAAGCCATTACTTCTGGAGTAGCCAATGTTTTAGTATGTGATACTTTGGTACAATGATAACCAAATGATTTTGAGCAAACCATCAGCTGTCAACGGTTTTGATTTGTCTTTACCAAAAGCCGTTTGCTTCTGGACTAGCCAACTCTTAGATAAAATACAGTTATTATCTTTGGTGAGCTGATTACCAATCATGGTTTTCCAATGCCTTTACCACAAGCCATAACCTTGCGGGCTAGCCAACTCTTCACTAAAAAAGATATGGTGAGTCGAATACCATACAATTTTTGGCAAATTGTAAGCCATCAACGGATTTGAGACATCTTTACCAAGAGTCATTTGCTCTCAGATTAGCCAATCCTTATGTGGGTTAGACATGGCGGACAGATAACCATTTATTGCGTTCTAAGTGAGAAAAAAAAATTTTAAAATTTTGGCAAAAATGGGGGTACTGGATGGTACATATGATCAAATTCGCTAGAATTCCCCCCCCCCCACACTTAGAACTGAATATTGCCCTCAATATTCCAAGTACCGGCTATTATGCCGACACTTAGAACGTAAAAAGGAAACATTACTAATAGCTTCTTTTTTTTTTTTTTTTTTGAAAATGTACATATATACAACATGTAGGGCATCTCCCCCACACTAGGGTGAGACATGGGTGAAAACCCATGTTTTACTACTGTTTTTATTAACCGAGTCGCTAGCTTGACTCGACCCCGAATTCATTGGTTCATGGGGAAGTAAGTGGAAGAAACCATCTCCATCGGACTTTCATTCAAGATGTCTAGATAAACATTGAAGTATATGAAAGTTCGACACCGATAGAGATATATCCGGCTTTTAAGCCAATGTTAGATGGAAAATGCCGGGGTCAAAGGTAATATCCTCACTCCCGAATGAGTGAAGGATAGGGGAAATCACCGGGTAGGTGAAGGGAAGAAGAGAGATCTGAATAGCAATTAAGATAAGAACTTCCTCCTCAAGAATTGCATATTCAAGTGGAGGAGGCAAGTCCTTAAATTTGATCTCAGGAATTTTATCAGTTTTCTCAACTGACTTGATTTCCTCATTATGAAGTTGTTTTGGTGGAAGAGGGGAAGATGAATCTTCGTTTAACAAACTTTCTAGAAAAAGAATGTCCCCCTCAGGATCAAGATAGTTATCATCAACCTCATGCGGAAGTGAACTATCTAGAGCAAGAAAAGCATCGACCTCATCCCAAAAGGGATCACTTCCCTCAACCGTAATGAGAGAAGGGGAAGAGTCGGCTATGATAAGTTGAGAAGATGTGGTGGGTTCCCCACTCACAGAATTATGAAAATAACCAAGATTTTCTTGAGAGTACTCCTTTGAAGTAATATCAATGACATCGATTCGGTTAACCGATGCAGAATCATAGTTTAAGGAGTACCTCGAAGTTTGATCATGGTTAAAGGTAACAGCTTCATTACCCACACGCAATATGATCTCATGCTTAAATACATCAATAAGAGCATGGCCCGTTTTTAGGAATCCTCTTCCAAGAATGAGAGGAACCTTTTGATCTGCGTCGAAGTCAACAACCACAAAGTCAGCTGGAAAATGGAACTTCCCTACTTTCACAAACACATCCTCGGCAATGCCGCGTGGATGAGATATGGTTCGATCTGCAAGCTCAAGAGTCATGCAGGTAGGAGTAAGAGCCGGAAGAGAAAGTTTCTTCCACACTGAATGAGGCATCAGGTTGATGCTTGCACCAAGATCGGCCAAGGCATAGCATTCAACCATTCCTGGAAATACACAAGGTATTAGAAACTTTCCAGGATCTCCAAGCTTCTCGGGAAGCTTTTTCAAGATAACTGCTGAGCAGTTCTCATTTAATGGAGTTTTAGCCATTTCAATCAGTTTTTCCTTGTTGCTTAACAAGTGTTTGATTGTTGATGCAAACTTGGGCATCAGAATGATAGCATCCGCAAAACTTATGTCAAAATGTAATTCTTTAAAGATTTGAAAGAATTTGTCCATTTGTTGACTAGCCTTTTCCTGGAGCTTTTGCTCATTTAAGCGCGATGGGTAAGGAATGTAAGGTTTGGATTTAGGGGCAATGACTTCAGGAGTCTCAACAGATTCAAAGACAACTCCTGGTTTGGATTTCTTTTTCGGGATAACCGGAGGATGGACTTGTGCTGTACTTTGTGGGCTTGGAATTTGCACTTTGTCCGTTGTATCCTCCGTCTCTTTTTCCATTTCAAACAACGGAGGAGGAATAGGACCAGAGGGTCCCTCATAAGCAGCACCACTCCGAGTGGTGATAGCTTTGACGAAAGTGGTATTTTCATCATCATCACTGTCATCAAGCACACTGATAGGAGTAGCATTGAGCATATTGGAATAAGCTCTAGCTGTTCTTTGCTCACTAAGTTTGTTTGACAAACTTTTAACCGTAAATCGTGAAAGAGTAGGATCTATTCTTGACGGTTGAGGAGCAATTGTGGGTGTAGAGTTTTGGACAACCATAGGTTGGACGTATTTAGCACTTCCATTGTTAGTGGGAAGTACCGGGTCCTTTATCACCTTGAGTCCAACATGAGCTTTACCACTACGTGTAGTGACAGCTTTGAGTTCACCCCTTGGGTTGACAACAGTGTTACTTGGGAGACCTCCTGAGGTAGAAGGTAGATCATTTAAAGACTTTTTTATATCATTTATTTGGGTAACCAATAACCAGTTTGTCTCATATTGTGTCCTGTTTATCTCCTCTTGGGATTTTATGAATTGCTTAAGCAACTCATCTGAGGACGTCTGATTTTGGTTTTGGACATTCCATGGCTTTTGGTTAAAGTTACCCTGATTCTGACCTCGGTTTTGATTGAAATTTTGGGAATTGTTGAAATTTTGTCCCTGATTTTGAACAAAGCGATTTTGATTATTCTGATTTGGCACGGGTGGAAAACCGGGTGGTACCATAGCATTCGGTGCTCGGTACTGAGTTTCAGCATGCGGTCGGTATTGATTTTGGTTTACGGCCGCTACGGGAGCTAGGTAAAGAGAAGCATCGGTTGCTTGACAATCATAATACGCATGCGGACCACCACAAGTTTCACACACTTTGTTTATTGCTTTGATTTGTTCCGGTTTATGAATTTCACTCTTCAATTCTTTCATTTCCTTCATCATGCAACGCATTGCGTCCGTTAGAAAGGCTAACTCTGATGAGTTACCGGATGAAGAAGCAGGAGTGACAGGAACATTCACTTTGTTTCGAGAAATAGGAACTTTTGATTTATTTTCAAAAATTTCAACCACCTCTTTAGGTTTACGATTCAAGATATTGCCACCGGCGGCTGCGTTAAGTGCATCTTGATCGTTTTGGTTCAACCCATTATAAAACGTATTGATCTGTTGTAACTCCGTGAAATCGTGATGCGGGCATTTTCTTAGGAGATCTTTAAATCTGTCCCATGCCTCTCCGAAGTTTTCATCAAAACCTTGACGAAATCCAGCAATTTCATTTTTTAGATTAGTCGTCTTTGATGGAGGGAAGAAATAATTGACAAATTTCTCTACGAGATCTTCCCAGGTTTCAATGGATCGAGGGGGTTCTTTATCCAGCCAAATCCGGGCTGCCCCTTCGAGTGAGAATGGAAATAGCATCAATTTGATAACTGTTTGCGGCACATTCTTGTAATTGATTGTAGAGGTCAACTTGTTGAACCAACGAATGTGTGCATATGGATCCTCTCGTTCAAACCCGTGGAATTGGTTTGTGGACACGAGCTGAATCAAATGTGTTTTCAGTTCAAAATGATCAGAATCGATGGGTGGTAAAACGATGGCATCTCCGTAACCCTCGGTGGGTGCTAGGAGCATCTCAGCCATTGTGCGTTCGTCTGCCATATTATCAGTGAGAACAGTACGAATCTCGGGTTCGACTATTTGGGCAGCACGTCTACGATTACGTCTTCTCGGAATATCTACGAGTTCACGTAAAGGGCTTGATGACGTGGAAGAACGAGTGTGCATGCACTAAGTAAAATATTTTAATTAAATCAAGATCGAAGCAAAACACAAGTGAACTTAAACCAACAATCAACAAGCGTACGGTAGCTCTCTAAAAGATAAACGCACAGAGTGGCGGAGAAGCAAAGGTGGGCAATTAATGCTCCTTAAAAACCCGCTTCTTTCAGTTCGACAATTTAATGTCAAACTATCCTTAAACCTCCTTTATAGTTTGTTTATCAATCAAAGGTGAGCCGATATTCGCAAGTGATACAAAGGCAAGTTTTAAATCTGATGTTTGGGAACTTATTATGGTCGTACCCCCAGTTAGGTAGTACTCTGTCTTGGTTCTCGATGGTAAATTTTATTGTTGTTATTATTAAACAAATAAAACGGAAAATGTTTTTGGTGTTTTTATTTTTTATATGATAATATATATATAAAAGAAAAGAAAAATATATATATATATATATTTTTTTTTTTTTTTTTTATATGGTTTATGGGAAATAAGAACTTCTGGAAGAAGGATCTCAAATCACTAATCGTTTAAACTCTACACAATATTGTCGCAATACAACCTCCCCGGCAGCGGCGCCAAAATTTGATCCGTGCTAAAACGTATATGTAAATATTATGCAACGACGGATACACGTGAATAAATACAAATTACCCCTTTGTGAAAAAGGATACTTGCAAAAACTCACGTTCGTGTGTAGTGTGAAACCATGTAAGTGATTACCCGGATCGTTTCCCAACGAGGCTCGAATGGGCAAACTGTGGAAAGTATGGATTAGAGTGACTGATGAATTAGATATTTTTGATTTTGCTTTTTAATATCTAATTAACAAATGAGAAATAAATATACAAAAGAAAATTAAACGCGATTTAATTAAACTAAAAACGCGTAACGGGAAATCTAAAACGGGACTAAAAAGTGAAATCTATGAAATTAAAACCTAAAAGTTTAAAATTACTTAAAACTTATTTTAAAACTAAAATTATATTTTTTATACTTTATATCTAATTATTATTAATTATTTATTATTTAATTACTTTTTATACTATTTTAATTTATAATAAATACTAAATGAACAAATAAAAATCTAAAACATTTTCTATAAATATTATGAGGTGAAAAGAAGCTAAGAAAATTATATAAATGAAAAGTTATTAATTAAAATTTTAAAAAGATAAAATCTATTAAATAGAAGCTATCACTTATTTTCTATTTTTATTTTTCTTAAGGTCTACAGATATGATTATATTTTTCCTAGATTCTACTTACCAAAAGAAAATTTTGAAAATTAAAATTACATTTTTCTGATTAATTTTCTTTTTATTATGATTTAATTATTAATAGAAACTAATTAAAAATATTAAATGACTTAGGAAAAATCTGAAAAATTCAGGATAAGTCTAAAATATTATTATTGAAAGCTAGGAAAATTAAAATCAAAAGTCTACTAAACCCTAATAAGCAGTTGGGCAGATAAGCAGTTGGGCAAATAAGCTAAAAATAAGCTAATAAGCTCAAAACTTTACCAAAGGCTCAGAACAAGTGTAAACAACTTATCTAAGCATAAATCAACTGAAAAAGCTCAAATAAGCACTCTGGATAAGCAGATAAACAATTGCACAGTACCAATAATTAGGGCAGAAATGGTGATTAAACCCCTAACTTGCAGACTTGATTAAGCACTCCAATAAGCTATTGTGATACAAACTAATAGGGGCAAAAGCTCCTCAGTACTACTAGCTATCTTAAAGACCAAAAATCCCCTATTTTAATAATCCAATTGAAGTCCAATTAAGCTCTAGTTCAGCTGATGATAGGAACTAGAGAAGTAGCAGGCTCAATCAGCAGTCCTATGGGGGACTTTTTTGCAGCCCAAATTAAGCTGTCTAATAAGCTCTAATGTGGAACTTAAGCTCAGAAATTGAAAACTGACCTAGCAAACATCTCACAGTCCAAAACTCAGATCCAAAAGAACTTATCTAGGGCTTAAAAATAAGCTAGAAAAGAAGCTCTTCACAACAAGTATGTACTGATTGCTCAGTACATGCTTGTGTGATGGGGGGACTTTTAAGCCTAATTTTAAGCTTTAATAAGCTGAACTGTGTTATGAATTTTGGAAATAAGTAGAATCTACCTAGCAAACTACTCAGAAAGCCAAAGATCAAGAGCTTAATAACACAAATAAGCACTAAATCCTAATCTAGAAAATGGTAGCAGACTGCTTGTTTTGTCTGTGTGTGCAGACTTGCACAAAGTGGTGCACACAGCAAAGAGCCTCTAACCAACTTTATTAGCTACTCTAAATGGTTCACAAAGGACTCAGAAAAGCAAAGAAAAAGGCCAAAATGAGGTCACGGCTTATTCTAGCTTATTTGGCCTTTTTGAGGTCTGATTTCACCATAGACCCTTCAAATCTAGATTTTCTATTGAATTGGCTAATTAGGACTTAGAAACAGCTTATATAGAACATATTAAGCTAGTTTGAAGTTGGGGTTTTGGCAAATGAACAGTAGAAAGCTATATGACCTTCTTATGCCAAACAGCCCTTTAATAGGGGCTGTCTTGGCTTTTAACTAACAAAGACCTATTTAACTTATAATAACTGATATCTAAGGTTTCACTAACTTAATTAAGTACTATTTAACAACTTTTAAAGCAAAATTAAGCAGTGAGTTAAGCTATGCTACTATTAGCTATTTTTGGTCTTTTTTAGTGATTTAAAGAGAAATAAAGAAAAAGCTATATAACTACTGATAACACAGATGAAATATGTTAAGAAACTAGTAATAAGCATATAACAACAATAATAAGCTAATAATAAGCACTTGTACAGTAAATAGCAAATTTCGGAAAAACAAGCTTACAACTGACTTGCTATGGAACATGGAACTTAAGAACAGAACATAACTAGCTTGTCAATGACAAGCTAGAAAACCCAGAAAAGCCTCCCTTAATAGCTTATTGCACCCAGAACAGCTTATTGGCTTCCAGGTTGACTTTTGTTGACTTTCTTCATAGTTTGAAACTTAAAACTGATAATCACTATATAAGCTTACAAAAAGCTATGAAAAGCTTGTATAAGCTTATAGCAAGGGTGTTTGAAGTTTGTGATGATGTCTTAACAGGTCTATGAGCTCATACGAATTAACATATAACCTGAAACTTAGCAATACTTGAAATTTAGAACAAAAGTGATTAAAACAAGATTACTTTGATTGATTATAACATAAACTTACAACTGAACGTGAGAAATTACAAACTAAGATTACTAAATTAGAAATACGATTACACTAGGTTAACTACTTGCCAATTAAGGCTTACAAACGTTTCTATTTATACTACAAATATTAGGGTTCTCTTTGTCTTTCATCTCTGAACAAATCCCAACACTTGGTTGGTCTTGAAATCATCTTAGCCTTTGATTTTACTTTTGGCGCCAAAAATGAATATAGTGGGAAAACAGAGGTCTGGGGTGATGGGGAAGAGGCATTTAATGCCTTTTGGTTTGTTAGGTAAGGTGGAGTGTAGCAGAGGAGGAGGTGGTGGGTTTGTCAGAGAGGCGGTGGAAAATGGTGGTATTGGTTTGGCTGGTTTTGGCGGTTGAGTGGTATAGAAGAAGGATTTGACCGAAGGTCAAACCTTCGGGTTTTATTAATAAAAAGGGTAAGGGGTTGGGTTTGGTTTATTTATGGATTGGGCTTGTGAATGGGCTGGGGTATGTAACTGGGTTTAGTGTGGGATGGGTTAAGGTTTTATTTTAGTTGGGTTTGTTATATAAGGGTCCGGTTTGGTTTGTAGATATTTAAGCACAAGGACCAATTTTGTAATTTCTGAATTCTTGAAGGGTTGAAACTGTAATTTCACCAAAGTTATCAAAAGGGCTAAATTGTAACATGTGAATAGTACAAGGGTATTATTTGATAAATTATACTTTTTAAATACCCGAGGACTAAATTTGCCAATTTTGAAACTTGAAGGGTAAAAGTTGCCATTTTTAGAAAACTTTCATCCAGGGACTAAAAGTGAACATGTTTGATTTCCCAAGGACTAAGGTTGACTTTTCTTTCATTTTAAACCTTCAGGGACTAATTCTGCCAATTTGTGAAACTTCAGGGACTGAAAATGACAATTTTGTGAACTTTGCATGTTTTTCACTTTTATGATATTTTCTGTATTATGAAGCATATCTGCATGTTTTTAAATGTTTTTGCAGATCAAATGTGACAGAAATGATGAGTATTTAGACACTCATCATATATATAACAAGCTTAGTCTTCCTATCCGATTATTCGTTTTCCTCTGTGGTTGACTTTATTCTTGTATTTGTTTTCGCTATCCACATATCGGTATGATTTATTTTCCTATAACCAAAAATCTCATTTATCGCCATCTTTTGTGATGCAGATAAATGGCACCAAAACGAAAGTCAACCAGAGTCACACGAGGACAAACTGTTAACACACCTATTCAGACAAGGTCAGTAAGGGGAAGAACTACTGAGCTTGTTGCCCCGACCAGAGTCACACGAGGATGACCCGCTAACACACCGGTTCAGACAAGGTCAGTGAGGGGAATAACTGCTGAGGATGTCGCCCCGACCAGAGCCGCACAAGACCACACAGCTGAGGATGTCGCACCAACCAGGGCCGCAGCTACTACCCCAGTGGTGAATCAAGCAACACTGGATCAACTAGTTGCTGATCGTGTGGCTGCCGCTCTCGCAGCTGTAACCAATTCGACAACCAACACCGGAACATCTAGGCCAGTGACCAACAGCCGAGGTTGTACTTACTCTGAGTTCCGAAAAATCATGGTTGGAGGATTTGAAGGAACAGAGGGAGCCGTTGGTTTGACTAGATGGATTGAGAAGCTTGAAACGGTGTTTCGTATCAGTGGATGTCATGAGGATGACAGAGTCAAGTTTGCATCATTCACTTTCATGGATTCCGCTTTGACCTGGTGGAACAACTACAAGAAGTCTGCTAATATGGATGTTGCTTATGCTATGCTTTGGGAAGATTTTAAGGAACTAGTGATTAGGAAGTATTGCCCACGAAATGAGATTAAGAAGTTAGAAATTGAGTTTTGGAATTTGAAGGTGCAAAACAACAACATCGCTGCTTACAACCAGAGATTTCAGGAGTTGTGTAACACCCCAACCCGGAAAAAGGTAGAAGTGTCACGAAAATGGTGACATATCAAAGACAAGCATAACATACAACTTTCATAATACAAATGGTTTACAAATGCTTCAAAGGAAATATCAAACTACAAAGTCATACATAAGTAAATTCTAACTAAGGTATCGTCTTCATAAGCTAATCTCTCATCCCAAAGCAAAACCCAAGCTCCTGGCTTCCTACTAAAAACCTGCCGCAGGAAAAGAAATGCGGCTGAGCTTAAAAAGCCCAGTGAACAGATATATAATAAACGGAAACCAAAATCAAATGGAAATGAACAGACATATCATAATGAATGAGATATAGGAAAAGGAAATAAAGAGTAAGGTTTAGGACAGTCATCCACCACGAGCCCATATCATAACATATCATATCATAGCATATCATAATCATGCAGAGGGGATGCCTCTCAAATAAGCCGATAATATGAGGGGTGTCCTCATGTACCAGTTGGAGTGATCAGCTCCCATATTTTGTGAAAGGAGTGGATTGCACCCAGCCCCAGTCACCATATCATATCATATCAAAACATATCATATCAGAACATATCTAGGATGCATCCATTCGCCCCCCAAACAAATCATATTGGCCATAACAAATCATAAAGCGCGCATATCATATCATAATGGGGACGGTGTAACCAAATCACTAGGGCTACACACTAGTCATGCCAGTGGTGCATCACAGACACGGCCATGTTACCTTCATGGCTAGGGAACATATTTTGGCTCGTAGTATCAAACTGGGGTCAAGGTTAAAGGTTCATATCAAAGCAAAGGTTCATATGTCATAATCATAGTCCAAATCTCAAGGTTCATATCACAGGGTTCAATAAGAGATTCAGAAGTCAAAGGTTCATATCAAAGGTTCAAATGCCAAAGGTTCATATCATAGGTTCAAATCAAAAGTCAAGAGGTCGAAGGCACCTTATTAAAAAGGGCAGAATATCTGTACCTTATTCCAAAGCAAAGCACAAACCAAAAGAATAAGATGCAAAGGATCATGTCCTCTCCTTCTTCACACCTAGAGGGGTAGAAAAGAATTACAAACCTTTCCATTTTGAATAACTTTCCATCTTTAGCAGGTTTCCATATTTAGTAAGTTTTAGTAAGATTTCCATATTCTCATTTAGGTTAAGTTATTATTGAATCATAATATGGCTTTAGGGTGTATTTAAACAAGTCACAAAAGTTTAGGGTTAAATATGACAAGTTTTCATAGTTCAGGGTTATAAACGTAACTTTACCAAAGTTCAAGGTTTAAAAATAGAAATCTCATAATTTACCATTTGAATACTTTAATTTCCAGAATTACACATTTAGTCTTCACGTTTCCATGTTTACAAGTTACACCCCTTTAATTACTTAATTTACACATTACCCTTATAATTATATAAATTACAATTTAAACCTTATTAATATTACATTTGCACCCCAAGCCCTTCATTACCCATATTTACAGAAAAATACCCTTTAAATTAATTATGGCACGACAAGCCCTTCAAGTTTCATAATTTACGATTTACACCCTTTTAATTAATTAGTTTCAAATTAAACCTTATACTTATATAATTTACAAATTAACCTTCACAAGATTCGTATTACACATCAAGTCCTTTTATTTCTTCAAATTACAGAAATTAACCTTCAATATAATTATGATACAAACAGCCCTCAAAGTTTCGGTAATTTACACATTTGGTCCTTATACTTTTTAAATTACAAATTCGAATTATATAATTTACTATAATTACATATTAAACCCTTAATTTACCAATTTTACATCATGAGTACTTATTTTAGCATGTTATACGAATGCTCCTTCAAATTTCCATAATTTACACAATAGGTCCCTCTAGTTATCAAAGTTACATATTTAGTCCTTTAAATTACAATTTCAACCTTTAATTATTAACAATTACATATTAAGCCATTAAATCACCAAAATTACACATAACCCCCTGAATATAATTTATTACTCAAAACAGCACCAAGTTTCCAGAAATTACATATTTAGTCCCTCATTTTTATTTATTTTTAATTCGACATTAATATTACAATTTAAATCCTTTTCTTGCCTAATTTACATATAAGACCCTCATGTTATAATTTTTACACATTCTCCCAGGTCCATACAATATTACAAAAATATCCCACAAGTTTTAATAATTACAAAACAGCCCCTTAACATTTAATTATTCAATCGGTACACAAACTATTTATCAAAAATCAAACCCTAATAATCCCAATCATTATCCAATAATTTTACCATCATTGAAACACTATTATTTCCAGATTTCATCCCTTGAAAACCCTAGATCGATCGGACTTATGATTTTCCACGATTTTCCCTTTTTCTTTCTTAAATCCGGTTTTAATTAAAATCCATAAATCATGAATTCGACTCAAACAAATCAAGGAACCATTTTTCTCATGTTATATGAGGCATATAGAACCCAGGAAAAATAAGTAAACATCTCATAAAAATCGCATGGATTTATTAGGATCGATTATTCAAAATTAGGGTTTTAAGCTATTCATTTTTCATTCGATCAATACATGAAGCATGGTTCAATTTCAATATTTTTCCCATGTTATATGTGATTGAGAGAGAGCTAGAAAAATACCAGAAATAATTTAGATCAAAGGATTCACACGCTTCGAATTATTGTTGCTCGGCTAGGGTTTTTCGAACCAATTAATTCACCATGAACACACGATCGACTCCAGGACTTTATGGCTATTTTTCTCACCTTCCTTGCATCATGAAGAACTCCATAAAAATAGGTTTTTGATTTCTAAAAATCGGAGGTAGTGTGTGGGAATTTTAAGAGTGGCGGCTCATTGTATTTTTAGGGTTTAGAGGTGAAATAAAATTTATGGAGTGATAAATTAGTGATAGGCCAAACCTTGGGGAGGGAATGGGGCCAAATGACCGGCCTTCACAAGGCCCAAATTAATTTACCCTTTATTTTGTGTATTTTCTAATTTAATTGTCATTTAAATGCTTTTTAATTAATAATAATTGTGTATTTAAATTTTTGGCGCACACAAGGGTATTTTGGTCATTCCAAAACTTGTATAAATATTAATCGAAGTTGTCAAAATTATTTTGTATCATATCTTGTTCGTTTCCAGAAGTTTGGGATCGATTCGGAATTTTAACTAAGCTTTAATTAAATTTTAAAGTTTCAGGGGCATTTTGGTAATTTTTTTGCATGTTTTAGATTTTCGGGTTTTACAAGTTGGCTTTGCTATGTCCAGAAATGGTTCGGACTGAAGCCAGATTGATTGAGAGGTATATCGGTGGTTTACCGAAATCTATAAGAGGTGATGTGATTACCTCGAGGGCTGTAGATCTTCATGAGACCATGGAGACAGCAAACAAGTTAATGGATCAGGAACTGGAGGATATTCCAGAGAAGAGTACTGACCACAAAAGGAAGTGGGAAGATCACTCCAAGGGTAACAACAACAGCTCTCAGAACAAAAAGCAGAATGGAGGCAAGGTTTATGCAGTTGGTTCAGGAGACAAGAAGGGTTATGAAAAGAATACGCCTTTTTGTAACCGCTGTAAGTTACATCACAGGGGACAATGCACTGTGAAGTGTAACAATTGCCAGAGGATAGGGCACTTGGCAAAGAACTGTAGGGCAAGACCACTAGCCACCGCACAAGCAGCACCACCCTACAATCGTAAGGCGGATGTCACCTGCTTTGGGTGTGGTGAAAAGGGTCATTGATGCGTGCGATGTGTCGTTGCGGTTTAGCAATATTAATGCCTACTCAAGTTTTAAATTTATATTTAGCCGACTTATCAATAACACACACACTTAACGAGCAGTGTACCCGGTCAGTATGAATATAATGGTAAGCAGAGTGTCGATCACTAAAAGTGGAACGTATTATCTAGTTATTCTAATCAGTATTTTAATATTCTAAATTAGCTATACAACCTAATCTAATGCAAGGGGGTTCAGCCTGAGAGACTGGCACGATTTGGTTGCAATTAAATAATAAACTAAACCAATAGGCACGAATCAGCGAATAGCACACACGTACACAGATAAATACTTGAGACAATAAGAAGATCTGTCCTTATGATTAAGTAGATTGTCACTTGTTTTATTGATAGTTTTATATGAAGTGTATGTAGTTAATCCTTTCTCGTTGGCCCTATTCTTATCGGCGAGTAAACCCTTAATGATTACTTATGTCTAAAAGTTATTCCTAAGTGATCAATTTAGTAACAACCGTGGGAGCCACATTCTCTTTCGTAGTCAAATGCGCAGGCCACTAATAAACACAGAGGTTATCAATGCACTAATAAGTAGTAACCAAAGACATCAACATATAAACTTTAATTGATGGGAAAGCAGTTTTAAGGGAGTGCAATCTTTCCGTTGTCACATTACACAAGCCATCAATCCTGATGAATTAAAGTTTACTAACACAATAAAACAAAACTACTTAATGAATTAAACACATGCAGCACCTTCTTACAGCTCTTGTATCTTCGTTCGGGTGTGTCTTGTGCTGCCTATTCGTCTGAATTCGGCCTTAGGTTTCTCTGGTCTTCGTACCTCGTATATAATATGCGCTCCGAAATTCGTCTGGTCTTGGGGTATTTATAGTTTCTGTCTGAGGGTAAGATGCGGCGCATTGACTTAACTTCGCGTGGGGTCCAAGATTAATATATTCAGGAATATTCGTACACCGCCAGAAGATGCGGCGTATCTTCATTCTTGGATGCGGCGCATGTCCTCTTGTATCTTGGATCGTATCTGGTGAAATCTTGATAGTGATGCGCCGTATGTAATAAGTGAGATGCGGCGCATCTGGAGCAGATTTGTCTTGATCTTGTACATTTCAGTAGACTCTTAACTTCTTGCATGTTTTGCTCCATAATTAGTCTAAAATCGCCAAGTTTCACCAAATGCTTGTTTTTACCTGAGAATTACAAAAGTAAACGATTAAGTATCAATTCTCATACATAATATAATAAAACAAGTCAAATTAATAGGATAAATGATAGTAATAAAATGTACTTATTTGAGTTCATCAAATATCCCCCCACTTGAGCTTTACTTGTCCCCAAGTAAACCTTAGAATAAATCTTATGAAAATGTATTGATGAACTCAAATAAGTACATTTTATTACTATTATTTATCCTATTAATTTGACTTGTTTTATTATATTATGTATGAGGATTGATACTTAATCGTTTACTTTTGTAATTCTCAGTTGAAAACAAGCATTTGGTGAAACTTGGCGATTTTGGACTAATTATGGGGCAAAACATGCAAGAAGTTAAGAGTCTACTGAAATGTACAAGATCAAGACTAATCTGCTCCAGATGCGCCGCATCTCACTTATCACATACGGTGCATCACTATCAATATTTCACCAGATACGATCCAAGATACAAGAGGACATGCGTCGCATCCAAAGATAAAGATACGCCGCATCTTCTGGCGGTGTACGAATATTCCTGAATATTATAATCTTGGACCCCACGCGAAGTTAAGTAAATGCGCCGCATCTACTTACTAGATGCGCCGCATCTTACCCTCAGACAGAAACTATAAATACCCCAAGACCAGACGAATTTCGTGTGACATATATTATATACGAAGACCGAAGTACAGAAACCAAGGACGAATTCAGTCGAATAGCGAGCACAAGACACACCCAAATCAAAGATACAAGAGCTGTAAGAAGGTGCTGCATGTGTTTAATTCATTAAGTAGTTTTGTTTTATTGTGTTAGTAAGCTTTAATTCATCAAGATTGGTGGCTTGTGTAATGTGACAACGGAAAGATTGCACTCCCTTAAAACTGCTTTCTCATTAATTAAAGTTTATATGTTGATATCTTTGGTGACTTTTATTAGTGCATTGATAACCTCTGTGTCTAGCTGAGCGTTGATCGGGTCGCCATGCCTCTGCCCTCGCCTATTTATTAGATCGCCTATGCATTCTATGGTCTGTAGAAAAGTAGGAGAAAGATAAATAGGATAGTCATAAGTAATCATTAAGGGTTTACTCGCCGATAAGATTAGAACCAATGAGAAAGGACTTAATCTCGGTGCGTTGCATCGAACTATACACTTCATATAACACTAGCAATAAAACAAGTGACAAACTACTTATCATAAGGACAGCCCTCTTATTGTCTCGAGTATTTATCTGTGTATGTGTGTGTTATTCGCTGATTCGTGCCTATTGGTTTAGTTTATTATTTAATTGCAACCAAATCGTGCCAGTCTCTCAGGCTGAACCCCCTTGCGTTAGATTAGATTGTATAGCTAACTTAATTTATTAAAATACTGATTAGAATAACTAGATAATACGTTCCACTCTTAGTGATCGACACTCTACTTACCATTATATTCATACTGACCGGGTACACTGCTCGTTAAGTGTGTGTGTTATTGATAAGTCGGCTAAATATAAATTTAAAACTTGAGTAGGCATTAATACTGCTAAACCACAACGACACATCGCACGCATCAAGTTTTTGGCGCCGATGCCGGGGAGTGAATTGTTATTATCTGTTAATTTGATTAGTATTTTAATTAGGTTTCAATTTTTTTTTATCTAACCGCTAATTCTGTTGTGTATTAGTTTAATTTGCATTCATTGTACTATTTTGCATATTTTCTTTTTTTGTGTGTTATTTGTTTGCTTTTATTTGTGTTTATTTTCGTGTGTTTTTATTTGTTTTAATTTTTCGTGTTTTTTGTGTTCTGCTATCGTTGTACTGAGCTAAATCGAACGATACGGCGCATCTATTTTCATAGATACGGCGTATTGCGTTTAATTTTTATAAAATACAACGCGTTTAAATAATTCGATACGACGCATCTTTTCCCCAAGATACGGCGTATCTGTTTTTGATAAAAAAAATTTCTAAACGTTAACGCCATACGACGCATCTGCTTCAGCAGATACGGCGTATCTATTATTTTAATTAAAAACAGTTTTCGAATTATTAAACAGATACGGCGTATCGATTTTTATCGATACGGCGCATCTTCTGAATCAAAAATCTTATATTTTGAAACGTAACGAAAATACGGCGCATTAACTTTTGTTAATACGACGCATTTAATTTTTAATAAATATCGATTTTTGATAATTAAAATTGATACGGCGCATTCTAATTTATAAGCGGCGTATCTATTTTCTGAATAAAGTCTGATTTAATTTTAACGATTATAAGATACGGCGTATCCAACTTTTTGGATACGGCGCATCGTCTGCAGATATCAGCTATTTGTATTCTTATATCCGTTTCTATATTCATTAATTTCTCTTCTAGCGAACAAATCCTACTGATGATTTTACCTTTGATGACAGATTTTGCTATGGAAGACATGTCAGTTAACGGATATCTTGCTAAGGAATGCTTGCTTTCAGATTCATTCAATGTGCTCATGATCGATGCAGATTTATTCTCTTGGGAGACCCCTCTTGAAGCTGCTTTTAAGGAATTCATGCGTTTATGCAACATTGACAAAGGGGTATTCTCTTATGATGTATTTGTGAGGTACACTAGAGATGAATTGTCGCTCTTATGGCCTATCATTGAATCCAAAGGATTGAACTGGACTACTATCGAAGAAGATGATGGGAAATTCTACCTTGCATACATGGACTCAAGCAACAACAGCTGTGGTGGAGGCAATACCCAAATCTCTTACATGCCTTATTCCGAACAGTACTGGGGATTAAATGAGAACTATCTGGATGATGACAGAATTTATGCTGTGGCGGAGTTACTATTTCATGGCAGGTTGGTGAGATTGATGGACCTCTCCCTCAATGATTGGCTTGAACTTAAATATGGTAGTCCGAAATTTGCCCCTGCAAATGAAGTCAAGCGGATTATGACTTCATGGTTGACACGTAGTTTTAAGGAGCAATTTAACGAGTTCATGAAAATAAGGAGGAATATGATTGAAAAAACTTGCTTTGACGTTGACCATGATCCTAACGATGTCGATTTTTCAGAATGGTTGGCTAGTAAGTTTAATAACCATAAGAGTATGGATCGAGCTACTAAGGATGCATTATGGGTATATTGGATGAGAGGAGAAGACGAAGAAGTAGAAAGCGACTATGGGTCGTCACTTCATGATTCAACAGTCAATGAGGGCATTGAAGAATTATTCAGAATAGATATTGACGTGTTCGATTATGAGACACCCTTATGCAAGCAATTCAAGGAATTTAATTACCTTCTTCAAGTCGACGATGATGTGCTTACTGGAGATTTACCAGGATTCAAGACTTATGATGATTTCAAAAACACCTGGTACTACGAATGGAATGATCAAGTACCATGGGTTTGGGATAAACCCTGGGAATTTGAGCACATTAATCACACATGTACACCTTTCGTTTTCAAGGATGGGAGTAGTGTTTGGCCGACCTGTGATTATAAGAGTGACGGAACCTGTAATGGGGGAAGTATTATTGGGATGAAACGGGTTGGAAAAGATGTAACCTTTGAAGATTATGAGTGGTACGATAATGTTGAAGACTGCCCACGAAAAACGGAAGCTTTGCAGGAAAAGGGTAGAATTGAATACTTGAAAGGACTTAAGGGAACATCAAATACTACTTTCTGGGAATGGGTGCATGAACAATTTGATGATTACACGAAGCTTAGTCGACGGCTACAATGGGAATTGGAAAGAGAGTGGGAGGCAATTCAAGAAGATGATAGCAATGAGTCATTAATCAATGAACTTGATGACTATTTAATTAAGGATCCTTATTTTAAGTATGTTGATAATGACGAGGAAGAATTCACCAAAAGAAAGTGTCAACTACTTGGGATCCCTTATAATAAGCCACCCATGATTATTTCTGAAAAATTTAAAATCATCAAATATTCTTTGGGACCAGAGGAAGAGTATGTTGCGACGACGACCAAGAGTTATACTAGATTAAGTCGAACGGAGGAAAACATCGCAGAGCTATACGGGAACATCTTTCGGATGAAGGAAGAACGATGGACAGTGACAAGAACTAAATGATGAGCTGAACGTGAGTCTAACTTGAAGACTCTGGAATAAAGACAAGTGCTTACCGGGAAACAACCCGGATTTATCTTTTATTATTCTGTTTTTGTGTCGAGTCAGTTAGGCCGCAGAGGATACGGCGCATCTTGATGAAGCGAAAAGTGTACCGCTTTTAGGGGGTCATTTAAGCCCTAAATCGTATTTATTTGATCAAATATTGCCCTAAATCGTTCCTTTTTTCATTTTAGGTACTTTGGAGAAGAAATCTGGAAAAGGAAGCATTTTGGACGTTTTTGGAGCATAAAAGTGAAGAAAACGGCAAAGTCTCAAAATTACGCTGGAAAGTACCTTTGACGGCGTCAGGAATTGGTCCAGACGGCGTCATGGCTTGGCAAAAGAGGTGGATGTGAAAATTACTCATGATAAGCCAGAGAATTTTGCATGAAAAATCTGACGGCGTCACCCTTTAATGTGATCAAGGTCGTCACGGCTTAAGCTAAAGAGGGACGGCGTCAAGCACTAATCTGACGGCGTCAAGCCTTGATAAGCCAGAGCGGATTTTGGAGGTCTAAAGAGGGACGGCGTCAGAAAGGCCATCCGGGAACCCTAAAAGCGGCGAGGTGACGGCGTCAGGATCTACAACGTGACGCCGTCAGCCCTTAAACTCTATATATAGTTTTGCAATTTTTTGTCATTAGTGTGGAACTTTGTGTGTAACCTTTTGGGAGGAAACCCTAAGACGATTTTAGCAGCTTTTTCAAGGCTTTTTGCCTTGAGATCTTCCATGTTACATTGAAGATAAGTTATCAATTAATCATTCAATATGTCTATGTGTTGTTTGATTCTATCTTGTTCTTGTCTTTTGTTTAACATGCTAGGCTAGGTTTTCTTTGTGTTTGCTTAGATCTAATGAAACCTAACTATTGATTGTTGGTTATTAGTGTGTTATTAATTGTATTGGATGATTGTTCATCTATGTTAGGCTTAAGAAAACTGGCTAACTTCCTATTCGGTAACTTGCTTGAACGTCTTAAGAAACATGAACCAATGCGTACTAAGGTTTTTATGGTTGTATTTAATGCATGAGCGAATTCTAGTGATCCCATTTTAGGAGCTTCTTAGCCGGCTCGACATAGGAGTGAAGTAGGAGCTTATAGAGTTGGGGAAGTACGTACGCCACCCCACGATTGGTATTAAGGAATACACCCGTCATCCACGCGATTAATACACACTAATCAACCGGTAAAAGATAGTTAAGGAGTAAGGAAATCTAAGTAAACACATTTCTCTCCACATAAGTTTCATCAACCTTTTCATTTTCTGTTATTTTATTTTATTTGCATTCGTAGTAATTTGGGTTAGTTGACTAGCAACTAATTCCGCCCACACTTTCAAACCCGAGATTTTACTTGCTTTCATAAAATTATAAAAACATAAAAAAGAATCTTCTCTCACCCCTAGACCTATTAGAGTAGTTTTTCAATCCTAACGACACTATTCCCTGTGGAGAACGATCAATCCCCCGTACTTACCACTACACTATACTACATTGGTCAGGTACACTGCCTGGTGGGGTTGTAAGCCTCTTGAGATCCCTCGAGAGGTAAAACCTGTTGTAAGGTCGCAAAACCACGCATCACATCTCAATCCTGAGATGCGACGCATCTCCTGCAATGGTCATATCTTTACTTTTCTGTATTTTTACTTTTCGACTTTAAAACTTTTTATCAGTTTATTTCAATGCAGCGCATCCCTGGTTAAGGATGCGGCGCATCTTTTATTCTGATCCGTATTTATTCCAGGCTCGATACGGCGTATCTTCTTCCATAAGATACGGCGCATCGACTGACCTGATGATTTTCATTTTTAACTTTTATGTTTTATTTTTTCCTAACTACTAATGTGTTATGCAAGTTGAACCTTTCTTTCCTTAGGTGTGTTTTGAAGCCTTGGTGGTATTATAGATTCCTGCATTTCCTGTGGATACATCGAATATGAAGCTTAAACGTTCTAATCCACAAGAAAGATGATTTTTGCTCTAATACTAATGGAGGATCATACCGAGCAAATCTCAGGGGAGTTTTTCTGTTCTAATTCTTTTATTTTCCAGTTTTTAACCTTTCATACAAACAACGAGGACGTTGTTTAACTTAAGTGGGGGGATTGGAGAATTAGAACACTTAACATTTACTTGTCCTAAACTTTTCAAAATATGCTTAAAAAGTGCTTAATATATAAAAAAATTAAAATTTTTTAGCATGTTTTTGTTTAAAGTCTAAGTTGCATAGCTGCACACATGACGTTATTTTCAAAAATTGTGATTTTTCAAAATTCACAAATCTATGAGTGTGCCGGTGACTTGTAAACTTTAGAACTTGGCTTGTATACTATTCGAGACCACCATAATAAGTATTATTTATATAATTGGAATGACTTGTCTAAATTGGTAAATTTCTAGAATTACACCCAAATAGCCTTTATATGTTACGTGTTATTAGCTAACTACACTGGTTAGTTAACCCCCGTATAAACCCTTTTGTTACTCTCATTTTTAGAGTAAGATACCCCTAGAAAAACACTCAGAGCCATTCCTTTCGTTTCTTACACCTTTATTAAAATGTTTCGTTACACCCTTACACCTTAGCCTACCCTGTAGATTAAAATCCGTGGTTAGTTAATTGCTATAGGCAAAGTGTGTTTCCTTACATTACCTGTGTTCGCGTGCGTAATTCATTATCTATGGTTAGGTCGGGAAATTGCACAATGCGATTGGAGTGAAAGTAAATATTGTATATCTTTGAGTTTATTTTTCGTGTGTTTACTACTTTCACTATTACCGTTATTTCTGAAGTTATGAAAAGTATGGAATAATTATCCAGAATTATCATTATAGTGATGTGGTGAAATTTTACACATCTATGTTTATGTTATATAAAAAAAAAAAAAAAAAAAAAAAAAAAAAAAAAAAAAAAAAAAAAAAAAATCGAAAAAAAATAGAAAAGAAAAAGAAAAAGAAAAAGTTGGATGTTTGATTAAACCAACTTATGTAAAGTTATGTAAGTGGTCGATATCACCACTAGTTGTTATATATTTATGGATTGAATGGGAGTTGGCAGTTATGGGAACGTCAACTAAGGTTTATTCTTTGATTAAGATCTTGTTGAGTATAATTCGTGTCTACCTAAAGCGTGTGTTTCAAGTGTTAAAGCGTGAGTTATTCAATAATATGAGTCTTATTCATGGGATGGTTGGGATAGTGATTAACCACACTTAGGATTTTAATTTATTTGTTTTGTTTATTTTTTATTTTTACACCAATTTATATCCCAAATATTATCCATACAATGTATTATTCTTTATCCAACCAAACCTTTGATTTATTGAGATTAGGGATTTGAGCAATCTTAAGTATCGTAGTCGTGGATTCGGCTATGTATTTATGATTTTGTCGCCCTTTTTGATATATTATTATTGGTGAAGTTTGGACCTATCTTTAGCCTATTCGAGTTAAGGATTTGAGCAATTGCAAGTATCGTGTTCGTGGATTCGATCATGTATTTGTGATTTTGTCGCCTTTTCTGGAATTTGAGATCGATAGAGATTAAGAATAATTAACCCTTAAGCCTAAAAACCCTTTTTACCGCTTTAGACTTGTTATTCCTTGGCTTTAGTGGGGGAGATGTGTATACTTGCCAAGCTTATGATAGAATATTCGTCGCGACTGGACAGTTAAACGATTAGATTTGCTTTTATCAAAATATTTTATTTTACTTCTAATTCGTTAAGTGTTTAGTTGTGTGATTATGACAAAAATGAATACATGCTTAAATATAAAAATAAATCCTAATATATTTTAGGATACATTTTCATAAGATTAATTCTAAGGTTTACTTGGGGACAAGTAAAGTTCAAGTGGGGGGATATTTGATGAACTCAAATAAGTACATTTTATTACTATCATTCATCCTATTAATTTGACTTGTTTTATTATATTATGTATGAGGATTGATACTTAATCGTTTACTTTTGTAATTCTCAGTTGAAAACAAGCATTTGGTGAAACTTGGCGATTTTGGACTAATTATGGGGCAAAACATGCAAGAAGTTAAGAGTCTACTGAAATGTACAAGATCAAGACTAATCTGCTCCAGATGCGCCGCATCTCACTTATCACATACGGCGCATCACTATCAATATTTCACACCCGATACGATCCAAGATACAAGAGGACATGCGTCGCATCCAAAGATAAAGATACGCCGCATCTTCTGGCGGTGTACGAATATTCCTGAATATTATAATCTTGGACCCCACGCGAAGTTAAGTAAATGCGCCGCATCTACTTACTAGATGCGCCGCATCTTACCCTCAGACAGAAACTATAAATACCCCAAGACCAGACGAATTTCGTGTGACATATATTATATACGAAGACCGAAGTACAGAAACCAAGGACGAATTCAGTCGAATAGCGAGCACAAGACACACCCAAATCAAAGATACAAGAGCTGTAAGAAGGTGCTGCATGTGTTTAATTCATTAAGTAGTTTTGTTTTATTGTGTTAGTAAGCTTTAATTCATCAAGATTGGTGGCTTGTGTAATGTGACAACGGAAAGATTGCACTCCCTTAAAACTGCTTTCTCATTAATTAAAGTTTATATGTTGATGTCTTTGGTGACTTTTATTAGTGCATTGATAACCTCTGTGTCTAGCTGAGCGTTGATCGGGTCGCCATGCCTCTGCCCTCGCCTATTTATTAGATCGCCTATGCATTCTATGGTCTGTAGAAAAGTAGGAGAAAGATAAATAGGATAGTCATAAGTAATCATTAGGGGTTTACTCGCCGATAAGATTAGAACCAACGAGAAAGGACTTAATCTCGGTGCGTTGCATCGAACTATACACTTCATATAACACTAGCAATAAAACAAGTGACAAACTACTTATCATAAGGACAGCCCTCTTATTGTCTCGAGTATTTATCTGTGTACGTGTGTGCTATTCGCTGATTCGTGCCTATTGGTTTAGTTTATTATTTAATTGCAACCAAATCGTGCCAGTCTCTCAGGCTGAACCCCCTTGCGTTAGATTAGATTGTATAGCTAACTTAATTTATTAAAATACTGATTAGAATAACTAGATAATACGTTCCACTCTTAGTGATCGACACTCTACTTACCATTATATTCATACTGACCGGGTACACTGCTCGCTAAGTGTGTGTGTTATTGATAAGTCGGCTAAATATAAATTTAAAACTTGAGTAGGCATTAATACTCCTAAACCGCAACGACACATCGCACGCATCATGTATCCTAAAAGATATTAGGATTTATTTTTATATTTAAGCATGTATTCGTTTTGTCATAATCACACAACCAAACACTTAACGAATTAGAAGTAAAATAAAATAATTTGATAAAAGCAAATCTAATCGTTTAACTGTCCAGTCGTGACGAATATTCTATCATAAGCTTGGCAAGTATACACATCTCCCCCACTAAAGCTAAGGAATAACAAGTCTAAAGCGGTAAAAAGGGTTTTTAGGCTTAAGGGTTAATCATTCTCCTTAATCTCTATCGATCTCAAATTCCAGAAAAGGCGACAAAATCACAAATACATGATCGAATCCACGAACACGATACTTGCAATTGCTCAAATCCTTAACTCGAATAGGCTAAAGATAGGTCCAAACTTTACCAATAATATTATATCAAAAAGGGCGATAAAATCATAAATACATAGCCGAATCCATGACTACGATACTTAAGAATGCTCAAATCCCTAATCTCAATAAATCAAAGGTTTGGTTGGATAAAGAATAATAAAGGGTATGGATAATTTTTGGGATATAAATTGGTGTAAAATGAAAAATAAACAAAACAGATAAATTAAAATCCTAAGTGTGGTTAATCACTATCCCAACCATCCCATGAATAAGACTCATATCATTGAATAACTCACGCTTTAACACTTGAAACACATGCTTTAGGTAGACACGAATTATACTCAACAAGATCTCAATCAAAGAATAACCTTTAGTTGGCGTTCCCATAACTGCCAACTCCCATTCATTCCATAGATATAATATACAACAACTAGTGGTGATATCGACCACTTAATACAAAACTTTACATAAGTTGGTTAAAACAAACATCCAACTTTTCCTTTTTCTTTTTCTTTTCTATTTTTTTTTTCAATTTTTTTTTTTTTTAAACTACTAACATAAACATAGATGTGTAAAATTTCACCACATCACTAAAACGATAACTCTGGACAATTTTTCCATACTTTTCATAATCTTCAGAAATAACGGTAATAGTGAAAGTAGTAAACACACGAAACATAAACTCAAAGATATACAATATTTACTTTCACTCCAATTGCATTGTGCAATTTCCCGACCTAACCATAGATAATGAATTACGCACGCGAACACAGGTAATGTAAGGAAACACACTTTGCTAAAGCAATTAACCAACCACGGATTTTAATCTACAGGGTAGGCTAAGGTGTAAGGGTGTAACGAAACATTTTAACAAAGGTGGTAGAAACGAAAGGAATGGCTCTGAGTGTTTTTCTAGGGGTATCTTACTCTAAAAATGAGAGTAACAAAAGGGTTTATACGGGGGTTAACTAACCAGTGTAGTTAGCTAATAACACATAACATATAATAGGCTTTTTGGGTGTAATCCTAGAAATTTACCAATTTAGACAAGTCATTCCAATTATATAAATAATACTTATTATGGTGGTCTCGAATAGTATACAAGCCAAGTTCTAAAGTTTACAAGTCACCGGCACACTCATAGATTTGTGAATTTTGAAAAATCACAATTTTTGAAAATAACGTCATGTGTGCAGCAATGCAACTTAGACTTTAAACAAAAACATGCTAAAAAATTTAAATTTTGATATATTAAGCACATTTTAAGCATATTTTGAAAAGTTTAGGACAAGTAAGTGTTAAGTGTTCTAATTCTCCAATCCCCCCACTTAAGTTAAACAACGTCCTCGTTGTTTGTATAAAAGGTTAAAAACTGGAAAATAAAAGAATTAGAACAGTCAAACAACGTCCTCGTTGTTTCTTGTGGATTAGAACGTTTAAGCTTCATAATAGATGTATCCACAGGAAATGCAGGAATCTATAATACCACCAAGGCTTTAAAACACACCTAAGTTAAGAAAGGTTCAAACTTGCATAATACATTAGTAGTTAGAAAAAATAAAACTTAAAAATTAAAAATGAAAATCATCAGGTCAGTCGATGCGCCGTATCTTATGGAAGAAGATACGCCGTATCGAGCCTGGAATAAATACGGATCAGAATAGAAGATGCGCCGCATCCTTAACCAGGGATGCGCCGCATTAAAATAAACTGATAAAAAGTTTTAAAGTCGAAAATAAAAAATGCAGAAAAAATAAAGTAAGATATGACCATTGCAGGAGATGCGTCGCATCTCAGGATTGAGATGCGCCGTATCCTCTGCAGCCTGACTGACTCGACACAAAAACAGAATAATAAAAATTTCTCCGGGTTGTCTCCCGGTCAACACTTGTCTTTATTCCAGAGTCTTCAAGTTAGACTCACGTTCAGCTCTTTAATATCGATCATTGAAGGAGTCGGAAACATCGCGCTCCCTCATTGCTAATTCAGTAATATTGAACATTCCTTGCTCGTCCTTAATTTCCACGCCGTTCTTCTTTAATACCTGTATAAACAAAGTTCTGTCCCCTTCGGGCAGAGATGACAAAATGATAGACGAGAAATTCTTATTATCATATAGGCATAAATAAGCAAGGTGGGGTGGTAGTTCAATAAACACATCATTATTCAAATTCGTTTTCTCAACTATTCTCCTACGTTTGTTAATTACTACGCAATCATACCACTCATCATCAGAATCATTAACAACATCGCGTCTAAGTTCGGTAGGTACATTAAGGTCAATAAATTCCTCAAAGTTCTCATGATTAGGATTAGTTGAGTTGTTTTGAATCAATGTTTCTCCCATAAGCCTAGCTTCAAGATCGAGGTCCATACGCTCTCTTAATCCTAGCACATAGACACCTCTAATTATGCTTTTAACAGGATCTTGGCACTTATAGACTAGTTTATTATTCCCTACCCTTAATGAGATTTTTCTTTTAAACACATCAATCTTAGCATGGGCAGTAGACAAGAAAGGTCTTCCAAGGATTAAAGGAATCTTAACATCCTCGGGCATATCTAATATAACAAAGTCTACAGGGAAAATAAACTCCTCAATCTTAACTAGCACATTAATAGCAATCCCTTCAGGTCGTTTTACCGTTTTATCAGCCAATTCAATGAGTAACTTAGTTGGTGCTAATTTTCCTAGTCCTAGGGTAGTGAATGTCTTAAGAGGCATAACACTAACACTAGCTCCTAAGTCAGCTAACACATTATTGAAAGATATATTATTAATTGAACAAGGCAAAGTAAAACTTCCTGGGTCTTTTTCTTTATGAGGCAAGGCATGTAAGTCGGTTGCAGAGCTCTCTTCTTTCATTGTAGCCTTGATCTCCTCTTCAATCTTTGTCTTCTCTTTTAGTAGTCTCCTTAAGCTGATTGAAGAATTAAAGAAAAATTCGGGTCTTGCACCATCATTACCATTCATCGATCTTCTAGGTAAGTAAGGAGCGACTTCTTCAGTGGTGCTTATGGCCTTGACATGATCTCTTGGCTTGGTCTCAGTTGAGCTAGGTAAACTTCCATATCCCCTTTCTTGAAGAACTTTGCTCATTTGACCAATTTGTTGTTCCAATGCTTTGATCGAAGCTCCTTGATTTCTTGTAGTAGTGTCTGTTGAAGCTCGGATTTCTTTGATCATAGCAGTATTCTCTTCATGTCTTTTAGCAGCATCGGCCATAATTTGCTTTAGAGTGTCATCTAAAGTCTGCCTCCTTTCTTGATAAGCGGGATTGAAGTTGTTCTTTTGATAGAATCCCGGGGTGGCTTCCCTAAATCTTCCTGAAGGTCTGAATGGTTGTCCAAATTGGGTGTAATATGCTTCTTCAAACGTCTCACTTTCATTCTTATTCGGGCAATCTTTAGTGTAGTGAGGTCCTTCGCACTTTTCACATCCAACTTGGGCAGCATACACTTTTTCATCACGCTTCTTCATCTCTCTACTAATTTTATCCAATTGAGCTTGAATAGCAGCAATCCCGTCAAAATTAGTGCTGCTCTTAGATCTAGTAGAGGTCCCATCGTGCCATTTTTGAGAATGATCAGCAGCTTCTTGGATCGCTTTCCTAGCATTGGCTGCACTCATTTGAGGCACAGCTCCCTTAGCGTCCAAGATTTGTCTAGTAGGCACGTCCAATCCTTGATAAAACAATATTATCTCCTGCATAGGGGTTAGATAGTGTTGAGGACATTTTACCAGTAAATCTTTAAATCGTTCCCAAGCTTGATAAAGAGTTTCATCAGGCTCTTGCTTGAAACTGTTGATAGCCTCCATCTTTTTAGCAGTCTTAGCAGGTGGACAATATCTCTTCAGGAATTTGCTCTTCAAATCTTCCCATGTAGTGATTGAACTAGCAGGTTCATTCCTTAGCCACTTGTTAGCAGCTCCTTTTAGTGAGAGTGGAAAGATTCTTAGCATGATTTGATCATCAGTGACTCCTTCTGAAGTAAACAAATCCGCAATCTCGAGGACCTTTTCAACATGCTCATTAGCATCCTCATGTTCCGATCCACTGAAAGCATTTTCTCTTAGCTCCTTGAGAAACTGACCCTTCAATTCAAACTTTGACTTATCATCAAACTTTGGTCTAGCAACTCCTGAAGTGTAATCAGCACGGGTTTTGTTCATGTATTCCTCCATAGTTGTGTTTTCGCCCATTGTTTCTGTTTCTTCTTCCTCTTTCTCTTCAGAAAAATAATCAAGCTCGAATGAACTTGAAGTATCAAAGCTTTTTGTGTTGAAAAGCCTTTTAAGCGAATGAAAGACTCGTTCAGGATCTTCGAAAGGTTGAATCAAGTTCTTCGTAGAACTCCTGGTCATGCACTTCCTGAAATCGACACAAAAATATCAGTAGGGTATGCTCAAGAAAGTAATATATCAGAAAATTAACAACGAAAACGGAATACGAAAAATTAAAGTTACTGATATCTGCAGACGATGCGCCGTATCCAAAAAATTGGATACGCCGTATCTTATAATCGTTAAAATTAAATCAGACTTTATTCAGAAAATAGATACGCCGCTTAGAAATTAGAATGCGCCGTATCAGTTTATTAATCAAAAATCGATATACTTATTAAAATTAAATGCGTCGTATTAACAAAAGTTAATGCGCCGTATTTTCGTTACGTTTTAAAATATAAGATTTTTGATTAAGAAGATACGCCGTATCGATAGAAATCGATGCGCCGTATCTGTTTAATAATTCGAAAACTGTTTTTAATTAAAATAATAGATACGCCGTATCTGCCAAAGCAGATGCGTCGTATGGCGTTAACGTTTAGAAAAAAATTTCCTTAAAAACAGATACGCCGTATCTTGTGGAAAAGATGCGTCGTATCGAATTAATTAAATGCGTTGTATTTTATAAAAATTAAACGCAATACGCCGTATCTGAGAGATCAGATGCGCCGTATCGTTTGATTAAGTTCAGTACAACGATAGTAGAACACAGAAAAATACGAAAAATAAAAACAAATAAAAACACAAACGAAAATAAACACAAATAAAAGCAAACAAATAACACACAAAACAGAAAATATGCAAAATAATACAATGAATGCAATTTAATCTAATACACAACAGAATTAGCGGTTAGATAAAAAAAAATTAAAAACCTAATTAAAATACTAATCAAATTAACAGATAATAACAATTCACTCCCCGGCAACGGCGCCAAAAACTTGATGCGTGCGATGTGTCATTGCGGTTTAGCAGTATTAATGCCTACTCAAGTTTTAAATTTATATTTAGCCGACTTATCAATAACACACACACTTAACGAGCAGTGTACCCGGTCAGTATGAATATAATGGTAAGTAGAGTGTCGATCACTAAGAGTGGAACGTATTATCTCGTTATTCTAATCAGTATTTTAATATTCTAAATTAGCTATACAACCTAATCTAACGCAAGGGGGTTCAGCCTGAGAGACTGGCACGATTTGGTTGCAATTAAATAATAAACTAAACCAATAGGCACGAATCAGCGAATAGCACACACGTACACAGATAAATACTTGAGACAATAAGAAGATCTGTCCTTATGATTAAGTAGATTGTCACTTGTTTTATTGATAGTTTTATATGAAGTGTATGTAGTTAATCCTTTCTCGTTGTCCCTATTCTTATCGGCGAGTAAACCCTTAATGATTACTTATGTCTAAAAGTTATTCCTAAGTGATCAATTTAGTAACAACCGTGGGAGCCACATTCTCTTCCGTAGTCAAATGCGCAGGCCACTAATAAACACAGAGGTTATCAATGCACTAATAAGTAGTAACCAAAGACATCAACATATAAATTTTAATTGATGGGAAAGCAGTTTTAAGGGAGTGCAATCTTTTCGTTGTCACATTACACAAGCCATCAATCCTGATGAATTAAAGTTTACTAACACAATAAAACAAAACTACTTAATGAATTAAACACATGCAGCACCTTCTTACAGCTCTTGTATCTTCGTTCGGGTGTGTCTTGTGCTGCCTATTCGTCTGAATTCGGCCTTAGGTTTTTCTGGTCTTCGTACCTCGTATATAATATGCGCTCCGAAATTCGTCTGGTCTTGGGGTATTTATAGTTTCTGTCTGAGGGTAAGATGCGGCGCATCTAGTAAGTAGATGCGGCGCATTGACTTAACTTCGCGTGGGGTCCAAGATTAATATATTCAGGAATATTCGTACACCGCCAGAAGATGCGGCGTATCTTCATTCTTGGATGCGGCGCATGTCCTCTTGTATCTTGGATCGTATCTGGTGAAATCTTGATAGTGATGCGCCGTATGTAATAAGTGAGATGCGGCGCATCTGGAGCAGATTTGTCTTGATCTTTTACATTTCAGTAGACTCTTAACTTCTTGCATGTTTTGCTCCATAATTAGTCTAAAATCGCCAAGTTTCACCAAATGCTTGTTTTTACCTGAGAATTACAAAAGTAAACGATTAAGTATCAATTCTCATACATAATATAATAAAACAAGTCAAATTAATAGGATAAATGATAGTAATAAAATGTACTTATTTGAGTTCATCAGTCATTATCGGAACGAGTGCAATAAGCCCCGAAATCAAGGAAACGGTGGTAGACCAGGGAACCAAGTGGCAATGATTAACAATGGAAATCAGGGCAATGAAGGAAGAGCTCGTGGAAGAGTTTATGCCGTAGGCAGAAGGGAAGCACAGGACGACCCGAACGTATTGACGGGTACGTTTCTTTTAAATAATTGTTATGCTTCAGTACTTTTCGATACGGGAGCAGATAGAAGCTTTGTATCGACCGCTTTTAGTCCTTTGCTCGATATAGCCCCGACCACCTTAGATAATGCCTTTGACGTATTATTAGCAAACGGAAACCTAGAAAGAGTTGGTACCATCATAAGGGGTTGCACTCTAAACTTGTTGAACCGTCCATTCAATATCGACTTAATGCCGGTAGAATTGGGTAGCTTCGACGTCATCATAGGGATGGATTGGCTATCAAAATATCATGCCGTCATCATCTGTGATGAGAAGATCGTCAGAGTACCCTATGGGAATGAAGTTCTGATCATTGAAGGCGACCGCTCTGATCATGCGCGTTCGTCAAGATTGAGCATCATCTCGTGTACGAAGGTGCAGAAGTACATCGAGAAGGGATGTTATCTCTTTTTAGCTCATGTCACTGAAAAGAAAAAAAAGGAACCTGGAGAGAAAAGGTTGGAAGATGTGCCAATCGTAAGGGATTTTCCAGAAGTCTTTCCAGAAGACTTACCGGGACTTCCACCGGCCAGACAAATCAAATTCCACATCGAATTAGTGCCAGGAGCCGCGCCTGTAGCGCGAGCACCATATCGTTTAGCACCTACGGAATTACAAGAGTTTTCAGATCAATTAGCTGAATTATCTGGAAAAGGTTTCATTAGACCGAGTTCATCGCCTTGGGGAGCTCCTGTTTTGTTTGTTAAGAAGAAGGATGGATCCTTCAGGATGTGTATTAACTATCGGGAACTGAATAAGCTAACCATTAAGAATAGATACCCACTCCCGAGGATAGACGATTTATTCGATCAGTTGCAAGGATCATCGGTTTATTCTAAGATAGACTTGAGATCGGGTTATCACCAACTTAGGGTCCGGGAAGAGGATATCCCGAAGACCGCATTCCGAACCCGATATGGCCATTACGAATTCCAAGTTATGTCATTCGGCTTGACAAATGCACCAGCAGTATTCATGGATCTCATGAATCGTGTGTGTAAGCCGTATTTGGATAAATTCGTGATAGTGTTCATTGACGATATCCTGATATATTCCAAGAATGAGCTAGAGCATGAGGAACATCTCAAGCTAATTCTGGAACTATTGAAAAAGGAAGAACTATATGCTAAGTTTTCTGATGCGTGGTTTTGCGACCTTACAACAGGTTTTACCTCTCGAGGGATCTCAAGAGGCTTGCAATCCCCACCAGGCAGTGTACCTGACCGATGTAGTATAGTGTAGTGGTAAGTACCGGGGGATTGATCGTTCTCTAGGGGAATAGTGTCGTTAGGATTGAAAAACTACTCTAATAGGTCTAAGGGTGAGGGAAGATTCTTTTTGTATTTTTTATATTTTTATAAAAGCAAGTAAAATCTCGGGTTTGAAGAAGTGGGCGGAATTAGTTGCTAGTCAACTAACCCAAATAACTACAATTGCAAATAAAATAAAATAACTGAAAATAAAAAGGTTGTGGAACTTATATGGAGAGAAATGTGTTTACTTAGATTTCCTTACTCCCTAACTATCTTTTACCGGTTGATTAGTGTGTATTAATTGCGTGGATGACGGGTGTATTCCTTAATACCAATCGTGGGGTGGCGTACGTACTTCCCTAACTCTACAAGCTCCTACTTCACTCCTATGTCGAGCCGGCTAAGAAGCTCCTAACATGGGATCACTAGAATTCGCTCATGCATTAAATACAACCATAATAACCTTAGTACGCATTGGTTCATGTTTCTTAAGACGTTCAAGCAAGTTACCGTATAGGAGGTTAGCCAGTTTTCTTAAGCCTAACATCGATAAACAATCATCCAATACAATTAATAACACACCAACAACCAATAATCAATATTTAGGTTTCATTAGATCTAAGCAAACACAAGATAAATCTAGCCTAGCATGTTAAATAAAAGATAAGAACAAGATATAATCAAACAACACATAGACATATTGAATGATTAATTGATTACTTATCTTCAATTGAACATGGGAGATCCAAGGGTATAAAACCCTTAAAAGTAGCAGAAAAATCGTCTTAGGGTTTCTCCTCACAAAGTTGCACACTAATGACTAAAAATTATGAGAATATATATAGAAAATCAGATCTGACGGCGTCACGTTATAGAGCTGACGCCGTCACCTCGCCGCGGTTAGGGTTTCTTGATGGCCTTCATGACGCCGTCCCCTTTTAATCATCCAAAATCCTCTCTGGCGCGTCAAGGGTTGACGGTGTCACAATGGTGCTTGACGCCGTCACAGGTACTTTTTCAGCCGATTTTGAGACTTTGTCGTTTTCTTCACTTTTATGCTCCAAAAACGTCCAAAAATGCTTCCTTTTCCAGATTTCTTCTCCAAAGTACCTAAAATGACAAAAGGAACGATTTAGGGCAATATTTGATCAAATAAATACGATTTAGGGCTTAAATGACCCCCTAAAAGCGGTAAACTTTTCGCTTCATCAAATACCCTTACACTTGATATTTGCTTATCCTCAAGCAAATGCGCTTTTATTCTAATCAAAATACAAGTCAGAGGTCATTTAACGCTAATATAAAAGTAATTACAACAAATAGTCGTTCCACTTTAATCATAATAAGCACGGAGATTACAAACCAGCACCTCACAAGTAGTGTTTAGATACTCACATCTCTCAGGTGTCATCAAAATAAATCTCATAAATGAAAACGGATACTATCTCTCACTACCTGTCATAGCAAATAGATTACTATAGGCTTGGGAAAGGATCGAAAACCTCCTCCACTAGGCGTAAGCACCTAAGATAAACTATCAAAGAGGGCTTTTACATGGGTTATAACGCGAGGTTTAGGGATATGATAAACACGGATTTGTTGGATAAGGGATATTTTACTGGTGGCGAGTTAAAGATCTTGATTAATTACATGTACAATATGGCGTTGCTAAGCCAAGACTAGACTCGACTTAAGCTAAAAACAAAATAACAAAAACATAAAATAAACATAAAATGAAACGGGATGGTAGTCCGTATGTTTTTTCTACTTTTCTTTTTCTCATTTTTTTGTATTTTTCTTGATTTTTTTCGATTTTTTTTTTCTTTTTTCATACACTCTTGCCCTACCATCCAAAATAATACATCATAGGGGCGTTGCATTCCCCTTACACTTGAACTTTTACATAACTTTACAAGTACTATTCTAATGACTCGAATTAAGATAATCGAAACACTTGGAGTACTTTTTTAAAATATTTGGCACATATGGGGGTAATAATGTTGTTCTTCCCCATTACTCCATTACACTAGTACTTTACCCATGAGTCCCAATCGTCCCAAAACAATATGTACAACGATATGACTCGACTTAGCAACCATGTAATCAATTAGATAATTAACTTAGGGTTTAAACAAATGTTGTCACAATAATGCACTGAAAATGAGTGCATGCAAGGTAGGCTAAGGCGATTTGGGTGTACATTTAAGTGTGGTGTAAACAAATTCTTACTTTAAGTAAAATGCTTAAAGTTAGAAACGAAAAGATAGGCTCTGAGGGGTGTACTAGGGGTATCGTGTACTAAAAATGAGTACAACGCAAAGGGTGTGGGAGAATTACTTGACCAATGTAGCCAATGTAATTATAAGAAAAACACAGGTGTAAAACAATGGGTTAATCCTAATGCCTCTTATCATGTAGTAAATCTAACTACACGAATGTAGTCTCACTTGTAGCCTCGGAATGGTCCTAACGCAAGTTCTAGAATCTAAGTGCTACCGGTACACACATCATAGCATAAATGCTTTTCCTACCAATTCTAGGGGCGAACCTCACATATTTGGGGGTGGAAAATTTTTTTAGTGGTACGGTTTTGTGCTAGTCATATAACTCCTATCCATGAGACGCTCATTAAGACCAAAGTTTCACTCCTATATGTCGTAAAAACAATTTTAATTTGGCACTAAAATTGCCCTAACAGGTATTTATCTCAGTTTTATTACACATCTACTGTTAAACAAACAAAAATCAAGTGCAATTGCATTCTCTATAGTATCGTATTTTTACCCCCCCCTTACACTTAAGATGAACATTGTCCCCAATGTTCAAATAACAAGATGTAAAATTAAAAAGGTAAAAGAATGAAATCAAATACTCCCCTGATTCGTTTGGTGGATAAAGAGGTAACATGGTTAGATCTTCTTCCAAGAGAATGTAGAAGCTTCAAGACTAAAGCATCGCCAAAAGCTTGATTCCACATACATCTCCTTGTCCAAAATAACCTGTTAAACCTGAGAAAACAGACACGAAAACCTACATAACATCGGCGGGATAAATTCTATATAAGGATATAATGCTTGTGGAATGATAATTTTGCAGATTCCTGGAGTTTATAAGTTAGAGATTTAATAAAAACTTTTTATTAAAACAAAACTTTCAAAAATTTCATAAAATTAAAACCTGACGCCGTCAGGTTGTAAAGCCTGACGCCGTCAGAAATGATCTGACAGAATTCTCATGTTAAGTTTCCGGAAAATTTCTGGAAAAACCTCTACCTTACTTCCTGGAATTCCTACAAAATATCATTATGACTCGATACAAGCATTTGACTCAAACAAATACTAATATGTATGTTAATTTAATATTGTTATGATTCATGTTCATTTGTTCTAATAAACCGATTTGGATTTCCCTTACACTTATCTTTTGCAAAATACCTTTATATGTAGTTAAGACGAAGTTAAAAACAAGATAAAGCATTTTCACAATTTAGTTTTGAACATGAATCAATAATAATAATAATTAAACACACATACGGAAGCAAATAAAATCAAACAAACAAATAAATAAACACACAAAGCAAATAAAGCTTGGGTTGCCTCCCAAGAAGCGCTTTTCTTTATTAACGAGTCTTGTAGCTAGACTCAAAGTCACGTACATTACGTGATTCCATCATTCATAATGACGTATCCCTTATAGATATAATCCTTGTTATCAGGGTGGTGGTGTCTCAATCGCTCGACATTCGCAGTCACTTCACCTCCTCCCTTGCTGGTCAAGCTTACTACCCCATCTTGGTGTAGACTTTTAATTGTGAATGGTCCGTACCACCAGGGACTTGGTTCATCGGTAGGTGCTTTTGTTTCTGAATGCCTTAGGAGCACTGAGTCTCCTTTTGTGAATTCAACGGGGTTATTGGTCTACTCATCAGCCTCAATATAATCGTTATTTCCACCCTTACATTCTCTAATCTCATTTTCATTGTAATTCTTAATCCTTGCCTCCCATGCACGGATTTTCTCTCGAACATTACCACGGATTATATAGGGGTTCGCCTCCATCTTCTTTTGTAGAGCAACATCTCGTATATGTCGTGGGATCGTTGGGAAGTTTATTGTTTTCTTCCCCTTCTTCATTTGGATGGTACTATTTTCGTAATTGATTTGTGCCCTAGTGGTAACGAGAAAGGGTGCCCCAAGGATTATTGGCATATTCATATCATTTCTTTCAATAATCATGAAGTCGACCGGATACAGGAATTCGGCAACGTTGACCAACACATCTTCTGCAATTCCTAACGGGTACTCATAAGAATGTTTTGCAAAGGAGAGTTTAGTACGGGTGATGGATGGCAGTTCGTCGGTTAACTGGACATAAACGGATAAAGGCATCAAATTTACGTCGGAACCTTGGTCAGCTACCGCATCCAGATACTTGAGTTTTCCAATGCTACATGGTATTTCGAAGACCCCGTAGAATTCCTGCTTTTCCACTAACTTTTGTCTTATGAGGCTCTCATACAATTGCCCTCCGGGTAATGTGTCAGATTCATCATCCGGTTCCCTTCTCTTGGACTCCTTGTTGGGTAGATGAGTACGTCGATAGTTTCTCACCCAATCGTTTATGGTCTCCTCGTTTATTTCGTGTTTCAAGTAATGCCTCACTTGTTGTGACTTAGGCGGTTCTATCACTTGGCGCTCCTTAGAGGGCGCCTCCTTGCCTTTGTCTGAATCGCAGTTGCAGGCATTGGTGTATCCATCATTAAGTGGGACGAGGTCAATTTTGTTAACTTCCATAGTTATCGATTTCCCTCTTCCATCATATTCGCCCTCTTGGATGACGGAGATGGCCTTGACGAATTTAGTGTTGGGAACTTCAACATCATTCCGCACCAGCACTTTTTCAGGAGCTTTTGTATTTGCGTATTCTTTCAAAAGGTTCATCATCTCCGCCATCTTCTCTTCCATTTCCTCACTTCTGTTTGTAGATAGCTTCCTCAAATTTTGCCAATCGTTCGGAGTGTTTTGACATGTATTCTCTCATTCGAGCTTCGAATGTTGGACTAAGTTCCTGAGGTGGTGAGTTGGGTTGAGCGTGCTTATGGAAGGATTTAGTATTTTCCCTAAGGGGTGATTCGGACAATGGTATTTGCTTAACGCTTGAGACCGAGTTAATTGTTGCTTTTTGTGGACTTAAGGGTCTCTTTTGCTTTTCCATAAGATATGCAACCCTTTTCTCAAATTCACTAACGCTTTCCTCGGTGATTTGATTGGCTTTATCGGGCGATGAATATGTCTTGACCGCCGAGCGTACGTCGTGGGAAACTTGCCACAATTCATCATCGTCGGATGCAAGCTCATCAATGATTTCCCATGATTCCTCGGCGCTTCTATCACGCAATCTGCCTCCGGCGGCTCGATCGATGGCACGCTTGGTGTGGTAACATTCATACATTGGGTCATATGAGAGGATTTGGATGTTTGAACGTCCAGGAGGATCTATTGCCATGGAATGAGAGGAACTTGTGGATCATCCCATTGAGGTGAGGATCCTGCGCGTAGGTCTAGCCACGACGTTGTCTCCGAGAAATCAAGAGACGCCAGACTGGTAGTCTCTTCGAGTGGCAACACAAGGTCTGGAACAAGTTTGAGAAAGTCCTGGATGTTGATTGGATCATCCCAAGTCCTGATGGCATCCTTGCACGTGGTGTCGCGATCGCAAGGATGACTTGGTCCTTGAGTGAGCAATTGAATAGATGGAGGCTAGTCGGAGTCGTCCCCTAAGGTAACATCTAAGTGGTTGTTGGATGTTATACGGATTTTACACTTTCCATTGAGTGTTGATTAGGTACTACGGAACAGAAAGTCCATGGAATGCGCATCGACATATTGCAACAAACAAACCGGGATGGGTCGAATCGCAAGGGAAGGAATGGCTCCTTGAGTTAGCTCAATGGTGTTTCGATAGCCAGGTGGCATAGGTCGGTAGATTAAAGTACACTCTAGGAGGTGGTTTGTTTTGTTTGGATTGTTGGATAGATATTAACTTTTGAAGTCGGAATTGTAATGTTACAACAAAGATAAAGCAAAAATAAAAATAGAATAAAGAAATGTAAAAAGAAAATTAAAAATCTCACTAGTATTTAAGGTATTAGTGTGATAATCTAATAAAATAAAAATTCAACCTAAACAATAACTATTCCCCGGCAGCGGCGCCAAAAACTTGATGCGTGGTTTTGCGACCTTACAACAGGTTTTACCTCTCAAGGGATCTCGAGAGGCTTGCAATCCCACCAGGCAGTGTACCTGACCGATGTAGTATAGTGAAGTGGCAAGTACCGGGGGATTGATAGTTCTCTAGGGGAATAGTGTCGTTAGGATTGAAAAACTACTCTAATAGGTCTAAGGGTGAGGGAAGATTCTTTTTGTATTTTTATGATTTTATGAAAGCAAGTAAAATCTCGGGTTTGAAGGAGTGGGCGGAATTAGTTGCTAGTCAACTAACCCAAATAACTACAAATGCAAATAAAATAAAATAACAGAAAATGAAAAGGTTGTGAAACTTATATGGAGAGAAATGTGTTTACTTAGATTTCCTTACTCCCTAACTATCTTTTACCGGTTGATTAGTGTGTATTAATTGCGTAGATGACAGGTGTATTCCTTAATACCAATCGTGGGGTGGCGTACGTACTTCCCCAACTCTACAAGCTCCTACTTCACTCCTATGTCGAGCCGGCTAAGTGATGAAGCGAAAAGTGTACCGCTTTTAAGGGGTCATTTAAGCCCTAAATCGTATTTATTTGATCAAATATTGCCCTAAATCGTTCCTTTTGTCATTTTAGGTACTTTTGAGGAGAAATCTGGAAAAGGAGGCATTTTGGACGTTTTTGGAGCATAAAAGTGAAGAAAACGACAAAGTCTCAAAATCGGCTGAAAATTACCTTTGACGGCGTCAGGATTATCACCAGACGGCGTCATGGCTTGGCAAGAAAAAGGTGGATGTGAAAATTACTCATGATAAGCCAGAGAAATTTGCATGGAATTCTGACGGCGTCACGCTTTAATGTGATCAAGGTCGTCACAGCTTAATTTAAAGTGGGACGGCGTCACCCCTAATTCTGACGGCGTCAAGCCTTGATAAGCCAGAACGGATTTTGGAGAGCTAAAGAGGGACGGCGTCAAGAAGGCCATCCGGGAACCCTAAAAGCGGCAAGGTGACGGCGTCACACTCCATAACGTGACGCCGTCAGATCTGAAAGTCTATATATAGTTTTGCAATTTTTTGTCATTAGGGTGGAAATTATTGGGGAACTTTGTGTGTGAAAACCCTAAGACGATTTTAGCAGCTTTTTCAAGGCTTTTTGCCTTGAGATCTTCCATGTTACATTGAAGATAAGTTATCAATTAATCATTCAATATGTCTATGTGTTTGTTTGATTCTATCTTGTTCTTGTCTTTTGTTTAACATGCTAGGCTAGATTTATCTTGTGTTTGCTTAGATCTAATGAAACCTAGCTATTGATTATTGGTTATTAATGTGTTATTAGTTGTATTGGATGATTGTTCATCTATGTTAGGCTTAAGAAAACTGGCTAACTTCTTATTCGGTAACTTGCTTGAACGTCTTAAGAAACATGAACCAATGCATACTAAAGGTTTTTATGGTTGTATTTAATGCACAAGCGAATTCTAGTGATCCCATGTTAGGAGCTTCCTAGCCGGCTCGACATAGGAGTGAAGTAGGAGCTTGTAGAGTTGGGGAAGTACGTACGCCACCCCACGATTGGTATTAAGGAATACACCCGTCATCCACGCAATTAATACACGCTAATCAACCGGTAAAAGATAGTTAGGGAGTAAGGAAATCTAAGTAAACACATTTCTCTCCACATAAGTTTCACCACCTTTTCATTTTCTGTTATTTTATTTTATTTGCATTCGTAGTTATTTGGGTTAGTTGATTAGCAACTAATTCTGCCCACTCTTTCAAACCCGAGATTTTACTTGCTTTCATAAAATTATAAAAAACATAAAAAGAATCTTCTCTCACCCATAGACCTATTAGAGTAGTTTTTCATACCTAACGAACACTATTCCCTGTGGAGAACGATCAATCCCCCGTACTTACCACTACACTATACTACATCGGTCAGGTACACTGCCTGGTGGGGTTGTAAGCCTCTTGAGATCCCTCGAGAGGTAAAACCTGTTGTAAGGTTGCAAAACCACGCATCAAGTTTTTGGCGCCGTTGCCGGGGAATAGTTATTGTTTAGGTTGAATTTTTTATTTTATAGGTCTACTCACTAGATTCCTTTCTAGTGAGATTTTTATTTTCTTTTTCTAGGTTTTCTTTAGTCTATCTATTTTCTTCGTTTCTTTGTTCGTAACCATTACCATTCGACATCATGGAAGATGGTAATATCCTTAATCCCAACAACCCACCACCACAACAACCACCACCACCTCCTAGAGCCCGTACTTTAGGAGAGTACTCCCGTCCTAGCCACCATGGCTATCGAAACACCATTGAGCTCACTCAAGGAGCCAATGTCACACCCTTGCGATCCGACACCATCCGGTTGGTGCAAAGCGGATGCGCATTCCATGGACTTCGTTCCGAAGATCCTAACCAACATCTCAAGGACTTTCTCAAAATCGTTGATTCTATAGACCTTGATGTTGCCACTCGAGAGACGACCCGACTGCGTCTCTTTCAATTCTCTCTGCGGGACCAAGCTAGTCAATGGCTAGAGCGTCAACCCGCAGGATCCATCACCTCTTGAGATGATCTCACCACTCGTTTCCTTGCTCAGTTTTTCCCACCGGGAAGAACTACCAAGCTAAGGAATGATATCTTGATGTTCCAACAACGTCAAGGCGAAACCCTCTACGAAGCATGGACTCGATTCAAGGACTTACTCCAAAAAGTCCCTCACCATGGCATAGAACTTTGGCTCCAAGTCCAAATCTTTTATGACCATGTAAATCTCTCCACGAAGCAAACCATTGACCAATCGGCTGGTGGTAAGCTACGTGATCTAAGTGCGGAACAATCATGGGCTCTCCTAGAGGATCTTGCTCTTTATGACAACGAAAGTTGGAGTGATCCCCGAGATTTGAATAAAACGGTCAAGGCAATATCTTTGCCTTCGAACAATTCAAGCACTTCCGACCGTAGGATCATAGAACTTGAAGACCAAGTCAAGTTTCTCATGAAATCCTACGAGGCTCCTAAACCTTCAAGCCAAGTGAACAAAATCACTTCTTCATGTGAATTATGTAGTGGTCCCCACGACACTCGTGATTGCATGGAACTCCCCGAACAAGCTTTCGTGGACTACGCATCCTCGCGTACCGACGGAGCGGGAGACAAGTGGTACACTTTCAAACCCGAGCCAAACCCTTACGGTGATTCATACAACCCCTCATGGAAAAATCACCCAAACCTTAGGTGGAAACAAAACCAAAACGCACAACAAACCAATTCTTCCAACCCACCTAATCGTTTCCAATCGAGCGGTTCCAACTCGAACCGTACTTTCAATAACAATCCTTCCAACAATTATGGTAGTACCAATAACCTTGAAGGATTGATGTCCCAATTTATGGTATCTCAAGAAGCTCGGATAGCTAAGTTTGAATCCGAATTCAATCAACAACAAACGGAGATGACCAATAAAATTGACAACTTATTGAAAGCCCTCAATAACCAAGTGATATCACCTCCACATAAGGACGCTAGGAACACAAATAGCGGACCCCAAGTAAAAGACCCCTCTTCATCCAAACACGTCCACTTTGTCAACGTTGTCACTATCAAACCGATTGATATGAATGAGGATAATAGTGAACCTGAGGATGAGGTTAAGAAAGTCGAGGTTGATAAAGAAATTAGGACAAGTGAGATTGAAGAAGTAGATGATGATGAGGACCACTTCAATAGGCTACCCACTAAGGAAGAGCGCGCATATCATACGGACTTATTCGATGACCCCGAAACACCATACTTCCTAGGTAGACCAATCATAGAAATAGGCGACCCTTCTAATCTCAACATTCCATGCAACATCGGACATTTGCATGTGTGGAAAGCCTACATCGACCTTAGATCACCCATAAACATCATGACTAGAGCCCACTACAACTTGATAATGAAAAATCAACTTGGGTATAGGATGTTCCCTGACAAGGGTTGGATGAGTAACTTCACGGGAAGAGTTAAGGGATTACCGGTTTATGTAGGAAACTTCACCTATGTCACCGACTTTGTAATTGTAGAAGATATCCGCCCAATAGTCGATGCATCCTTAACTCAAGTGGTTTTTGGAAAACCATTTGTTGAGGTCTCTAGAATGACTTATGAACCTTCCTTAGGGATAGTTAGATTTAAGGATGAGACCGATGAGGTAAACTACCAAATGCCATATAAGATAGAGCAATTCCAACACTTGTCAAATGTTGAGAAGGAGCTTAAGCAAGCGATCTACTATAGGAATGATAAGGATAGAAATAAAGGAGTAGACTATGTTATGGAAAGGATATCCGGTTTCTACAAGGATTGTTTGAAATTAGGACCGGAATATAAAACCGGAAAGGAGAATGGCCTAGGAACCGTGACCAACGATGGAATCACGTAATGTACGTGACTTTGAGTCTAGCTACAAGACTCGTTAATAAAGAAAAGCGCTTCTTGGGAGGCAACCCAAGTTTTATTTGCTTTGTGTGTTTATTTATTTGTTTGTTTGATTTTATTTGTTTCTGTATGTGTGTTTAAGTTTTATTATTATTGATTCATGTTAAAAACTAATTTGTGAAAATGCTTTATCTTGTTTTTAACTTCGTCTTAACTACATATAAAGGTATTTTGCAAAAGTTAAGTGTAAGGGAAATCTAAATCGGTTTATTAGAACACAAATGAACATGAATCGTAATAGTAATAAATGAACATACATATTAGTATTTGTTTGAGTCAAATGCTTGTATCGAGTCATAATGATGTTTTGCAGGATTTCCAGGAAGTAAGGTATAGGTTTTTCCAAAAATTTTCCGGAAACATAATATGAGAATTCTGTCAGATTATTTCTGACGGCGTCAGGATCTACAACCTGACGGCGTCAGGTTTAATTTTCTGAAAATTTTTGAAAGTTTTGTTTTCATAAAAAGTTTTTATTAAATCCCTAACTTATAATCTCCAGGAATCTGCAAAATTATCATTCCACAAGCATTATATCCTTATATATAGAGTTTATCCCGCCGATGTTATGCAGGTTTTCGTGTTTGTTTTCTCAGGTTTAACAGGTTATTTTGGACAAGGAAATGTTTGTTGGATCAAGCTTATGGCGATGCATTAGTCATGGAGCTTCTACATTCTTTTGGAAGAAGATTTAACCATGTTACTTCATTATCCACCGAACGAATCAGGGGAGTATTTGTTTTCATTCTTTTACCTTATTTACTTTTACATCTTGTTATTTGAACATTGGGGACAATGTTCATCTTAAGTGTAAGGGGGTAAAAGTACGATTAGAGAATGCAATTGCACTTGATTTTTGTTTGTTTAATGGTAGATGTGTAATAAAACTGAGAGAAATACTTGTTAGGGCAATTTTAGTGCCAAATTTAAAATTTTTTACAACATTTAGGAGTGAAACTTTAGTTCTAATAAGCGTCTCATGGATAGGAATTATATGACTAGCACAAAAACCGTACCACTAAAAAATTTTCCACCCCCAAATATGTGAGGTTCGCCCCTAGAATTGGTAGGAAAAGCATTTATGCTATGATGTGTGTACCGGTAGCACTTAGATTCTAGAACTTGCGTTAGGACCATTCCAAGGCCACAAGTGAGACTACATTCGTGTAGTTAGATTTACTACATGATAAGAGGCATTAGGATTAACCCATTGTTTTACACCTGTGTTTTTGTTATAATTACATTGGCTACATTGGTCAAGTAATTCTCCCACACCCTTTGCGTTGTACTCATTTTTAGTGCACGATACCCCTAGTACACCCCTCAGAGCCTATCTTTTCGTTTCGACCTTTAAGCATTTTACTTAAAGGAAGAATTTGTTACACCCCACTTAAATGTACACCCAAATCGCCTTAGCCTACCTTGTATGCACTCATTTTTAGTGCATTATTGTGACAACATTTGTTTAAACCCAAGTTAATTATCTAGTTGATTACATGGTTGCTAAGTCGAGTCATATCCTTGTACATATTGTTTTGGGACGATTGGGACTCATGGGTAAAGTACTAGTGTAATGGAGTAATGGGGAAGAACATCATTTATTACCTCCATATGTGCTAAATATTTTAAAAGTACTCCAAGTGTTTTGATTATCTTAATTCGAGTCATTAGAATAGTAATTTGTAAAGTTATGTAAAAGTTCAAGTGTAAGGGGAATGCAACGCCCCTATGATGTATTATTTTGGATGGTAGGGCAAAAGTGTATGCAAAAAAAAAAAAAAAAAAAAAAAATGAGAAAAAGAAAAATAGAAAAAACATACGGACTACCATCCCGTTTCATTTTATGTTTATTTTATGTTTTTGTTATTTTGTTTTTAGCTTAAGATTGAGTCGAGTCTTGGCTTAGCAACATTGTATAGTACATGTAATTGATCAAGATCTTTAACTCGCCACCAGTAAAATATCCTTTATCCAACAAAACCGTGTTTTCCTTTTCCCTACACCTAACGTTATAACCCATTTAAAAGCCCTCTTTGATAGTTTATCTTAGGTGCTTACGCCTAGTGGAGGAGGTTTTCGATCCTTTCCCAAGCCTATGGTAATCTATTCGCTATGACAGGTAGTGAGAGATATTATCCGTTTTCATTTATGAGATTTATTTTGATGACACTTGAGAGATGTGAGTATCTAAACACTACTTGTGAGGTGCTAGTATGTAATCTCCGTGCTTATTATGATTAAAGTGGAACGAATATTTTTTGTAATTACTTTTATGTTAGCATTAAATGACCCCTAACTTGTATTTTGATTAGAATAAAAGCGCATTTGCTTGAGGACAAGCAAATCTCAAGTGTAAGGGTATTTGATGAAGCGAAAAGTGTACCGCTTTTAAGGGGTCATTTAAGCCCTAAATCGTATTTATTTGATCAAATATTGCCCTAAATCGTTCCTTTTGTCATTTTAGGTACTTTTGAGGAGAAATCTGGAAAAGGAGGCATTTTGGACGTTTTTGGAGCATAAAAGTAAAGAAAACGACAAAGTCTCAAAATCGGCTGAAAATTACCTTTGACGGCGTCAGGATTATCACCAGACGGCGTCATGGCTTGGCAAGAAAAAGGTGGATGTGAAAATTACTCATGATAAGCCAGAGAAATTTGCATGGAATTCTGACGGCGTCACGCTTTAATGTGATCAAGGTCGTCACAGCTTAATTTAAAGTGGGACGGCGTCACCCCTAATTCTGACGGCGTCAAGCCTTGATAAGCCAGAACGGATTTTGGAGAGCTAAAGAGGGACGGCGTCAAGAAGGCCATCCGGGAACCATAAAAGCGGCGAGGTGACGGCGTCACACTCCATAACGTGACGCCGTCAGATCTGAAAGTCTATATATAGTTTTGCAATTTTTTGTCATTAGGGTGGAACTTATTGGGGAACTTTGTGTGTAAAAACCCTAAGACGATTTTAGCAGCTTTTTTAAGGCTTTTTGCCTTGAGATCTTCCATGTTACATTGAAGATAAGTTATCAATTAATCATTCAATATGTCTATGTGTTGTTTGATTCTATCTTGTTCTTGTCTTTTGTTTAACATGCTAGGCTAGATTTATCTTGTGTTTGCTTAGATCTAATGAAACCTAGCTATTGATTATTGGTTATTAATGTGTTATTAGTTGTATTGGATGATTGTTCATCTATGTTAGGCTTAAGAAAACTGGCTAACTTCCTATTCGGTAACTTGCTTGAACGTCTTAAGAAACATGAACCAATGCGTACTAAAGGTTTTTATGGTTGTATTTAATGCACAAGCGAATTCTAGTGATCCCATGTTAGGAGCTTCCTAGCCGGCTCGACATAGGAGTGAAGTAGGAGCTTGTAGAGTTGGGGAAGTACGTACGCCACCCCACGATTGGTATTAAGGAATACACCCGTCATCCATGCAATTAATACACACTAATCAACCGGTAAAAGATAGTTAGGGAATAAGGAAATCTAAGTAAACACATTTCTCTCCACATAAGTTTCACCACCTTTTCATTTTCTGTTATTTTATTTTATTTGCATTCGTAGTTATTTGGGTTAGTTGATTAGCAACTAATTCCGCCCACTCTTTCAAACCCGAGATTTTACTTGCTTTCATAAAATTATAAAAAACATAAAAAGAATCTTCTCTCACCCTTAGACCTATTAGAGTAGTTTTTCATACCTAACGAACACTATTCCCTGTGGAGAACGATCAATCCCCGTACTTACCACTACACTATACTACATCGGTCAGGTACACTGCCTGGTGGGGTTGTAAGCCTCTTGAGATCCCTCGAGAGGTAAAACCTGTTGTAAGGTTGCAAAACGACGCATCAAGTTTTTGGCGCCGTTGCCGGGGAATAGTTATTGTTTAGGTTGAATTTTTTATTTTATAGGTCTACTCACTAGATTCCTTTCTAGTGAGATTTTTATTTTCTTTTTCTAGGTTTTCTTTAGTCTATCTATTTTCTTCGTTTCTTTGTTCGTAACCATTACCATTCGACATCATGGAAGATGGTAATATCCTTAATCCCAACAACCCACCACCACAACAACCACAACCACCTCCTAGAGCCCGTACTTTAGGAGAGTACTCCCGTCCTAGCCACCATGGCTATCGAAACACCATTGAGCTCACTCAAGGAGTCAATGTCACACCCTTGCGATCCGACACCATCCGGTTGGTGCAAAGCGGATGCGCATTCCATGGACTTCGTTCCGAAGATCCTAACCAACATCTCAAGGACTTTCTCAAAATCGTTGATTCTATAGACCTTGATGTTGCCACTCGAGAGACGACCCGACTGCGTCTCTTTCAATTCTCTCTGTGGGACCAAGCTAGTCAATGGCTAGAGCGTCAACCCGCAGGATCCATCACCTCTTGGGATGATCTCACCACTCGTTTCCTTGCTCAGTTTTTCCCACCGGGAAGAACTACCAAGCTAAGGAATGATATCTTGATGTTCCAACAACGTCAAGGCGAAACCCTCTACGAGGCATGGACTCGATTCAAGGACTTACTCCAAAAAGTCCCTCACCATGGCATAGAACTTTGGCTCCAAGTCCAAATCTTTTATGACCATGTAAATCTCTCCACGAAGCAAACCATTGACCAATCGGCTGGTGGTAAGCTACGTGATCTAAGTGCGGAACAATCATGGGCTCTCCTAGAGGATCTTGCTCTTTATGACAACGAAAGTTGGAGTGATCCCCGTGATTTGAATAAAACGGTCAAGGCAATATCTTTGCCTTCGAACAATTCAAGCACTTCCGACCGTAGGATCATAGAACTTGAAGACCAAGTCAAGTTTCTCATGAAATCCTACGAGGCTCCTAAACCTTCAAGCCAAGTGAACAAAATCACTTCTTCATGTGAATTATGTAGTGGTCCCCACGACACTCGTGATTGCATGAAACTCCCCGAACAAGCTTTCGTGGACTACGCATCCTCGCGTACCGACGGAGCGGGAGACAAGTGGTACACTTTCAAACTCGAGCCAAACCCTTACGGTGATTCATACAACCCCTCATGGAAAAATCACCCAAACCTTAGGTGGAAACAAAACCAAAACGCACAACAAACCAATTCTTCCAACCCACCTAATCGTTTCCAATCGAGCGGTTCCAACTCGAACCGTACTTTCAATAACAATCCTTCCAACAATTATGGTAGTACCAATAACCTTGAAGGATTGATGTCCCAATTTATGGTATCTCAAGAAGCTCGGATAGCTAAGTTTGAATCCGAATTCAACCAACAACAAACGGAGATGACCAATAAAATTGACAACTTATTGAAAGCCCTCAATAACCAAGTGATATCACCTCCACATAAGGACGCTAGGAACACAAATAGCGGACCCCAAGTAAAAGACCCCTCTTCATCCAAACACGTCCACTTTGTCAACGTTGTCACTATCAAACCGATTGATAGGAATGAGGATAATAGTGAACCTGAGGATGAGGTTAAGAAAGTCGAGGTTGATAAAGAAATTAGGACAAGTGAGATTGAAGAAGTAGATGATGATGAGGACCACTTCAATAGGCTACCCACTAAGGAAGAGCGCGCATATCATACGGACTTATTCGATGACCCCGAAACACCATACTTCCTAGGTAGACCAATCATAGAAATAGGCGACCCTTCTAATCTCAACATTCCATGCAACATCGGACATTTGCATGTGTGGAAAGCCTACATCGACCTTAGATCACCCATAAACATCATGACTAGAGCCCACTACAACTTGATAATGAAAAATCAACTTGGGTATAGGATGTTCCCTGACAAGGGTTGGATGAGTAACTTCACGGGAAGAGTTAAGGGATTACCGGTTTATGTAGGAAACTTCACCTATGTCACCGACTTTGTAATTGTAGAAGATATCCGCCCAATAGTCGATGCATCCTTAACTCAAGTGGTTTTTGGAAAACCATTTGTTGAGGTCTCTAGAATGACTTATGAACCTTCCTTAGGGATAGTTAGATTTAAGGATGAGACCGATGAGGTAAACTACCAAATGCCATATAAGATAGAGCAATTCCAACACTTGTCAAATGTTGAGAAGGAGCTTAAGCAAGCGATCTACTATAGGAATGATAAGGATAGAAATAAAGGAGTAGACTATGTTATGGAAAGGATATCCGGTTTCTACAAGGATTGTTTGAAATTAGGACCGGAATATAAAACCGGAAAGGAGAATGGCCTAGGAACCGTGACCAACGATGGAATCACGTAATGTACGTGACTTTGAGTCTAGCTACAAGACTCGTTAATAAAGAAAAGCGCTTCTTGGGAGGCAACCCAAGTTTTATTTGCTTTGTGTGTTTATTTATTTGTTTGTTTGATTTTATTTGTTTCTGTATGTGTGTTTAAGTTTTATTATTATTGATTCATGTTAAAAACTAATTTGTGAAAATGCTTTATCTTGTTTTTAACTTCGTCTTAACTACATATAAAGGTATTTTGCAAAAGTTAAGTGTAAGGGAAATCTAAATCGGTTTATTAGAACACAAATGAACATGAATCGTAATAGTAATAAATGAACATACATATTAGTATTTGTTTGAGTCAAATGCTTGTATCGAGTCATAATGATGTTTTGCAGGATTTCCAGGAAGTAAGGTATAGGTTTTTCCAAAAATTTTCCGGAAACATAACATGAGAATTCTGTCAGATTATTTCTGACGGCGTCAGGATCTACAACCTGACGGCGTCAGGTTTAATTTTCTGAAAATTTTTGAAAGTTTTGTTTTCATAAAAAGTTTTTATTAAATCCCTAACTTATAATCTCCAGGAATCTGCAAAATTATCATTCCACAAGCATTATATCCTTATATATAGAGTTTATCCCGCCGATGTTATGCAGGTTTTCGTGTTTGTTTTCTCAGGTTTAACAGGTTATTTTGGACAAGGAAATGTTTGTTGGATCAAGCTTATGGCGATGCATTAGTCATGGAGCTTCTACATTCTTTTGGAAGAAGATTTAACCATGTTACTTCATTATCCACCGAACGAATCAGGGGAGTATTTGTTTTCATTCTTTTACCTTATTTACTTTTACATCTTGTTATTTGAACATTGGGGACAATGTTCATCTTAAGTGTAAGGGGGTAAAAGTACGATTAGAGAATGCAATTGCACTTGATTTTTGTTTGTTTAATGGTAGATGTGTAATAAAACTGAGAGAAATACTTGTTAGGGCAATTTTAGTGCCAAATTTAAAATTTTTTACAACATTTAGGAGTGAAACTTTAGTTCTAATAAGCGTCTCATGGATAGGAATTATATGACTAGCACAAAAACCGTACCACTAAAAAATTTTCCACCCCCAAATATGTGAGGTTCGCCCCTAGAATTGGTAGGAAAAGCATTTATGCTATGATGTGTGTACCGGTAGCACTTAGATTCTAGAACTTGCGTTAGGACCATTCCAAGGCCACAAGTGAGACTACATTCGTGTAGTTAGATTTACTACATGATAAGAGGCATTAGGATTAACCCATTGTTTTACACCTGTGTTTTTGTTATAATTACATTGGCTACATTGGTCAAGTAATTCTCCCACACCCTTTGCGTTGTACTCATTTTTAGTGCACGATACCCCTAGTACACCCCTCAGAGCCTATCTTTTCGTTTCGACCTTTAAGCATTTTACTTAAAGGAAGAATTTGTTACACCCCACTTAAATGTACACCCAAATCGCCTTAGCCTACCTTGTATGCACTCATTTTTAGTGCATTATTGTGACAACATTTGTTTAAACCCAAGTTAATTATCTAGTTGATTACATGGTTGCTAAGTCGAGTCATATCCTTGTACATATTGTTTTGGGACGATTGGGACTCATGGGTAAAGTACTAGTGTAATGGAGTAATGGGGAAGAACATCATTTATTACCTCCATATGTGCTAAATATTTTAAAAGTACTCCAAGTGTTTTGATTATCTTAATTCGAGTCATTAGAATAGTAATTTGTAAAGTTATGTAAAAGTTCAAGTGTAAGGGGAATGCAACGCCCCTATGATGTATTATTTTGGATGGTAGGGCAAAAGTGTATGCAAAAAAAAAAAAAAAAAAAAAAAAATGAGAAAAAGAAAAGTAGAAAAAACATACGGACTACCATCCCGTTTCATTTTATGTTTATTTTATGTTTTTGTTATTTTGTTTTTAGCTTAAGATTGAGTCGAGTCTTGGCTTAGCAACATTGTATAGTACATGTAATTGATCAAGATCTTTAACTCGCCACCAGTAAAATATCCTTTATCCAACAAAACCGTGTTTTCCTTTTCCCTACACCTAACGTTATAACCCATTTAAAAGCCCTCTTTGATAGTTTATCTTAGGTGCTTACGCCTAGTGGAGGAGGTTTTCGATCCTTTCCCAAGCCTATGGTAATCTATTCGCTATGACAGGTAGTGAGAGATATTATCCGTTTTCATTTATGAGATTTATTTTGATGACACTTGAGAGATGTGAGTATCTAAACACTACTTGTGAGGTGCTAGTATGTAATCTCCGTGCTTATTATGATTAAAGTGGAACGAATATTTTTTGTAATTACTTTTATGTTAGCATTAAATGACCCCTAACTTGTATTTTGATTAGAATAAAAGCGCATTTGCTTGAGGACAAGCAAATCTCAAGTGTAAGGGTATTTGATGAAGCGAAAAGTGTACCGCTTTTAAGGGGTCATTTAAGCCCTAAATCGTATTTATTTGATCAAATATTGCCCTAAATCGTTCCTTTTGTCATTTTAGGTACTTTTGAGGAGAAATCTGGAAAAGGAGGCATTTTGGACATTTTTGGAGCATAAAAGTGAAGAAAACGACAAAGTCTCAAAATCGGCTGAAAATTACCTTTGACGGCGTCAGGATTATCACCAGACGGCGTCATGGCTTGGCAAGAAAAAGGTGGATGTGAAAATTACTCATGATAAGCCAGAGAAATTTGCATGGAATTCTGACGGCGTCACGCTTTAATGTGATCAAGGTCGTCACAGCTTAATTTAAAGAGGGACGGCGTCACCCCTAATTCTGACGGCATCAAGCCTTGATAAGCCAGAACGGATTTTGGAGAGCTAAAGAGGGACGGCGTCAAGAAGGCCATCCGGGAACCCTAAAAGCGGCGAGGTGACGGCGTCACACTCCATAACGTGACGCCGTCAGATCTGAAAGTCTATATATAGTTTTGCAATTTTTTGTCATTAGGGTGGAACTTATTGGGGAACTTTGTGTGTAAAAACCCTAAGATGATTTTAGCAGCTTTTTCAAGGCTTTTTGCCTTGAGATCTTCCATGTTACATTGAAGATAAGTTATCAATTAATCATTCAATATGTCTATGTGTTGTTTGATTCTATCTTGTTTTTGTCTTTTGTTTAACATGCTAGGCTAGATTTATCTTGTGTTTGCTTAGATCTAATGAAACCTAGCTATTGATTATTGGTTATTAATGTGTTATTAGTTGTATTGGATGATTGTTCATCTATGTTAGGCTTAAGAAAACTGGCTAACTTCCTATTCGGTAACTTGCTTGAACGTCTTAAGAAACATGAACCAATGCGTACTAAAGGTTTTTATGGTTGTATTTAATGCACAAGCGAATTCTAGTGATCCCATGTTAGGAGCTTCCTAGCCGGCTCGACATAGGAGTGAAGTAGGAGCTTGTAGAGTTGGGGAAGTACGTACGCCACCCCACGATTGGTATTAAGGAATACACCTGTCATCCACGCAATTAATACACACTAATCAACCGGTAAAAGATAGTTAGGGAGTAAGGAAATCTAAGTAAACACATTTCTCTCCACATAAGTTTCACCACCTTTTCATTTTCTGTTATTTTATTTTATTTGCATTCGTAGTTATTTGGGTTAGTTGATTAGCAACTAATTCCGCCCACTCTTTCAAACCCGAGATTTTACTTGCTTTCATAAAATTATAAAAAACATAAAAAGAATCTTCTCTCACCCTTAGACCTATTAGAGTAGTTTTTCATACCTAACGAACACTATTCCCTGTGGAGAACGATCAATCCCCGTACTTACCACTACACTATACTACATCGGTCAGGTACACTGCCTGGTGGGGTTGTAAGCCTCTTGAGATCCCTCAAGAGGTAAAACCTGTTGTAAGGTTGCAAAACCACGCATCACTAAGAAGCTCCTAACATGGGATCACTAGAATTCGCTCATGCATTAAATACAACCATAAAAACCTTAGTACGCATTGGTTCATGTTTCTTAAGACGTTCAAGCAAGTTACCGTATAGGAAGTTAGCCAGTTTTCTTAAGCATAACATCGATAAACAATCATCCAATACAATAAATAACACACTAATAACCAATAATCAATAGTTAGGTTTCATTAGATCTAAGCAAACACAAGATAAATCTAGCCTAGCATGTTAATTAAAAGACAAGACCAAGATATAATCAAACAACACATAGACATATTGATTGATTAAATGAATACTTATCTTCAATTAAACATGGGAGATCCAAGGGTATGAAAACCCTTAAAAATGGCAGAAATTCGTCTTATGGTTTCTCCTCACAAAGTTGCACACTAATGACAAAAAATTGCAAAACTATATATAGAGTTTAGTGGCTGACGGCGTCACGTTATAGGACTTGACGTCGTCACCTCGCCGTGTCTAGGGTTCCCGGATGGCCTTCTTGACGCCGTCCCTCTTTAGTGCTCCAAAATCCGCTCTGGCTTATCAAAGGTTGACGCCGTCAGAAATGGGCTTGACGCCGTCCCTCTTTAACTTAAACCGTGATGGCCTTGATCATCTTAAAGGGTGACGCCGTCAGACTTTACATTGCAAAACTCTCTGGCGCGTCTCGTGTATTTTTCATATCCACCTCTTTTGCCAAGCCATGACGCCGTCTAGAACAATATCTGACGCCGTCAAAGGTACTTTTCCAGCCGATTTTGAGACTTTGTCGTTTTCTTCACTTTTATGCTCCAAAAACGTCCAAAATGCTTCCTTTTCCAGATTTCTTCTCCAAAGTACCTAAAATGACAAAAGGAACGATTTAGGGCAATATTTGATCAAATAAATACGATTTAGGGCTTAAATGACCCCCTAAAAGCGGTACACTTTTCGCTTCATCACTTACACTTATCTTTTGCAAAATACCTTTATATGTAGTTAAGACGAAGTTAAAAACTAGATAAAGCATTTTCACAATTTAGTTTCGAACATGAATCAATAATAATAAAAATTAAACATACATACGGAAGCAAATAAAATCAAACAAACAAATAAATAAACACACAAAGCAAATAAAGCTTGGGTTGCCTCCCAAGAAGCGCTTTTCTTTATTAACGAGTCTTGTAGCTAGACTCAAAGTCAGGCTTATCTAGTGATGCACCAATGGCATGACTAGTGTGTAGCCCTAGTGATTTGGTTACACCGTCCCTTTGATTTGGTCTGCATGTGATTGGGTAGGGGCGTATGGATGCATCCTAGATCTGTTCTGTTTAGTGGATTTAACTATATATGATATGATTTCTGTTCTGGTGACTGGTACTGTGTGCAATACATGCCTTTCACATATTTGTCTGGGAGCTGATCACTCCATTTGAAGAATGAGGACACCCCTCATATTATCTGATTATCTGAGAGGTCTCCCCTCTATATGATTATGAAGATTATGGTTACGATATGATATGATCTGTTTCTGGGCTCGTGGTGGATGACTATCCTATTCATCTTTTATATTCCTGTCTCTTTGTTTATACTTCATGTTACTTTTCCCGTGCACTATATTTCAGTTCTGTTTCATTATCATTGCTTTGTATATGTATCTGTTCACTGAGCTTTTTAAGCTCAGCCGCACGTTTTCTTTTCGTGTGCGGCAGGTTATAAGCAGGACGACGGGTTTGGGTATGAGTGAAGAGACTTTTGGACTTAGAAGACTTCGATAGTTATTCTGAAGTAGAGACCATTAGAAGGATTTGCAAGTTCAGACTTAGTATTTAGTTTTGTTTCATTTTTAACTTTGTAACGTTAGTATTTCATTTGTAACCCTTGAAATTTATTGTATTACTATTGAAGTATGCTTTGTTTGATCTGATATGAAACCATTAACGTGACATCTTTACCCTTGCCGAGTTGGGGTGTTACAATAACTCCTAAACACTAACACTACATTAATCGGCCCATTCTTTTTATACATTTATTTCATTATCTTAACAAACGATATTTGCAATACTTATTTATTTAGTTAAACTTAGGATATAATCAAAATGAATATTTGAAAAAAAAATGTTATTCAGTTTTTAGGACGTTATATGAGCAATGGAAGCGAGAGCACGCGAAGTTAACTTTAGATCATTTAACTAAAGAGTACAAAGCATGGCATAAATTATAGGTCCTAAAGAAATATGGGAGAATTCCTAGCATTGCAAGGATTAAATGGGAGGATGTCAAGATCCTAAGCAAACATACATTGCCTAATAATGCAAGATAGTGTGGTACATGGAAGTGTTGATCTTGAGAGGTTGTAGACAAATAAAGAAGAAAAGTGACTTAAAAGTTTTGAAGTATGGGACTTCAAATCAAGAAACGCACAACTACATCGTGGTTTTAAAGGGCTTGTAACGAAGTTCTCAGGGACTTAGAAGAATCAGTAACAAGTAGTCACGGTTCTTATTTGTGTGAATAATTCCATTCTATCTGAAGTTAGAATGAAGTGCATCATTGAACGCTAAGATGAGTATGTCACAATTTAGCTAAGTCTATAATCTAATATGACTAAATTGCTTGCACCAAACTCACTTATGTTCATAAACAGAAAGACAACAATGAGAATGATTGAAAAGTGAGGCTCAATGGTCCTAGGATATTGTATCGTCAGAGAATTAAAGTGGTGATTGCTTACTCCCAACACTCTCTGACATGAGCTAAATCAATCGCCGAGAATCTGAAGTAATGTCCTAGACTCGTGTAAATCGGACAAGACGTTAATATGCGATTCTACTTAGTGTATTTTGAATCCTTGAATGAAAGACATTTCATTCTAAAAGGTCCTTAGCTGGTTATCATGGTAGGAGACCGAGATAATGAAAGCAGCTATTGTGAAATAATATTGCATTATGAGGATTACTGAATTTCACATTTGCGGGGAAAATGTTGGATGTGACCTTGATAGAGAAGCGACCACATGGATCGAAGTTATTGGCTTTCTCTGATCGTTGTGGACTATCCCAATGACCTAAGTTATTAGGTCATTTGACTTTGTTTTCTCGCTGAGTTTTGGCTTAGTTTCCAATTACTACATACTAGTAATAGTGTAACATTGTGTGCTAATGTTGGATTCAGTGGGAGGTAAGGAAGAATGGCTTATTAACCGAGAGGGCAATTTTCAACTCCAAGTTGAAATATACTAAAAATGGATATTTTTCCTGGGCTCTTTGTGAGTAACGGATTTGTGAGCGCATGGACATACGACAAATAGTGCTTGAAGTCACTATTGGAGAACAAATCTATTCACAAGAACAAGAAAGGACGAAAGTATTCCAGAATATACATCCATGTCTGATACTTTCCAAAAATACCGAAACGTGCGACGGGATATAGTCATATACCCGAACTCAATAAGTTGTTGTTTTTGAGGTCTGAGAATCACTACTTAGGTATTGAATTGGTTTCTGTAAGCTAGGTACTACAATGTTTTGCTAGTAACATCTTAGATCAGTGAAAGTAGCCACATTGTTGCTGTCTCTACACAAGTGGGAGTCTGAAAGAATTATGTGCAAAAACACAACGACTTTTAACAACTAGTATTTACAGAAATGCCGAAGGGTCACACCGGTGCACATAAACAAAACAGGCAAGTGGAAATGATAAACAAGTTGCAAAATGAATAAAGAGTAATGGGGAAATGAAAATCTTGAAGTATTTTCATTGAGGGGTAAAATAGTAATTGTCCTAAATAAATAATATTTATCGCAAGATAAATATTAAAGTAATAAAAGCCAAAATACAAATCCCATAGGGATATGTAAAGCGGCCGAATACCCCAACGTGTATGGTTTAGCAAGTTGTCAAACTTTATTACTTGGTGGACAAGTTTAGGGATTCGTAATTCAACTAAGAATATTAACCCTAAAATCTCCCTCCCATCTCTCTTGGTGTTCGATTGATCGACAAAACCAAAGGGATAAATCACTTTGGTTGATCATTTGCCAAAAGTCGACCACAAGTCGACTACCCGAATCGACTTCCAGTTGATTTAAGGTTTTTTACTCGATTCCGTACTCACCAACTTGCATAGATTTGCATCCCTATTTCTACCTATGTAGTACCGATGGATACATGACGCAGTCCAAGTGGTGGTTTTCTCAAAAAAACCCTAAAGAAGTTCGTGAAGCATAAAAACCAAGAAGGCGTTCCGTGCATCAGAAGAAAGGTCAATAAGCTTACGCAGTGCAAGATTAACAAGTAAGTCTTCTATAAACACCCTTTTTATATGTTAGTTAGGTTATATCCTTGATTAGGAGATCCGACTAATTAGGGTTTTGGCTGCATGACTCTTCTTTTTATATTTCCGTTTGTGCATGTTTATGAGCCATACAGGTGACTACCAAACCCCTACAATCTCATGTTATATTGTTTATATGCTTTTTGATATTCATTATTTGATACAAGAAATAATATAATTATAAAAAACCAATAATAAATCAAGACAATAAAGCATAGTCCAAATCAAGGTTTTCAAGATCGGAATCCTACTGAGGATCATATTAGTTTTTACAAGATCGAAATTGTAAGATTGGATCAGGATCCTAAAATCCTGCTATAATGTCATTTTCTTAATAGCCTTTGTAATATTATTCAAGTCTACAAATTATTATATATTATAAACACAAAATTATATGAATGTTTCATGGAATTATTTTCCTAAATTATGAATATGAAATGTTTAAGAAGATTAACATGTTGTATTTTAAATTATATAAAACATAATCCATAACTTTGTAGTTTTTTAGTTTGCGGTTTGAGAAAAGTAAGATAAGATCGTATTAGATTTTAAAATCTTATGGTCAAGATTGAGATCTTATAAGTTCTTAAGCTAGCAAAGATCCTACGTAGGATCCAAACTGTTTTTGCTTTGTAGTATCATAAAATCGTCAGATTCAACGAATCAAATATAACATTCTATTTATAGAAAAATTAAAAGTAGAGGGTAGTTAGTTGAGAGTTTTAGAATCCCCAGTACCATAAATTAACAAACTCTCGAAACACAAGAGAGACGCCTGAGGCCGGGAGGAAACAGGCTTCCTCACCTCAACCATCCCCAAAAACAAACTCATTCACCAAAACACACACACACACACAAAAACACTATCAAACGAATCCTGACCGTACGATGCGATCAATCGCATCAATGCGAGAGAATAATATTAGTATAATTAATGGCTAATAATTTGCAAGTGCAAATGAATTGGCAAAACAGTTTGAAGAAACGTAAAAACGGACCTCCGTTAGGGTTTAGAAACCTTGGTAACACGTGTTATTTAAACTCCGTTATTCAGTGTTTAACCTATACTCCTCCGTTAGCTAATTTTTGCCTTCGCTTACAGCATTCTCTTTCATGTATGTTCATTTATTCAATTTATATATGTTTATTTCTTTGTTTGTGATTTTAATCTTATTTGACCTAATTTCTGTGCCGTTATTGTTAGGGCTTGTGAAATTGTGTTTTTGAGTGGTTGAATTTTGATGGTTAGAATATAGGTTCACCTAATTTGATGTTATTGTTAGGGTTTGCAAAATTGAGTGAAATTTGATGGTTAAAACATAGATTGACCTAATTTTAATATCGGAATCTAATACGACCTAATTTGTGGTGATGTTATTGTTAGGGCTTGCGAAATTATGAGAGTGAAATTTGATGGTTACGACATAAGACGGGTAAACGAACTAAGGTATCCCCATACCGTTTCCGACCTTTTTCTGGCCACCCTTAAATGCGTGCTTTGTGAGGTTTGAATCCTAGAACTCTTGTGAGGAGGTTAGGTGCGTTACCACTAGGTCATTTGGTGATGATTAGAAGTTAGAACAAAGATTAACCTAATTTTAGTGATGAATCGAATATGTGTATGTAATACGGAGTAGTATGTTTATGATTGCGACTTAATTTGTGTGATGTTATTATTAGGGCATTTGAAATTTGAATTTGAGTGAAGTTTGAAAGTTAATGTAGAGGTTGATCTCGTTAAAGTGCTGTATTTATATTTTCATGATTTTGACCTAGTTTGTATGACTGTATCACCAGGCTTATGAAAATTTGAATTATAATTAATTTATATTGTGATAACATAGGTTTACTAAATTTTAGTGGTGTTATGAGTGTATAAATCTCGTAGGTGCATATTTCTTCATGTTTAGGAGTTTGAACAAATTAAGCATGATTGTATTATCACGCTTATGAAATTGCGAAGTTAAGTGGCGTTTCATACTGATAGCATAGGTTTCTTTAAGTGTGTTTATGTTTATGAAATTGCGGAATTAAGTGGAGTTTCATACTGATAACATAGGGATCCCTAATTTTAGTGTTATTTTTGGCATTGTAAACGTAATTTTCCCCAATTTTATATACTTGTGATTTTAACCTAATTCGTATTATTGTATCACCACACTTATGAAATTTTGAATTTGAATGAAGTTTTGTACCGATAACATAGATTATCCTAGCTTTAGTGTTATTCTAAGTGTAAGAATCTAGTATGTGAGTGTATGATGTGTTGTGAACGAGTTAAGGGATATGATTTGGGTTATATTGTTGCTATGTGTTTGTAGGTGATTCACTAGGGCTTCAAGATAAGAAGAGTGAGTGTCCATTTTGTTTACTGGAGAAGAGAATTGTTCGTTCTCTTAGTGTTGACTTACCATTAGATACACCCAGTAGGATCATTGGCAGATTGTCAACATTCGCAGAGCATTTTCGTGTGGGAAGGCAAGAGGATGCGCATGAGTTTTTGCGGTATGTTATTGATGCCTGTCATACCACGTGTGTTCGCTTGAAGAAGCCGCAGCAGCAACGGCACAAGTTTGTCAGTAATGGGGGAGGTGATGGTAAGCTTGTCAGTAATGGAGAGGGTGACGGGTTCGGTGGCAGTACGGTAGTTAAGGAGATATTTGGAGGAGCTTTGCAGAGCCAGGTGAAGTGTCTTGGTTGTGGAAACGAGTCCAATAAGGTAGATGAGATCATGGATATTAGCATCGATGTGTTAAATAGTAGCTCACTCAAGGATGCATTTCACAAGTTTTTTCAACCAGAGATTCTGGATGGAAATAACAAATATAAGTGTGATAGGTAAGCATTCCATCATTACTATGTTTCGCATTTATGCATGCTCTTGTATCATTGATTATTCACACAGATGGTTGAGATATATACTTGTGCTTTTGTAGTTGTAAAAAACTGGTATCTGCAAAAAAGCAAATGTCTATTCTTCAGGCACCTAACATTCTTGTTATACAACTAAAGGTTAGGTCTATCAGCTCATGTTGTTTTTTTTCTTCATTTTTTAGCATCAGGGTAAGTGGTAGCTAATTTAACTTCTTTTGGTTGGATAGAGGTTTGACGGAATATTTGGCCGGAAGATAGACAAAGCAATTGCTTTTGAGGAAGTATTAGTTCTTTCAAGCTTCATGTGCAAAGCAAGTCAGGTACGTAGTTCTAGGCATGTCGTTAATATGGTCAAGTGTTAACTTTGTTCGGACTTTTAGCTTTATTTTCTCCTTTTCTTTTCTAAGCCTATGCCTTCCTTTCGGAACACATTAGCTTCAGTTAGCAGATTAATATATCATCCCTGAAGAAGCATATTGAAACAATACCTTGCGGTCGTAAGTGCGTTAGTTTATTTGCTGCTCAAAGGTATGTCCTTTGGAAAAAAAGCTTACGAGTTATAAATATTAAATTAAAGCCTTGAGGTTTCTGTCAACAGTCTTTATTAGCTGACTTGTACCCTTTGAAATAGTGAAAATAGAGAGCCTTAATTTTTTTTTGAACGGCAATTTCATTAAAAACCCATGAAGCAAGGCGCTACGACGGGAAAACAAACAACAACAACGAAACAAACACTTGCAAAATGAAATTATACCACTTGTCCCACTCTAACCCTGCCATTGCCATTCTATTTCTAGTTCTAGCCCAAAGATAACTCGTCGATTTAATCTCTTTTATAATAAACGCTATCGACGGTCTTTTGTTGTTAAAGGTAGCCTCGTTTCTCTCCTTCCATATCACCCATATCGTGGTAAGAATGATCATGTAGATAATCCTCGCTTTGTACTTGTCGTTGATTTGAGAATGAATCCCGAACAAGTCTTTCACATCAAAAGCATATATGGGCGAAAGCTTAATTGATTATCGGTATCAGGTATATTTTTTGTTCGAGACTACTCCAAAGGTTCCTTTTGTATGCATTATGTCTGATTTTTTTGGGTATTGGATATAAAAACCTGAAAAAAGTAGCTCCCTTTTTGCACATAGCTGTTCAGACAAATACATAGGTATTCTACTTGATGTTTCTTATATAATGAAGGACATTTGTGAATTTTGAGCGTTCTTTTAATTTTTGTGCACTTCTCCTTACTAGGACTTGCTTAGTGATACGAACCGGATTCGATTAAGAGATATAAAGAACAATAACGATAAATAAAGATAGGTGATCAACTTTCGAGAGGCCGATCTCTCTCCCAATAATGATATCAAATCACTAATTCATTCATAATATCAAGCATAATCAGAATTACAATCCTAATACCCTATTTATAATAGACTTAACCTAATGCCCTAACTTTCTCACCAAGAAATATAATAAAAGGAAACTAAATAAAATAATTAATTAATAATAATAATAATACTAAACTATAATAACGCAGGATCGTATCAATACTCCCGCCCCCAAAAACACCTTGTCCTCAAGGTGTTGCTTGAAAATGTTGCCTTGGTAATTCCGGGATCCCATGTTCTTCGTTTTATCCCATTTGTGTGCTTCAAGTGCATGTAGTAGTCCTGCAATATTTTTTGTTTCTCACACTTGTTCATGAGAACCTAATCTTTCAAATCCAGTACCAAGCGAGGTACCTAGCATTCTAGTTTTTCTAGTCCGGACGCATGAAACCACAAACTTATTCCAAAACAACCTTGCTTTTACGTTCGACTCCGTTGGTTTAGTTGGACCCCCAATAAATGGACATGTCTCTCCTGATTAATCTCTTCCTTTATTGCTGCCTTTATTGATCCTTGAAATTTCTCAGACAACAATGAGATATCTTGACGCGCCCGTCTAAAAGATTCCCCCAGTTTAGATAAAGATTGGTCATCTCTACTCTACATGCTGATAACCTTATCTGAATGTATATACATGGATTTTGAACACGTTTATGACTTTTTATTGTGTACTATGCATCATCTTTTCCCTCTTAAATGATCTAGCTTGTGGTTGCAATGTCAATGAATGTGTAGTTGGTGTGGGGGTTAAGATAATATCACTTTGAAATTTGATATGAACCGGATCGATAATAAGATAACAAGAAGAAAATAAACAAGATAGATGGTTTATATTGATGGGATAAACCGACCCCCCGATGGTTTATATTAATGAGATAAACCAACCCCCCGATATTGATAACCAAATCAATAATTCATATTATTCAACATAATAAGAATTACAGCCTTAATCATCTATTTATAATAAAAGACATCCTAATACTATTCTTGTAGAACAAGATACTAATCCTTACTTTAATTAAACACTATCTATTACTTAAATAGTAATTATATTTATCTAATTAATAAAATACTAATAATAATTATAATAATATAATATGATAGTCTAGGGGTCATATCAAAATTGCATGGTATAGGTACAAACTGTACTTGCTCTTTCACTCTTTGATCTTTTTGTGGCTTGTTCAATCGACTGTCGTGTAGATTTCATCCGTAGATGTAATATCTTCTCCAGTTTAGATTGATTGTGAGGTGTTTACTCTAAAGTAGTTACTCTAATTTAATGATCATTTTAGCACACTAAATGATAGGCATTTATCTTTTTCTGTTGCCAAAAAGTCAGCAGTCTCTGTATTTCAATTTTTTTGGGAATTCATCCCGATTCTTTTTTCATTTGTTGATATTTCTTCTATTGAACTACGAGTATTTTTTATTCAACCAATTAACTTTTCTGCAGGATCATTGTCCAGAGTATAAACTATTTGCTACCATTGTGCATTCTGGGTTTTCTCCGGATTCAGGACACTATTATGCCTACATCAAGGTATCTTTTAAAACCTGTGACTTTTTTTTCTTTAAACTTCACAATCACCATCTATATAGAAAACATCGTTTGTTTGCTTTTATTGGTTCCAAACATGTTAACAGGATGCAGTTGGCCGCTGGTATTGCTGCAACGATTCTTACGTCTCAGTATCAAACTTACAGGAGGTTTTGTCTGAGAAAGTCTATATTCTTTTCTTCTCTCGTACCAAACAGAGAGCTGCTTTACCGAACAAAAGTTTTGCTACTAATGGAACAAAGGCATGCGAGAGCAATGGAAGTGATATCTCAAAAATTCCTAAGTTTGGTCATGATGTGAAGTCTACGGATTCACAACAATTTGTCGATCATCATTCGCGGAAGGTTAATTCTGCAACGTCATCGAAGGTTGACAAAGTGATTTTTAGTGTACAGAGGAAGCCAGGCATTTCTGGAAGTGGTGTTACTAAGAAGTTTCCTGCCACAGTTGATATGAAAACCATTGTTCATAATAAAGAAAACAATGATAATAATGGGGATGCAAAACCGTCAAACTTAAATAAGACAAGTGAAAAGAAGATTCCTGTGTTAGAGGACAAGAATGGTATAAGCCAAAATAAACACGTTGCAAATGGAAATGGTGAGATCCACAGGAATGGCAATGGATCTGTTGCAGATGGGTGTAAGAGCAATGCTACAAGAAATGGAACAGCTACAAGTAAAGTGCTCTGCTGTCAGGAGGTGCATAATGGTAGTAATAAAAGCCTTCCTAATAAGTCAGACTTGAAAAGGAAGCATGTGGAGCAGAAATCTTGCAATCTGCCTGCTGATGGTCATCATTCACTAGCAAATCGCGAAGAACTAAAAGAAAGGTATGTAACTTTTCATCTTCAAAGCTTCATTAATTTGTGATTTTTGGGATACAGGTTACAGTTAGATTGATGGTTTGCAGGTAGAACAAAGGATGTCAAGCACACTGGTATTGGTGCTTTAGATCTGGGAAATTGCAAATATACCGATAAGAAATAGGAGTTAAAGGATTAAACAATATATGTCAGTCTAGGATTTGTTCGTGTTAACTACTAACAGGCCTTTAGGGTAGCTAAACCATATGAGTTATAGTTGTGGAAGTTGACCACTATGGCAAATCTCTCCTCAAATTTGGAAATTTCATGTTTACCCAAACATGCTTTAAAAACATTGTACATTATGCATTCAATGGTTGTACTTTGGGTATATATGAAATTAATCATGAAAGTAGGGTGAGATATGAAATTCATCCATCATTAGGGGCGATATATGACCTATTTTTAAGCGTATTAGGGTCGGTAGAAACTTATAGTAACCAAACCTGAATCTTAAAAACACTTTGCAGGCTCAAAAGACGTGTAACACATACTACACCGTCGTCCATGCTTGTGTGATGGTATCTGCTGTTTAGTAAACTGATGAGACATTGAGGCCAGTGTCTTAAAACCCTGTTTAGGCCACTTATATGCTTCTACTTGATTATCCACTTATTTCGTGCTTAGGTGAGTTAGCTTTAGAAGGTCATCTGAGTGCCTATCTTCGTTTAATGCTTTTTAAAACATGGATACGGCTTTATGATCACACGTTTGTAATTCATTTGGAAAGAAAAAGGTCTTACATGAGAATGAAGGACAAAGAGGACTTTTGTGGCCTTGTCTTCAGTTAGGTGTGGATTTAGATCCTTCAACTGTCTTGATAATCCACATACTGGTTTCGTCTATTGCTGATTAGGCATGATAGACATTAATGCTCCAGTGCGATGAGAAGTGGTAATTGTACATGGGTAGTGGATGGTGCACTATGTTTTAATGGTTCTATCCGTGTGATGTAGATAGACATATGTATTAGGCAAATAAGGGTTTTCTGTAATCTATCTATTATATTTTGTTGTATCCCGAGTCCAACAACCCAGCGTTAGAAGTTATCTTACAGGGCTTTCCCCTGAGCAACAGGGATGGCTTTTTACCATATAATAACCTTATTATTCTTTTTACACTTTTGACTGTGCTCCTAGGTTTATGGAGTTATTTTTACACCCTGTATTTTTTACATAATGGTGCTTTACATTTGGATTCTCATGATTTTTTTTGGAAATATTTTTGTCTTGGAATGACTTAGTCTCAAGCAAGAAGCTTTTTCCTATCTGCGGAAGTGTGGTTATGCGGACGAGGTTCGAAATTTCATGCATGTCAAGAAGCTGTGCACTCGAGATGAAGGCAATGATGCATCACAGAGTAATGTCTGTAATGAACTAAAGTAAGTCCCTTGCTTATTCGTCTTTCCTATCAATAGATTTGACTTAGGAATCAGATGTGTAACTTTTTAGCATTTATTTTAATGCTAGGCTTTCAGTTGCCTAATTGATGCATTTATGGATCTTATGATTGGAAGGTTACTTTCTGAAAGATGATGCTCAACCGCCCTATATCTGTGTTTGCCTATGTCTCTTTAGTGTAGATTACATACCTTCTATTTTGCGCTTGTGTTATGAAGTTATAATGCTTACACGATTTAATTGAGCTATTAAGGTTTTGGTATTTTCAGCTGTGCTTTATTTAAGTATATTTTTTCTCTTTTCTACTACCCAAAGGACCATTAAGTGATCTGATTTTCTCCCAGAAAACTGGAAAAAAGATGGAAATTTTCTAATAAGCTGATCAAATCACCTAACTGGATCTATACCTAATTTCGTACCTATCTATTTGCAGTGACGAGTTTTTAATTGTATAAGCAATCTAACTCCATTAAATCGCAGGCGTTACAAACGTTTTGTAGCAATGTATTTAGAGAATAGAATAGGCATATGTTTGCAATGAATCTTGGTGTTTGCTAAGAAGTTATATACATCCTGATTAATTTTTGTCTAAAAAATCTTATTAAGGTGTCTTTATACATAATTACCGATCTAACCATTCCAAGTGAATGTATTAAGGTGTCATTGAGGAAATATGTCACTTCCCATGTATATATAACCCTCTGCAAATCCCCATAGGTATTGAAACTTTTAGGGAAAACTTGCCTAGTGTTCTTAAAAGGTATGTCCGTAAGTCCAAATAGGAGTGAGGAGCTCAGTGCTCACATTGGCCTTCTGGCTTTGGGAAATTGACCGACTTTGTTTTTGCTGTCTTTTTTTCTACATCTAAATAACCCTGTGCAAATCCCCATGGGTATTGAAACTTTTAAAGAAAAAGTTGCCTAGTTTTGTTAAAAGTTTGTCCCGTAAGCCCAAACAGGAGTGAGGAGCTTACTTAGGCCTTTTGTCTTGGGGAAATTGATCATTTGACCTTGTTTTTTTCCCAGCCTTTTTTTTTCTACATTTAAAGTAATAATATATTTTGACTTCCCCTCCTTTCTCTTCCAAATAAAAGGCAGGCACTTTCCATTCCGAGTTGTTTTAGAAAGATGCAACATTGAAAACTGTCTTATTGTTTGCCTCTCAATAATCATCAATCTTTGTTCAAAACAGAGTCATTAAGTATATTTTATTCTTATTAAGGGCCATTTTAATACATATGATCAACAGTTAGGCATTATTGTTAAACCGTGCACCAATTTAAAGTTTCCAACGTTACACTGTTGCAATATTTTTGGGATATATCGTGCTTATTATGTGGTTACATGGTGTCAGATAATGTTGCGGCAGCTAGTGAACTCTGGTTACTTTAGGAAATGCACTGTCGTTATTTACATTTGCTACATTTTCTCACCAAAGTGAAATGCAGTACCCAGTTGTCATCTATCTCAATGTTTAGTTGGTCAAATAGGCCATGTCTTGATATCAATGAGTATTAAGCTAGTTAGAAACTTTGTTTTGTGTCTCGTTGTTTTTATGGTTCGTGTATCCTGTTTTTCTGTAAATGCAAATCACTATTCCTTGTGCACTGTGAGGTGGGTGTTGACGTGTTGTGCATTTAGTGTACATACGTTTTGAAAAGATATAACTTCTAATTTGTGCTTATATTGTGGCAATATGCAGGAGGAAATTGATAGCTGATACCAAGGCTACTTTCATCTCACGAATTCCAGAGCAGCTGAAAACGAATCTCATTGATCACATCAGAGCTCATATTGATCCATGAAAGAAAGGCTGCATGGTACTCTCTACAAACACTTCTTTCATTTGATTTAATGGTGGCAAATGGGCTGGTTGGGCTGATTAGGTAAAGTCTCAAATCAAATCTGTTTTAATCTTGAACACTAATTTTTATATGTATTAGGTCGGGTTGGCCCCTCCAGATTTTTCTTTAAACATTCACAAGTAATTAAACTAATAAATATTATTAGAAAAACTGGATTATAAAATAATTGTAGATGATTTGTTTGAATTGATAGATTCAGAAGAAACATTTGAATTACATGTTCGGAGCAATCAGCCCGTTTTACCATCTCTACATGTTTCATTTGTAGCATTGTTTTTACTTTTTTAATATGGCGTATATGCAATCTGATGTTTGTTGGAGTTCAAACGTAATCCAATTGTGCCATAAAGTACCTGAGTTGCATTTATGTTTCTGTTTTTTTAACGACAAAGACTCACTTGCCCATTATAAATGAGTTGAATTTGTCACCCCTAGTCTCATTTATTGTTATGCTTTAATTGATAATTTGTGTTTTTTACTATCAGCACTTGATGAAACTTCATGTTTGATCGTTTTGCAGTCCCCTAAACAATTTTCACTTGTGGGAGGGTTGGATGGGTTGCCACCATAGCATCTGTATGTATTTTAACGAGGCATATAGTGCGTCAAGCGTGAAGATGGCTTGGACCACTTCTCTAATGGTAAATTTTGTTTCTTTCTAGTTTTTTTTGGAATCTGGCAAGAAGATAATATAGACGATTTTGAAAGGTGGTTAATGAGATAGCAAGTTTGTTGAGTGAGGCTGGTTTAGAACATAGTTTATTAGAACGAGATGAGATACATATATACACATTCTTTCTGTAAAATAACCCTTTTTTGACACATATTCAGTATTAGAGACAAACAGCAGTCACTATGACGTTACTTATAATTTAGAGTTCCTGAGATTTTGTTTTCTTTATTTTAGGTGATCTTTAATGTTTGTCGTTTTCATTCCATTTACATATCTTAATATAAAATATTCCTGGAAATTTAGCTTTTATGTTTAGGGATGTGCATGGTTCAGTCGAAACTGATTAAAAGCAGCTAAATTAAACCAAATTGGTCGGTTTAGCCGGGTTGTCCCTTCATAATGTGGCTGTCGGTTTGGGAAATTTCCAATCGGTTACATTTGGATGGTTTTGGTGTCAAGGTCCAAACCTAGGGGCCAAACTGAACCACGTGTGCAGGTATTTAGGTTTGGTTCCTGTAGAAAATGAAGTTTCGATAAATATGGTAGCAACCAACACAACACAACAAACGCGATACTAATTCATTGCAGTTTAACCAGAAAACAAACACGATTTCTCAAGTAGAAAGATGTAATTTACACACGACATAAGTTTCTTAGATAACATCTATATAATGAGCAGGGTCGTCCCGTGAATTTTGGAGGCCATGTGCCATAATGAAAATTTAGGCCCTTAAGCAACACAAAAGATCATATATATATATATATACTAGGTCTCTACCCGTCCGATGGACGGTTTACTCAATAGTTGACCAAATTGTAATATGGTATATTCAAGTGTAAAGGTTCAATAACTTATTTTGCAACATGTATATTCAAGGATTTATGAAAGAATAATCTGATGTTTCGGTTGTGTATTTAAGAAATCATATGTAATATAAGTTAGAGTACCCCAAATAAAAAGCAACAAACATACATTTTGATTAAAGCACCCCAAATAAAAACATTAAAATCCAATTCGATTACACAAAGAACACATTGAAAATGGTAAGTAAGTCTAGCCAAAAAAGAAAGAATGATACGAAAACATTAAAGAACAATGCTTAAACGACATTCAAATAGCTACTTGATTTCTTGTTCCAACTCCTTTCCCTAAACACATATTAATAAAAGAACTTGTTAGGTTGAGTTGTTAGAATTACGAAACAAATAAATTGCATGTGATTAAAGTTATCTTAACAAAGACACGAGCGATACAATCAGACAATATAATTAGCATAAAAGCCAAACCATCATCAGTTTGATTCCAGTGTATAAAATTCAGCGAAGTTTTTTACTACAATCTTGTCAAAGCGGTAATGCAACTCGTTTACAGTAAATACACAACAATACACTCAAGCTTCAATTATACTAAAGTAGCAACAGTAAAGAAGCAAAACTTAAGACCAAAAGCATATAACTCACTCAATATCTTCCAACTCAATAACCATTCTTCTATTCGGTTTCCCTTTCCTTTCTCCATGAATAACATCACCAACAGCAGCAACATGTCCGATTACATCTAAAATACAACATAAAAATAATTTACAGGTTGTTCGTTATTTGACTTAAATTCAGATCAATATTATAGTAGAAAAAAAGCTTGACAAAACTCACCTACAACTTGTTCTTCCTTAACATTGTCTTCAACAATATCAGTAAAAGGGAGAAAATCGAACCCATACTTTGATGCAAAAACAGACTGGCAAGCCTTCACTTTTGTCTTCTTGTGAAAGTTGATCTTAAAAGGGTGATTGGCGACTTTGTAAGAACCATTATTTTTGGCAACATAAAAGTTGCTCAAATGCACGCTTCCTCCCTCCCTTAAAAGAGAGTCAAACACAGAGACCATCTTGTTACTAATACTGGCACTTATCCTTGAACCCTAAAAAACAGAAACATGAATATGGAATAGTTAAGAACATAATACAATAATGTTACAAACATAAGCTGTACAATTAAAATAAGTTAACATATTCTCAATAAAAACCTCTTGATCCATCAGAATCATGTCCATGCTTGCCAAAGTGTCACCACCATAATAATACTGCCGCCACAGCCGAACCACCTTTGCCTTGATTTCGAAAGTATCTTTCACTGCATTAATGTTATTGATAAGAAATGACTGATTAACCATTTTGATTACTTTGTGAGTATGTTTGAGATGACAATATGCTTATAACAATTGCCTTATGACACCAATTTATAGACCCACAAGGTATAAGATCGTGTTATTCATTAACAGTTATAGTTAACTACTACATTTTACCAATTATCTAGGAGATCATGGTTAGCAGTTGTTGACTGTTCCATCAGTTTTGAATAACCTGTGAATAACTGATTTCATGGGTCAAAAATTTTAAAGATTAAAACTTTATATTAAAAGATAAGTAAAGTAAATTTTTCGTTATACTATGATAATTTTATTAATGTTATATACTACAAAAGCCACGAAATTTCAAAGACAATCAGATAATTATTAAGAAACATATTATTATTTACCGAAGCCTTTAATGCCTTCGAGCTGTCTCTTCATCAAATCCGAATGACACCAGTGTAGCAACTTTGGATGGATCAACATCGTTACTTTTTGCCTTGTTATCGATGGGGGCATCAATGTCTAAATATATTTGTAAAAATAAGTCACTCATCAAAATAGATAGATAACCAGCTTGAAAAAATTGCGAATTTGTTAAGAACACCATTGATTGAGTTATCTTTAGCAAACAAAATTTTGCCCAAATTGATTGAGTTGAAGCGTTGGATCACTTGGGTGTGAAGTGTGCAGAGGGTGGGTGAGGTACATGATATTTTTTTGTGTATATAGCTGTTCCTTTTGTTAACATATCTATCTATACACTATTGTGGATAAAGTCTATTGTTTTTGTAACATTAAAACACTATATGGATATTTTTTTGGGTTACAATATCATATATATTTTTATTTTTTTTACAATGGCAGGATACCATATCATATTATGATAAAAAAAAAAAAAAAAAAAAAAAAAAAAAATCGCCAATGTAACCGATTTTTTTTTTTATCTTCAAGGTTTTGAAAAGAGTTGCAATGTTATACTCATATACTTTTTAACCAAAAAGTGTAAAAAATGAAAAAAAACATAGTTGCTAAGCATTTCAAAACCATATCATTATTAGGCTCATTTCGAAGGTAAAAAAATATCGTTTACATTGGCGAAAGAATTAAAAAAAATTATTGCAATACGTGATCGTAGTTCATAAAAAACTATCAAATAGTGTTAATTGATATGTCAAAAAAACTTGTAAATAATTATTGTGTAAAGGACAATATTGTACTTAAACATCTTTTGCTTTCACAATTGAATACCGAAATTAACTCTGAAATGTACACGTGCATTTTTTGGGTATTTCTTTTGCCTAGAATTGTGCCAAGTGTTGTGAAATTATCTTGATTTAGTGTATAGATAGATATAAAGGTAATTTTTTTTTTTTAGAAAGACAACAATATTATAGAACCAAAAACGGAAAAATTACAAAGAGAAGGCATCCCACCCCAATTAATCAAGCAAATTAAATGGAGGATGAGACCCAAGAGTACAAAATACAAATACATTCAAGACCAAGATTGATCTAAAACAAATCCTAATTCCCTAACTCTAACTGACTCACGATGTAAACTTACATAGTACCAAACAAATCTCAAGCTACCAAACATATCACACAATTATATTGACCCACAAGAGAAATTATCTCCCATGAAGCCACAGACACTTATGCAGCACTACTGCATAACTTCATTTCTTTGACTATACTACGGCTGCAACTTGCATTTCTTAATTAAAACTTCACACACTTTCAGCCATAAGCCCATAAGTCTGGTCCCACGAACAAATAGAAACAAAAACCAATTCCATATATGCTGCACCAAATAGAAGCATACCCAGTACAAACTGGGCAGACAGCAGATCCAAACACCCCATTCACAGACTGCAGAACCAAACACTCCTCTCACATCCTAGTACAGAAGCCCATGAACAATAGAATGTTAAATAAATCATGAATAGAATGTTAAATACCCGTAAACAGTATAATAACGGTGTTTAACAAGTTTATATGTATTTCATTGATAGAACTAGAACACCTTTTAAACTTTTTTGTATAGCAAATAAAAAAATATAGTCCATGAAACAAATTGGATCATTTCTAACCTTTGTCTCAAACTTGGGTTGAAAAATGTTAATTTCATAAACACATTTGCACTTATTTACAAACAAAACTGACATGTTAGGCAAAACTGCAAATTCTAAAAACGTTAGGGGTGCAAAGTGAAAACTGTCTAATGTTGTCATCTTCCTCAAGCGTATAAAACATTCATAACCCAGCTTTTTTGGCCATTTTCCTTATAAAAGCTTAAAACTACTCGAATTTTACTTATGTGCGATCAAAATCATCATATCTTAGGTTTTAGAATATATTTTCATCAATTTTACAAGACAAAACACGAATTAAAACATCACTGCCATTCAAATCTTGAGGCCTCTGAAAATTTGGAGGCCCTGTGCGGTCGAGCACCCCGCACATGATCAAATCCGGCCATGATAATGAGTATATATATAGAATATGACAACCATTTACCACAAACTGGTCCCGTAGTATTATATTCTTTACACTTGTTGTAAGGGTATATATATCTGCATTACACATCTGTTAACTTTACAAAATATAGGGCAGTTTATCTGGAATCATTGCACGCATCGGACGGTGGTATTATGTGTTTCGCGGTTTGTACGTTTGACTTATAGGGGTATGTATAGTGTCCCCTTTTACAATATATGCTCAACTGAATTAATTGTTTCCTCCTGATTCGTTGTCAGCCACATTTAAAAACCATATTTTGGTTAGGTACAATGTGATTATATCTTTTCGAAGATCGCCCCCGTAAATTAACAGGCATTGACTCAATTTAAAATGTTACGTGATATTCTAGCTATTTGTCTAAATCTTTTCTTAAGGATTATTTTAGTGCTAACATAGTGCATTTATCCGCTTACATAACGCATCTGCAATTAAATTATATTATATCATTATGAAAATGATCAAGGTTTTTATAATTGAAACTAGTTTTAGAACCCCGTGCATGCACGAGATTTTGGGATAGATTTTTGTTAGGCTATGTGTAATGGGGCGTGATTTGCCCATATTTTGCCCAATTCGCGCCCCTCCCCATTACATAGGGGCGCTAATTGCAGAAAAAATCGAATGGGCGTGATTTAAATGGCGCCCCGCCCCTCCCTTTTACCAAGAAATCTAGCCGTTGGTTTGTTTCGATCTATGAATTGAAAGGGTTATTTTCAGTTGATGGGTTTTTGTGTGATGAGGGTTGTATGAAATATTTGAAAGGGTTAAAAAAATGGAAGTGTGGAAGAGCAGCAGAGGAAGAAGAAGAACAGCAGAGGAAGATCTGTGTGTTTTGTGTGTGTTTTATACACGCTTAATGTAATTTATATATATATATATATATATATATATATATATATATATATATATATATATATATATATATATATATATATATATATATATATATATATATATAGGGTAAAGTTAAAATAAAAAGACAAATATCCGTACACTACGTAAAAAGAATTTTTTTTTTTTTTTTTAAAAAGTTCGCGAAAAAATCCCAAAAAATTCCACAAGATCGGGTATGTTGGTGCATAAAACTTTTATGAAAGAAGTTTTTTTGATTTTGAGTTTTTATACTTTTTCTTTAATGCACAAAAAACGAATTTTGATGCGCAAAAAAATTTTGATGCACAAAATTTTCAACTTGTTTTAGTTAGATGCGCAATGTTATTTTGATTAAAAAAGTCAAAAGAACTTGGGTGCAAAAACGAATTTTTGATGCACAAAAAAGCGATTTAATGCACAAACGTATTTTTTTCATAATTTTTTTTGGGAAAAAATATCCACATTTAGAAAAACTTCCTTCACAACTTTTTCATGCACCAACATACCTGATCTTGTGGAATTTTTTTGGAATATTTCGAGAAAATTTTTGAAAAAAAAAAATCTTTTACGTAATGTACGGATATTTGTCTTTTTATTTGATCTTTATCCTATATATATATATATATATATATATATATATATATATATATATATATATATATATATATATATATATATATTATGTAATGTTTTATTTTTATTAATAAAATGATATATATATATATATATATATATATATATATATATATATATATAATATATATATATATATATATATATATATATATATATATATATATATATATATATATATTTTAATTATGTAATGTTTTATTTTTATTAATAAAATGATATATATATATATATATTTTAATTATGTAATGTTTTATTTTTATTAATAAAATGATATATATATATATATATATATATATATATATATATAATATATATATATATATATATATATATATATATATATATATATATATATTTTTTTTTTTTTTTTTAAATTTTATGACTTGTTTTAAATAGAATAAAATTTAATGTAATGTTTTTTTTTTTTTTTTATTATTATTAATAAAATGATGTATTTTTTTTTTAATTAAAAAAATGATGTTTTAATTTAGAATGTATTATTTGGTTGAATTAAAAAAAAAAAAAAAAAAAAAAAAAAAAAAAAAAAAGTGTCACGTGTCACAATTTGCCCCACCCACCATTACACACCAAACCAATTCAAGCCCTTTGCTGACTCACCTGACACGTGTCAAATTTTGCCCCACTCACTCTTTCTTACCATTACACATAGCCTTACTAACAATTTTCACATATTGTGTATTAACATTGCTAAATGAAGACATGAAGTCTTCCCATTAATGAAGTATTTTAAAATATAACCCAACTTGTAAAAATATTAATGAATTATCAAATTTTATGATGTATAATAAAATTCAAGTAACAAAACAAGAAGTGTTCATCTTGTTATTATTATTTTTTTTAATCTTAAAGGATTCTGTTAATGAATCTACTTTACAATTCTTGTATATACTCTTTGATACCTATAACAAATAAAGATAAATTGTTTTGGGTTTTATTGTACATGAACATGACTAACGCAATCGGAAGGCTAAAATTGGGCTATTATAATTTGTTAACGTGAACTGATTTAGGTATACTTGTAATGTATGCTAACCTAAAAAACATGCATGTAATGAATAATTGTGGTTGTGTATCATACGTACATTAGTCTCAGTAAATTGCAAAATTCGTCCTTATGGTTTGGCCAAATTGCACGTTTCGTCATTGTGGTTCATTAAGTGCAAAAATCGTCCTTATTTTGCACTGTTACGTGCACTTTTGGTCATCCATCATTGCAAAAATCGTCCTTGTGGTTTGCCAAATTTCACTATTGAAGGACCAAAAGTGCATGTAACAGTGCAAAATAAGGACGATCTTTGCACTTATTGAACCACAAGGACGAAACGTGCAATTTGGCCAAACCACGAGGACGATTTTTGCAATTTACTCTTAGTCTCTGATATCTATAACAAATAAAGATAACTTGTTTTGGGTTTTATTGTACATGAACATGACTAACGCAATCGGAAGGCTAAAATTGGGCTATTATAATTTATTAATTACGTGAACTGATTTAGGTATACTTGTAACGTATGCTAACCTAAAGAATATGCATGTAATGAATAATTGTGGCTGTGTATCATACATATATTAGTCGTATGATACATACCATATGACTAATAATAAAATTGACACAATTGTTTTTTTATATGAGTTTGATCAAATTGAAGTCAAATTTGACTTTTATTGGCGAGTCAGAAAACTCGCTTTTAAATTGACCTCTTTCATCAGTAAATGAAAAAAATTCATTTTCTTATTTTCAATCTTTCTCTTATTATATAATAGACGACTAAAATTGGACAAAAACAAAAACACATGAAGTCAACATATGTTATAATATTACGTTGGTTGCTATATTTTGTTCACACTTCTAAGAGCGTTAGGTATGATAACGCCCCACCCGGCGTTATGCCTACGCGGCTGGGCCGTTATACGCTTTACCAAACCAGACGGTTTGTGTTGCCAACGGCGTTGGTGATGGAGTTGCTCTACCAACGGGTGTTGATGGTGAATTTTGTTTGAAAAAAGTAGTCGTTGGCAAGCCAACAGTTTAAAACTTTTTATTTTATTTTATTTTATTTTTTAATCCCACTCTATATATATTATACCTCATTCAACCAAATTTCATACAAAACTTTCTACCAAAAAACACTCTCTAACAAAAAATAACTTTTAACATCTACTTTAAACATTCCAAATATTTTATGGCTTACTAACTTTCACACACCGTTAAAAAAAATCAAAGATGATGTTCAAAAACTAATTAAGGGGATACCATTCGTCAGGAAGTGATTATCGAATTAGCTGAGCAGTTTAGCAAAGAACAATATGCTAAAGATGATATGAGGAAAGCATACGTGGAATGCAAAGACATTCCACCACAAAAACTAGCTGCGATTAAAAAGTTTTTTTTTTTTTTTTTTTTTTTTTCACCCTTTACCCAAAAAAAAGCTGCTGGCAACAATTCAAGAGAACATCAGTAGTAATGTTCGTTGGATGCATAAAGGAAACAAATAGACTGATAGTGTTTTTCTTATCGTATTTTTTTTTTCAATTTCGTATTGTTTTTTAATTATTGTATTGTAATTTTTATTTTTATTTTATGAATGATAAATTAGGATGTTTGTGTTTTTCTTATCATTTTTTTTTTTCAATTTCGTGTTGTTTTTTAATTATTGTATGGTAATTTTTATTTTTATTTAATGAATGATAAATTAGTATGTTTGAAAAATTATATAAAATGCCCTCATTTTATTACTAGAAATGACTCAATTGGCCTTCCATTTATTATTATTATTATTATTATTATTATTATTATTATTATTATTATTATTATTATTATTGTTATTATTATTAATTTACTAACTTCATTATTATTATTAAAATTAAATTTTTTTATAACAACCAATTCTTCCCTGTTACAAAAGTAAAAACACCCTCTCATTTTCAATCTAAAAACACTAAAATTATTTTTCTATAAACTCACCCAAACAAATAAACACAAAAATTATTTTTCTTCAATCTAAAAACAGTAAAATTATTTTTGTTGATATCTTCATTCCTATACATACTTTGCATCAAAAACACATCTGCAAACACAAAACTCAAAATACAAAAAAGATCAAAACTAGAATCAAACATAAGCACTTCAAAAAAAAAAAAAAAAAAAAAAAGAAAAAAAAAAAAAGAGCATCTTTAAAACACCCAACATATTTATCAAACCCATCACCTACCCCCCATGCCATCCACCACCATGAGACCGCCGTCACCACCGTATCCACAACAAATCCAATCAGTAAAAGGTTTGTGTTGTTTGAGTGTGAGTTACTTATTTATGAGGTTAATTTTGTGATTTGAGTTTAAATTCTAAAGTTAGGGTTTTTAATTTTTTAATATCAAATTTGGGGTTTTGAGGTTTTTGTTGAAATTATAGAAATTTGTTTAAGGATTAATGTTTGATGTTGTTAGGCCGGCAGTTAGGTGGTGTTAGGTGGCGGTTTGGTGGTGGCCGACGGTGGTATTGGTGAGTGATGGGTGAATTTGGTGGAAAGTGTTGGTTTTGGTGGGTGGTTAGGGTTAACAGTGTTGGTTGTTGATGGTTATGTTGATGATGGAGGCGGTAGCCGGCGGGTAGGTGGTAGCGGTGGCCGGATTTAGGTGGTGGTGGATGGATTATGTTTTTAGAGAGAGATTTGAAGGAGAAGATAAGAAAAAATGTTGTATTGGGTTGGTGGAATTCATTGGTTTTATTTAATAATATAAGCGAATAGACAAAAATGCCCTCAGATTTAACGGTCAAAGTTAGTCAAACTAACAGTCAACATAAAATTGGACTGAACTTGTTAAGGGTCATCGGGTTTTGTAGTGGATCCGATACTTTTTTAAAATCTGGACTGAAAATGAAATACCCATCAAATCACAAGGACCAAAAATGTAATTAACTCAAAAATATATATATAATAAATATAGTGGGTCTCAAAAACGTGATGTTATGAATGTTATTAGTGAATGAGTGTTTTTGGGTGTTGATATTAAAAGTGGAGATACTGATGTAGCACTGATGTAACCGCACTTTTTGGTGTTAATGAGTTATCACACCAGTTTGGGTATCTTAATTCAAAAGTCAATCATCTGGTGGGAATCAACAATTTTATATAGATAACATGATACTCGTTACGAAATATTTTAATTGCATTATCGCAAGCTAATTATAATACAGCTAGGATTATTTTAGTGCTAACATAGTGCAGTTATCCACTTACATAATTCATCTGCAATTAAATTATATTATATCTTTATGAATATGATTAAGGTTTTTATAATTAAAATTATATCATAAAAACAATATTTATTATCTGTCATTAGACACCAATATTATTCAATAATATCCTTTCTTGTTTTTTTCTTTTTTCCTTTTTAATGTTTTTTGTTTCTCTTTTCCAGTTGCATGTCCTCTTAACATATGCTGTTTAGGCTAAATTTGCTTTTAGGTTTAGCATTTGCATGGTCCAATCGAAATCGAATTCAACCAGCCAAACCAACTCGGTCGGATTAGCTAGGTTGGCCCTTCATATTGCTGTCAGTTTGGAAAACTTCTAAACCGCTACATTTGGTATAATTTTAAATTCAAGATATAAGCCGGTTGCTCCAGCTGAACTAAACCAAACACAATATAAATAGTGGTTCATAATACATCTCCATGTCAATAAATCCATGTAAACAAATCATCGTGCTTTGCGCATTAGGTTGTGATATTGTACAAGTGTATTTTATGTAACTACAATCTCTTATTAATTTCTAACTAATCTCTAATGCATAAAATGATTCATGAAAAATCAACTCAAAATTAAAACAGTAAGAGAAGAGAGCTCAATTTTGTCACATAAGCTAAATTGAGAATTTCTGTTGGTCAATAAAAAACGAAACTGAATAAATCATAGTCAACATATAAATGAATCATGCTAATTTTTATTGATACACATGGCATTGTGAGATCTTTTGCTTTTAATTTTTTTAATTTTAGACTTAAATGTAAAATAATGTTATATAATCTTTTTGGTTAATACAATTACAATAAAACCCTAAACTTTTAATGAGCTAATCTTAAATCCCATTTTATGGACTCTAATAATAATAATCCGATTTTATGGACTCAATAATAATAATAATAATAATAATCCGATTTTATGGACTCACTAATTTCTTGTAAATCGTATGAGTTTTTAATAAAGGTTGTTTTATAATAAAATAAGAAATAATAATAATAATAATAATAATAATAATAAAGGGTGTTTAATAAAAATAAAGGGTGTTTTATAATAAAATAAATAATAATAATAATAATAATAATAATAATAATAATAATAATAATAATAATAATAATAGTCACTCAAATAGTCACTCAAATAATGCTAAAAGTGGTGTTTTTATCTTTCATAGAGTTAGCTTTTGTATTCAGAAAGGAGTGGGAGCACAACTTGTGTCAAGACTCCCATCCAACTTTATGTAAGATTTATTATGTTTAATGAAATTATTATTATTATTATTATTATTATTATTATTATTATTATTATTATTATTATTATTATTATTATTATTATTATTATTAATGAGAACATCACTTTTATTAGAAACATATAGGATTTACAAGAAGTTAGTAGGGAGCCGAGATACTAATTGGGCTCCCACTCCTCTAGCTATAGAAAAACTAATCCTACTAAAAATATGAGCAGTAACACGTGCTCCAATGTCTTGAGTCATCGAAATTTTTTGAATACGCTTCAATAAAGTCACAACGTCCTTTTCAAGTTCCCCAAAAGAAGAGAAAGAGAAGGGGAGGAACCCATATCCCATACCTGCGCACTTAGCCTCATACTTGACGCGTTTACGTTGTGCAGCCTCGATCACCGCACGACCCGACACGAAATCAACCATACCAGTTTGCGTCAAGGGCGATGATCCAGTTAAATCAACACATACATCAAGTCCTCCATCCCACGAGTAGAACAACACATCAGCAGGACGTAAAGATTTGTCCATTTCACCATAAAGTCCAATGTCAACCTCTTTACGAGCCGAAACCCCAGATCGAGAACATATGTCCACAAGAACATCACGTACCACGTTATGCCGATGTTTAATACCAATAATACCAGCACAAGATACAGCATGGTCCCCATAAATATCACCAGCAAAGACCCTGGAACAGGCTGAGCACGGCATTTGAACAGAGAATAGGGGAACACCGAGCCGATAACATAATACGCACCTATAGGTCCTAGCATTCATAGTCTGTCCCAACCCAGATATCGGAACCACCCTAAGCCAGTCCAAAGTGTAGTCCTCCATTTGCGATTTCCATAACGCCATCTGTCGAGTAGATAAAGAAAATGTAGATTCGGCTGTTTGGGTAACATGTGTGAAATATATATCTGCCAGTTTCTTCATGAGTTTGGGGGCAGGGATCTCACATGGATTACTCAAAAGGTCAATCTCCATTTTCGCATTAAAAGCACACAGGGCATCATCAAAGGAAGATCCATAAGTTATGATACCAGATCGTCAAAGCAACTTAGTCTGCAAGCTAGCAACTTAGTCTGCAAGCTAGCAGATTGAAGTCTAGATGCAAGAAATGCATAGTTCAAGACGTCACCTGCAGAGTAAACACCAAGCCCCCCGTAAGCAAAAGGTAGTGTAGCAAGTCTCCATTGCCAATCGCCAAAACCAGGTCTAGAAGCAGTGACAATACGCTCTAGAGAGGAATGAAGAGCCACATCAAAAGAAATCTGAGCACGCTCAAAGACCCGAGGAGAGCAAGTGCGCATAGCAAAATATAGTTTGGAAATACTGGCACAAGCATGAAGGAGCAATAACTCATACTGAGGGTCATTAATCTTGGCAACAACATCCATAAGCTCAATGGTTTTGGCAACTCTTTTCATAACAAGCTCACTACAAAAATCAAAGTCCACACTAGCAGGCCCACCCAGTAATTAAACACCGTGCAAGGGTCGAGCAATATTAGGTGGGAAAACACCCACAAGCCTGCTTCTGGGATCTTCCTTAGGCCAAAAAACCTCAGTTTTATCAACATTGAGGTGCAAACCACAACGAGGTCCATCCATCATGATAAGCTCTAAAACCTCCCCCACAACCAAAGTATCTCAAATAATAGTGCCATCATCCAAATACCAAGCTTGAAGGGAAAGGCTAAAGGAGTCTCTAATCTTACATACCAAAGGATGTAACACTAAAGAAAAAAGTAAAGGTCCAAGAGGATCACCTTGTTGTACACCTTGATGTGACCATAAAGTGTGTTCCCCATAATATAATCTAGCTGGGCTAGAGTAACAAAATTCCACCCAACGTGAAATAGCAGGACAACGAAGACGAACCTCATGTAGCATAACCTCACGATCCACCAAGTTGAAGGCGTTTTTGAAATCCACCAACAACATTGAAAGACCCACATCATCACCACGGTCTTCAATTAACCGATTCACGGCATGAAGAATAGCCTCTCCACCTCCAGAAACCCCAACACCAAACTGTAGATCATTTAAATAACCATCCAAGGAATGGCCAATCAAAACAGCACTAACCTTGGAAACTAAACGCCTCCAAACGGTCCCCACAGCAATAGGACGGATACCACCACCCGGCTTGACCAGCGGTGTGAGAGGAGCACTAGCAATATACTCACCCAACACCCTGGGGCATTTACCATCAAGAAAAAGATTCACCACTTGGGTGATAGAAGCGATCAACTCATCAGAGATAGCCACAACAGCACCACTTAAACAATCCAAAAGGTGTTGGGCACGTAAACCATCCCGACCACAAGACGTACCACGAGGGAAACTCTTAATCATATCAAGAACCACAGAAGGAGATGCAATGAGGTGATGATGATCAATAGGTAGAAGTGGCAAAGAAGGAGCAGCTTTGAAAGGGTGCTTAACCTTTAAGTCCTCAAGAGTTGCATCATTATAAGGTGCAACACCAGAAGAAGAAAGAACTCTGACAGCCGCAGTATAATGGCCATCACTAATCTTCCTCTTACACTGCTTGACATTACGCTCACCCAAGTCCAAGTTATCCTCATCAATGTTAGACCATGATGGGGAAGGTTCGGCTAAAGCCTCTCTCACGAGCTGCAAACTACCACCCGACATGCTCCAAGATCGAATGGCATTAACAATATACTCTTCCTAGCGTTGACGCTTAATAGCAAACCTACACTCTTGATTACTCCTTGGGCAAAAGGTTTTAAGGATACAAGTAGGTAAGACTAATAAACTAACCGAGCAAGAAATGTCATTAGGCGTGCAAATCACCTTATCAAGAGCTCCTTTCAATACCCGAGAGAACCCTAAGCGACACTTGGGAGGGATGGATTTAACAGTGCGCAACCCCTTAGACAATAAAGTGTCGAGAAGAGGCAAATCAAAACCAACATGCTCATCCAGAACCAAATCTTCAACATGGGCAACAGAAGAAGGAGCTTGTAGTTTGGTGAGATCATACAACACGAACCTAACCACACCATCACCACAATCTGGAGGAGACACAAAATTAGAACCATTTCCATGTCGACACTTAGAACGAAAGGTGTGCGTCTTAAAACAAACACCACATAACCAATGACCCATGCGTTTAAGCGTAACTTTAGCGGCCTCGAAAACAACAAGACTAGTAGCAAGAGAATGTTTAGTGACAGCTAGCGCACCTTCATTAAAGTGACGATCCCGAAGGTGAGTGAGCAATGAGGTTTTGGTAAGCCCATTTCCACTGCCATCATGACAACCACTAAGACCCACGAATGGGCAATGAAACCGAACAATTTCCATGCACCAAAGTAACAACACCAAATGAATAATACCAATAACCACTCGCGGAGCCGAAGACGAAACCACAAAGTGAACAGCGCGTGATATCAAAGCAACAGCACCAAAGTGACAGAACCCGTATCAAAGCAACAACACCAAGGGAATAGAACCACAAAACTGCCACACAAGTCCAAATTTATACGTACCACAGTTTGTATCAAAGCGACAGAACCCGTATCAAACCACAACCTGCAATGCGAAACCTCAACCTTATTTGTAAACGCAAAGATGTTACTAGAGAGGGGGGAACCCACATCAACAAATCAGATAGGAAGGTGTAACCAGCGGACGAACAAAACCAACCCTCACAAACGAAACCCTAAAAAAAAACCAGATGGGGCACACGTAAACCTGATAGTTATAGGGATCCACCGAGGAGGAGAAGACCACAACCTGAACTAAATAAGAGCCCTAACTGTTTTGGAGAAGCAAAACGTATGCAGCAACGGCAAAAACCAAATCGGGTCTCGAACCGAAACCCTAAAAAAAACTGTACAGATGGGAGAAAATCACAACCAAAACATTAACCTGTACAAGAAGATGGGATGAAGATCCATGCGTAATATGTACAAGAAGATGGGATGAAGATCCAAGAGAGGTCGATCATTATTATTATTATTATTATTATTATTATTATTATAATTATTATTATTATTATTATTATTATTATTATTATTATTATTATCGTAATAATAAAAAGGGAAAATCGCATGAAAATATAGCACAATTTAGGTCAATTTTAATTTAAGTTACTCAACTTTATTTTTCATTATTTAAGGTATTGAATTTTTTTTTGCGCAATATAAAGGGGGTTCTACTTTTCGAAAGATGTTATCAGTCATTTTTCAGCTGAAATTGTTAAATAATGTGATGTATCGTTATAATTGAGCATTTAAAAGTCATTTCGGCTAAAATTACGACCGGTAATCGATTTTGAAAAGTAGAAAAAACCTTATATTACACAAAAAAAAAATAAAATAAAATAAAATAAAATTGCAATACCTTAAATTGAGAAAAAGAAAAAATTCAAATCGACTTAAAGTGTGATACTTTTTTGTGCGATTTACCTTATTAGAAACTTTCTAAACGTATGGGTTATAAATATCAAGTTGAAGCACATTTTATTAAGTGTAGTTTTCTAGTATCCGTGCTTTTATTTTGATATTTATTTAACTGTTAATAATAAGTAGGGGTGAGCATGGGGCGGGGTGGGGCAGTTTTATGGTAAAACTACAAACCGTTTGGTTTCTGTTTTTTCGGTTTTTGACAATAAATCGGTTTGGTTTCGATTTCTTTTTACTTGACAACAAGCAAGTTTTAATCTTATATAAAGTTTACTATTCCAAGTTTTCAAGAAAAAATATTTAAAAAATATTAGTAGTAGCATAACAATGCAAAGCTACGAAAAAACTTACGAAACAACCAAATAAGAATCTAAAATATAAAATGCATGTCATTGCACTTTTCGTCCGCAAAACATTTTAATAACACCATTGTTTGAAAACAAAGATATAATATCTATAAATGCATCAAAATTGAATGTATAGATAATAAACAACAATATTTCTTTTCTTTTTTTTTTTCAAATATAAAATTGTATACTCAAATCTTTAAAATTAAATATCAAGTCTTTTATATAGATAAAACTAAATAAAAACATATATAAAGGTATTATGCTCTTGCGGAAGTATCTACTCGTTATGGGGGCAATTTTCTTGGTTTATTTTTCCTATGAAACCAAAAACCGCCCCAAACATTTGGTTTTCATAAAAATTAAAACCACCACCATCGGTTTGTCAATTGGGGCGTTTTTTTGGTTCGGATTTTTCGGTTTTGATTCAGTTTATTGGTTTTTGTGCTCATCCCCAATAATAAGTTTAGCCGTATTAATTTTTAACCCTGTGCACACTTTTCTATAAAATGATGTAAAACGTTTAATACTCATATAGTTTTAATATATGTGTACGCACGGGTTTTTACATAAATTTTTCATTATGTATTAATGTCGATTAATACCCGTGCTTAAGTTTAATATTTATTACCCCGTTAATAATAACTTTAGCCATATCAATGTTTAAACCCATACGGGTTAAACTTATAAAGATTAATAATATGAGTCATTATTGAACATAGATAGTATTAAAAAAAAAAAAAAAAAAAAAAAAAAAAATCTTTTTTGGATATCCTTACTTAAAATCAGAAGAATAATATGAGTCATTCGTGTAGGACCTTAGATATATCAATTTAACACACGAATAATCTTGGTGACAACAAGAGAGGTGGCGTAAATATGTAAAGAGAAAGAGAGAACTTTTATTATGATAAAACACACACTTACACTCTTGAAGCACACCTTACAAATGATGTCTATGGGTTTCTCATTGCATGATCTCAAATGTAAGATTCGTGTCTTCTTCCAAGTAAGGCGCCTTTTGTACTTCACATCAAACGCCCCATGGGCCTTAGAATGGGCTTGGTGATGGACTTGGTTTACATTGGACTAAAGAAGGTGTTGACATAAATAATGCCTAAAAACATTATTCATATCCCTATGTTTTAATGATCACAAAATATAAACTCATTAAACATAAACTTATCAAATAAACAAGTATTTGGTTGTAAATATTCACTTCTACAACTTAATCACTTAAGGTATGAATAAACAAGTACTTAATGCATTATATGATCAAAGGAACATTTTCTTAATAACTAGATTTTTTATAAAACATCAAAAACATTTTATATATTTTTGAAAAACATTTTTGGCATTAAATAAAAATGTTTAATCTTTTATAAAAATATGAATTCAAATTTTTAACCAAAATCAGTTAAAATGTTCCAGAAAAACCTTCCCCACAAAAGGACAAAATTGGCCAACGGACAGAAGGGGCGGCCCCCTTAATTTTACTAGGCGGCCCCCTTAATTATTAAGGGGACCGCCCCCTATTTAAGGGGACCGCCCCCGCTCCAGTAGACTTTCAGCTGTCCAATTTTTCTCCTATAAATACCAGTCTTCTCCTGGACTTTTACTTACCTTTTGCACACAAAAACTTTCTGTTTTTAAATCACATTTCATATCTTCAAAATCCTTTGATCATATAATCTTAAGCTTTGGTTTCTAAGTGATCCAAGCTTCCTCCATTCAAGTGCAAAAGAAGAATACTCCTTCAACAACTAAAGAAGAAGTATTGCAACTTAGATACCTAAGTTGTTTGTGTCATCACATATATTTGTATATAAGTTGTGTATTGTTATTAGATAGTTGTGTGTATAATTATTTGGGATAGGTTAGTGTGTAAGTAGAGAAGTTGTGTTGTTAAGGTGTGAAAGTAGTGAAGGTGTGAAGAAGTAGTAGTGAACATAGGTTGTAGTTAGTCGTGAAGTGTCGTGAAGAAGTTGTGAAGAAGTTGTGAAGAAATTGTGAAGAAGTCGTGAAGAAGTCGTGAAAAAGTCGTGAAGAAGTCGTGAACTAGTCGTGAAGAAGAAGGTGTGATTAAGTCGTGTTTAAGGTGTGAGATTGGTTCTAGCTACGATTAGAACTCGACATCTAGCTTTGTGTCGTTAAGCCGGTGTAAGCTAAAGTTGTGTAAAGGTTTTCTCCGCCATAAGGGAGCTTGTTGACATAGTGAAGAAAACTCTCGAGTTAGGTGCTCGGGGAGTGGAGTAGGGCAAGGAAGGTGTCCTTGTAGCCGAACCACTATAAATCTCTTGTCTCTCGGTTAGATCTTTCCATCTCTAGCTTTTATTTCATTTTATTACCTTACTTGCATTACTTATTTATATTTACTTATATACATTGTTCATATTGCTCAAGGTGTTGAGATCACATAAATTCGAATCTAAGTTTTAAAAAAAAAATAAATAAATAAAGTTTTCATAATAAATTTTAAAAGGACATAAAACTATTCAACCCCCCCTTCTAGTTTTCCACAGAAGGCTTATACACATACTTATAAAATATTAGATTTACCAAGCCCATAGCCCGATTATTACATGATTCTAAAACACGTTACAAAGTTCCTAGAACGAGAATGACCATCACTTTTCTTTAATGTTAATAGTTCGTATATGTACATTCTTGTTCATTCATTTAAATATTTCAGTAACTTAAGCTTTCATTTGATATTTATAATCCTGTGTACATACATATAACAACATGCAAGGGATTTTTTTTTTCTTTTTTTTTTTTAATTTTTATTTTTAGTAAAAACTAATATAGTCTATGGGGTATAAAATTTAAGAAGGCATTTGTTAATATAGAAAATATATTAAAAAAATATAGAAAGTGATAAGTTTTATAATTTATTTAAAATTCAACAACTAAAGGTGTTTTTATTTATTTTTAATCACACCTATATTTTTACACATTTTTTGGCATACACGATTTTTTTAAGTTTGATCAAGAGGAGTTCAATTTTGACTTTCAATTGATCGACAGAAATAATTGATCAATTGAAATGCTCTATTTTTTAAATGGAGCTATTTCATTGTTTTATTTTCAATACATTGTTAACATCTCATTATATTAATTTTTCCAAAATTACTTCCCTAAACTAGCTTATCTAGTTAATATATATATATATATATTTTTATTGATAATAATGATGACAAATTCTATACAACAATATTAAATCTCTATATAAATGTGTAATATCTATAATCAATGTGAACACTAGTATGAAAATAAAAAGATCACGGTTTACAAAATGATAGAATGAGACACAAAATCATCTTACAATAACTTGTATGTTTAAGTCAACTAAAATAACTAAAACTCAAAAAACTAAAATTGTCTTATTAATTCAAAAGTCAATCATTTGGTGGGAACCAACAATTTTATAAAGTTCACATGCCGCTCGTTTTGAATTATATAATTGTATTATCACACGCAAATACATTAATTAGCACCAGTAAGGTACCTGGACGTTGCAACGGCAGATACCCAATAATTATAATTTGCACCGAATAATATTTTTTGATATTCCAATATTTGTGATAATAACTTTTAGGAAGGTGTAATTTTTGTTTGCAACAACTTTACAGAAAACTTATTACATATTTTACTGTTTAAATTTTTTCACATTTTAATCACTAAATAAGATTTTTTTTATATTTATTTTTATTTTTATTTTAAATCATTGTAAGCATGTTTTATAGTTAGTGTTGAAAACTAAGATTATATCAATAGAACTTAATTTACTTTCATAATTATATATTGCGCCATATAATTGATACATACTTTATACTATAACTAGACGAATACTTGCGCAAAACGATATTTTATAGCGGCAAATAATTATACTAGCGAAATCGTGATTCTCGTTCGACCTGTTAATACAAATAATATCAAAAACGTCATTTGCATTATTCGATCTCTATACGTTTTGATAATCACAAAATATAAAAACAAGTTACGTAAAACTACGTTTAATAAGTTTTTGATCGAGAAAACTCGTTTCGACAACGTCTCGACTATAACATCACTTAAGGTATGAACAAACAATATACCAATATTAGTTAAGTGATCAAAGAAAATATTTTTCTTAAAACCTCACATTTTTATGTGACAAAACATTTTTACAAAAGTATTTTTGTAATTATAAAGAAATGTTTTAATAAGAAAATATATTTAAATTCAAAATTCTCTAAAAACTAGTTTTCCCGCCTAAAACTAGATAAATTTTCACCACACTAGGACAAAATGGGAGCGTTTTGTCAGGACAGTCCCGTAAACATGTGACGGTCCCGTATATATAAGGGACCGTCCAAGGTTTAAGGGATCGTCCCCGCTCCTCCTGGTGTCTGTAAATACTGCACTATTCCCTGCAGAAAAACTGATCCTCTTGGCACAAAAACTTTATGTTATTTCTTTCTTCCTCTTTGATCACTATAGCGTATCGATATGTGTTTATAAGTGATCCCGTTATCCTCTACGTCAATGTGCAAGAGAAGAACGCTCGTATTCATCAAGAAATGAAGTGTTATAGATTAGTCTTCACACACACACGTAACTAGTGTTACGATTCTCTTCTTCCACCTCTAAACTCTATTTGTATATATTTGTGTATCCGAATTGTGTGTGAGTCGTGACTAGATGTGTTAGCTTAGATTGGGACAAATTATGAAGTCCTTGTAATAGTTTGTTGACTAGGACGGGGTGATCGTCCGTGTGTTGATTAGGACGGGGTGATCGTCCGTGTGAAGATTAGGACGGTGTGATCGTTCGTGTGAAGACTTGGATTGTGTGTAAATGCAAGTGGACAAAGTGCTTGTCCATGTTGCCATGTGTCGGTGTGTAGATTGATTATAGCTAGGATTAAGACTCGACATTCCGCTTAGTGTCGTTAATTATTGTAAGCGTTGGTGTACGGTTTGCTCCACCTAAAGTGAGTGTGTTGACATAGTGATTGAGAACTCTCGAGTGTGATACTCGAGGAGTGGAGTAGGACGAAGAGTGAGCTTCGTGCCGAACCACTATAAATCTCCACTTCTCGGTTTGGTTGTTTCTATTCCTTATCTCCTCTTTATATTTTCTTTTACTATATGCATTGTTATTGTGTTCACATATATATTTGATTGATATCACATTACTTAGAATCAAACAATTTTCAAAAAGAATAAAACGATTGCAAAAGGTCTTAAAACGTAAATATAAACAGTGAACTATTCAACCCCCCCTTCTAGTTTCTACAATTGGTATCAAAGCGGGTCACTCAAGAGCTTTGAACTATACTCTACTTTAAAACTTGAATCAATCTATGGAGTCTGAAAGATATCTAGAAAGACACTCTTAGCAAGAACCACCATTTTTCGAAAACAATAACTTTATCGACTAGAAAAATAGATTTAGAAGTTATGTGAAATCAATAGATCAAGATCTTTGGCATGTCATCTCAATTGGTGATTTTCAAACAACGAAAATAAATTTAGAAAATCAATGTGATAATTTTAAAAGAAAATTTTACAAAAATATTGAAGCTAAAATAATAATTTACAAAGCTTTGCCGAAAATTGAATATGAAAGAATTTTATTATGTCAAACGGAAAATGACATTTGGAAAAGTGTTTCATCAAGAAAATTTTCAAGCCAAAGATAAACTAATTGATCTTGAACATATATATGAACAATTCGTCACTTCTGAAGACGAATCAATAGATAGAAATTTAGATAAATTAAATGCAAGTACTACTAGTGGAAATGTCTTCATTGAAGGAAATGCAAACAAGGACTACATGAATAACTTGCAAAGATAACTCATTGAAGAAACATGGAGTGATACTGATGAAGAAGATAAAAATTATCCCGAGTACGAAGTTTGTCAAATGACTAAGACTTCAAGTGAGGTACACTCTGAAATTGAACATTTTTGCTATGACACATTCATTCTAGAATTTTCAAAATTAGAATATGATTTTGAACATTTGTGCAACATAAGTCTAAAAACATTTTTGAAAAATGAATCTTTAAAATATTTTGAAAGTAAATTGGAAAAAGAAATCATTTTAGAAGATAAAATGTGTAGACTTGAAAGTGGTATAGAAATTGATCTAGAATGTAAGATGTGTCAAGATCATAAATGTGAAATTAATAAGCTTAAGGAAAAGGCTAAGATATTAGCTAAATTTGAAAAGAGTTCTCAATGTCTTAAAGATTTACTAAATAGTCAAAAGTCATTTGGAGATAAAACGGGATTAGGTTTTAATTCATGTGAGTCATCAACGAGCAAGTCAAAACAAATTAAATTTGTTAAACCTCTTAGACAAATCTAGATTTGTTATTTGAAAAACTTGTCTCTCTAAAAATCTCGCTTATCACTAGTGAATTTTAAGTAAAACATCTTCAAATAAAAACTTTTACATCTTGGAATAAAATTTTACTATACATGTATCTATGGGAATTTTTCTTGCTAACGACATCCTCATCTTATGCATGCAAATGCAAAGGATGTTTACTACTAACCATCTCGGACCCATGAGAAATTGGGTACCAAGTTTTCTTGCAAGTTATCTCTTTAGATGCACGAGGGAAGCAAATTAAAGATATGAATATCTACTCATGCTCTCGTCAAACATGGGATAATCGGTCACTACTCAAACCTTGCTTCACTCATAACGTATCTCATAGTAAGGTATCTTTAGGAAATGCTATAGGCAAAGATACGCTTTCTCAAAACCGTGATAGTCCTACGTGCTATGTGCTTGCTATTAACATGTTAATTGCTTGACTAAAATCCTATGTGTTTTAATTCTATACGTGGTAGATAAAATTTAGGATATTAGACTCTATGCCTAAATGCTTATCCCTCGTAGGATCTTAACGGATTTTTTTAGAGATAACAGTGATCTTGTTACAATCACTATTTTAGAGATAACAGTGATCTTGTTACAATCACTATCAATAGCCGACTACTCAATCGCCGTATAGGCACGTCTATCAATCACTATGGATGACACACACTCTTAACGTCCTTGACATCTCTTCTCTCCTCTATTTCTCGTCTACAACTACTATTACACTTCTCGTCTTGTCTCTATTCATCGTAGACATGATTGACTTCATAACAACCTGATGCAAGTCTCGTATTTGATTCTCGTCATGTGTATATCTCTTCTATTTCTTATGTCTCGACTCTATCTCTACTCTACATTCAGCGTGTCGTCAACCTCCTCACTCAAAACGAGTCTCTCCTACTTCTTCTGTCTCGATTCTCCTCAATACCCATTTCTCTAGACTACTCGTGCGTATCGTGTCTCCTCCGTTTCCTCTATCCCATGTCTAGTCTTCTATATCATCTAAATTGATCCTAAAAGTCCTCAACAAATTACTTTTCATAAAACTCAAAGTTTAAAATATGTCACAAAATTCCTGTCTTTCAAAAATCATCTACTGGCGACGGTCCCCCAAAGCTAGACGGTCCCATAGACGGCCCCTTACATTTAAAGGACCGTCACCAGTTTTTCAAAGTGATATCCCGTTTTCTTTTTCATTTGCAGAAAACCAAAACCAATCATTCCCTCTCACTACAGCAACGACGAAAACAAACCAAAACATCCAAATCCTTAATTCTTCCACTAAAACTTAATTCAAACTCTATCAATCAAGGATTAACAATCAAAGTCTATCAACCACTATCTCATTCCAAACATTAATTATAATTCATTTCATCAATTTTCATTATCAATTCGAAATTAGGGTTCTTATGAACATAACCTTGAATTTGGGGATCTTCAATTTTTCTTCAAATTAATTGGAATAAATACTAAATCTTAACAATGTACTACCATTTTCACTCATCTAGATTTAGGAATTGTCAAATTAAGTAAATTTTGAAAGATGTCAAAACTTGTGATAATCCCAAATTCAAGTTGTAATAACTTATCATGTTTGGGAACATAACAAGAACGCAATCAAGCATTGTTAATACATATAAAAAATGTTTTTCAAACCATGCATTAGCATAAGTCAAGTATTTCAAAATAAATGCTACTTTTGGACATAGTAAAATTTGAATCTAGAAATAGTTGCATCTATCATAAAAGCTATGTACACAATATTCATAATATGTTCTTTTATAGGTTATCATATCTCATCAAGGCTTTCATATGTTTGACTGTGATCATGAGCTCACTGAAGAATACACTCCTAAAATTTCACTAGAATCGAGCACTTCATCAAGTCATAATAGAGCCTTTCGTAATCTTGAGTCTCGTTTCTTCCGCGAAGGACGAATAGTTGAGTCATCTTTATCAAACCATGACCACATTGTCACAATGTTTAGGTCCATAGGATTTGATAGTTTGCTCAACATTAATGAGCAAGTTTGTCCTCAATTTGTGCTAGAATTCTATAGTCGAGTCAAACTTGTATATAACAAGGATCTGACTCTCTCTGTCAAATTCACCATAGGTAACATTGACGTGTCCCTCACTCTTGAGCAATTTGCTCAAATTCTTGGTCTTTTGTATCATGGGCAATGTCCCTACACTGAAGGGTGGTCACTTAAATATCTTAAAAGTCACCCAGAAATGTCGGGTCCGTATCACACGTTTATACCTAGTCCCTCCAAAATCAAAGAACACATTCGTCTTCCTCAAAAAGTCCATGGGTCTCTTAAAAAGGATGGACAAATTGAGTTCCGTGAGTCTCACGACTATGACTTGGATCCCCTCAAAATTTGTGTAGATGAATTACATCCATATCTGCGCAGATGGGTAGAAGTCATTTGTGAAAATGCTTTTTGTCTTCCTCACAACCGTGAGCACTTTCCGGTATTTTGTGCTCATATGTTGTATTGTCTTGTCACTGAGCAACCATACAATCTCGCCTATTTTGTGGCAAAGAGAATTGCAAATGTCAAGAGTCGACTAGATAAGGCATTACCCTATGGCATGTTGTTGACTCGGTTGTATCGGTTTGTCATAAACTCTTTCCCATAACTCCGCAATAATGAATATTTTCTTGTTGATCCCGTCATGGCTCCCTTGAGTCATAATACCTTTAGATCACTATTTTGGCAATGCACATCGACTCATGAGGCTCATAATGATGATTCGGAGTCATGTTATGATGTCTCGTCAAGTGAAGACGAGGAAAAAAGCCGTTGGAGTGGGCATTAGTTATGGAAGAACGAAGTAGAATGGTCTTTAAAATTAAGAAGAGATGTTTTTATCTCTTAAGACTTGTAGTAATCTCTAGACGTTATTTGTCGTATTATGCATGCTTATTATCAGACTTTGTAAAACTATGACTAGACTTAGTTATTTTGTAAGATGCTGAATGCCTCCTAGTCTATTGCATGACTTTATCTTATATGAATAGGTCTTATATACTTCTGCAGTTATCTGGCATATTAGATAATCCCTTTTAATTACAAGATTGCAGAATGAAAAACTAGGTGGAAACCTGATCACCTACTGGTAACGGTCCCTTAAAGATGGCGACAGTCCCATATATTTAAAGGACAGTCCTATGTAGGTCACGGATTTCTGCACTGTTTCTCCTTTCCTGCAACCTTGACCTATTTCATGTTTTTCCCCACCATTTCTAGGATTAGTTAAACAATTTAAGTGTTATTAGAGTGAAAATGCATGCTTTGCCTAAACTATAATCATCCTTGATTATTTAAACCTTCATCATCTTCTTCTTCATCATCCACAATGGGTTCTTCCTCAACCTCATTATCTCTCCCAAACAAAAGGCCTAGAACTACCATCACACCACCACAAACTAACTTCATTGATCTCACTTAAGAAGACACAACTCCATCTCCAAAAGCTAAGCCAAATTCTCCTCTTGCTCCTAGTGCACCTCTTAAAACACCCTCAACCAAAGGCACATCCTCATCCTCTTCAAGGCCCAGCTCATCTCTATTTTCACCATTCATAAGAAACTTATCACCCTTGTTTAGCCTCTCAAACACTCCTCTCTTAAACTACTTACCATCTCCATCACCAAATAGGCCTTTGGACTATACTCCCTCTACTCCACCACCACTTATGGGTCATCCTATCCCATACTATTTTGTTAACAATCACACCATGGATTGTGCATGTTGCCACCACAACTTCCATCTCATCTCATCTCTAAGAGATGGACTCCATTACATGTTTGCCCATGTTGAACACCTCCTTTCTCAACCAAATGTGCAACCAACTCCTCTTGCTACCATGCCACCTAATCCTCCACCATCTTCTCTGCCACCTTCTTCTCCACCTTCTAACTAAAGATCTCTACGTGTTTAGTTAAAAATAATCAATGATTATCTTTTGGGCCAAGCATGTTCTAGGAACCTGCATGTTCTAGGAACCCAGGTTGTTTTTAGAAATTGCTTGTAGTTTATCTTGTTTAGAATGTAATGTGTGATGTGTGAATCTATCCATGCGATGAATGCCTCTTCTATGTATGCTTCTTGAATGTATGGTTTCTTAGCTTGATTAATGAAATCTATGCTTTTATGTTGTGATGATTGTCATGATTGCTTTTATAACATGTGAAATTAATCAACTTTAAAATGACAAATACTAAAATCACAATACATCTATCCATAACAGCCCCATTGGCGACGGTCTCTTATACAGGGACGGTCCCCAATATTTAAGGGACCGTCGGTGTATACACAGGACCGTCCCCAGTCAGGCTTAAAATCTGATTTTCTCTTCTTTGAATAATCTGAATTAGTAGCATTGCCTGATCTATCTGATTTCATCTTCCTCCTAATCCCTTCCTCTTATACAATCTCTATTTCCAACTCTCTACATTTCTAATCTCCTTCTATTATATCTATCTTAACTCTCTTCTCATCCCCTCTAATTCTCATATAAATATGTGTATGTGCATTGTACTCTAACTTATTTTTGTAGCACAACACCATAGATCAATTCCTCCAGTGCCATCGTCTAGGGGGAGCACTAATCAAGGGGGATTCTTAGTACCGTCGATTTCTTTTCTTTCTACACATCGACGAAGCCTTTTTAATTCTACAAAAAGGGGGAGAAATAAACGAAAACTCATTAAAAACTTACTAACACATAATTTTGCCTAAAATGAGTTTATATTTTGTAATCATTAAAAAGGGGGAGATTGTTAATACAAATAATGTTAAAAACGCCATTTGCATTATTCAGTCTCTATACGTTTTGATAATCACAAAATATAAAAACACGTTACGTAAAACTACGTTTAATAAGTTTTTGATCGAGAAAACTCGTCTCGACAACGTCTCGACTACAACATCACTTAAGGTATGAACAAACACTATACCAATATTTGTTAAGTGGTCAAAGAAATTTTTTTTCTTCAAACCTCACATTTCTATTTGATAAAACATTTTTACAAGAGTATTTTTGTAATTATAAAGAAATGTTTTAATAAGAAAATATATTTGAATTCAAAATTCTCTAACAGCTAGTTTTCCCGCCTAAAACTAGATAAATTTTCACAAGATAAGTTTTCACCACACCAGGACAAAATGGGAGCGATTTGTCGGGACGGTCCCGTAAACATGTGACGGTCCCGTATATATAAAGGACCGTCCAAGGTTTAAGGGACCGTCCCCGCTCCTCCTGGTTTCTATAAATACTGCACTATTCCCTGCAGAAAAACTGATCCTCTTGGCACAAAAACTTTCTGTTCTTTCTTTCTTCCTCTTTGATAACTATAACGTATCGATATGTGCTTATAAGTGACCCCATTATCCTCTATGTCAATTTGCAAGAGAAGAACGCTCGTATTCGTCAAGAAACGAAGCGTTATAGATTAGTCTTCACACACACACACGTAACTAGTGTTACGATTCTCTTCTTCCACCTCCAAATTCTATTTGTATATATTTGTGTATCTAACTTGTGTGTGAGTCGTGACTAGTTGTGTTAGCTTAGATTGGGACAAAGTGTGAAGTCCTTGTAATAGTTTGTTGATTAGGACGGTGTGATCGTCCGAGTGTTGATTAGGACAGGGTGATCATCCATGTGAAGATTAGGACGGGGTGATCGTCCGTGTGAAGACTTGGATTGTGTGTAAATCCAAGTGGACAAAGTGCTTGTACGTGTTGCCGTGTGTCGGTGTATAGATTGGTTCTAGCTAGGATTAGGACTCGACATTCCGCTTAGTGTCGTTAATTGGTGTAAGCGTTGGTGTATGGTTTGCTCCGCCTAAAGTGAGTGTGTTGACATAGTGATTGAGAACTCTTGAGTGTGATACTCGGGGAGTGGAGTAGGTGATGCGCGTGATGTGTCGTTGCGGTTTAGCAGTTTTAATGCCTACTCAAGTTTTAAATTTATATTTAGCCGACTTATCAATAACACACACACTTAACGAGCAGTGTACCCGGTCAGTATGAATATAATGGTAAGTAGAGTGTCGATCACTAAGAGTGGAACGTATTATCTCGTTATTCTAATCAGTATTTTAATATCCTAACGCAAGGGGGTTTCAGCCTGAGAGACTGGCACGATTTTGTTTGCAATTAAATAATAAACTAAACCAATAGGCACGAATCAGCAAGTAGCACACACGTACACAGATAAATACTCGAGACAATAAGAGGGCTGTCCTTATGATTAAGTAGATTGTCACTTGTTTTATTGATAGCTTTATATGAAGTGTATGTAGTTAACCCTTTCTCGTTGGTCCTATTCTTATCGGCGAGTAAACCCTTAATGATTACTTATGTCTAAAAGTTATTCCTAAGTGATCAATTTAGTAATAACCGTGGGAGCCACATTATTTTCCGCAGTCAAATGCCCGCAAGCCACTAATAAACACAGAGGTTATCAATGCACTAATAAGTAGTAACCAAAGACATCAACATATAAACTTTAATTGATGGGAAAGCAAGTATTAAAGGGAGTGCAATCTTTCGTTGTCACATTACACAAGCCACCAATCCTGATGAATTAAAGTTTGCTAACACAATAAAACAAAACTACTTAATGAATTAAACACATGCAGCACCTTCTTACAGCTCTTGTATCTTTGATTTGGGTGTGTCTTGTGCTGCCTCCTTGACTGAATTCGTCCTTGGTTTCTCCTGTTCGGTCTTCGGTATTATATGGTATCCCGAAATTCGTCTGGTCTTGGGGTATTTATAGTTTTTGTCTGAGGGAAGATGCGGCGCATCTAGTAAGTAGTTGCGGCGCATTGACTTAACTTCGCGTGGGGTCCAAGATTATAATATTCAGGAATATTCGTACACCGCCAGAAGATGCGGCGTAACTCCATGATTAGATGCGGCGCATGTCCTCTTGTATCTTGGATCGTATCTGGTGATATCTTGATAGAGATGCGGCGCATGTCATGAGTGAGATGCGGCGCATCTGGAGCAGATTAGTCTTGATCTTCTTCATTTCAGTAGACTCTTAACTTTATGCATGTTTTGCTCCATAATCAATCCAAAATCGCTAAGTTTCACCAAATGCTTGTTTTTACCTGAGAATTACAAAAGTAAACGATTAAGTATCAATCCTCATACATAATATAGTAAAACAAGTCAAATTAATAGGATAAATGATAGTAATAAAATGTACTTATTTGAGTTCATCAGTAAGACGAAGAGTGAGCTTCGTGCCGAACCACTATAAATCTCCGCGTCTTGGTTCGGTTGTTTCTATTCCTTATCTCCTCTTTATATTTTCTTTTACTATATGCATTGTTATTGTGTTCACATATATATTTGATTGATATCACATAACTTAGAATCAAACAATTTTCAAAAAGAGTAAAACGGTTGCAAAAAGTCTTAAAACGTAAATATAAACGGTGAAACTATTCAACCCCCTTCTAGTTTCTACACGACCCTTGATGCAAAGCATGTGTTTATTAAAATTATTTTTTCAAAATTAATATAATGCGTGTTTTTGAAAAGTTGTCAAGTTTAGATTTGATTAAGATAAGACATAATTTAAGTTGCCAAAATTTTAAAAAGTTGTCAGGTTTAAAGGGTACTTAGGGGTAATTTACGTAAACTACATTAATTTAAGTTTCAAGAAAAGAGATATACTCTTTCCTGACTCGACAAAATATTTGCGTTTCTACACCCCTTTCCTAACTCGACAAAATTTTTGCACAATGGCACAACCAAAACTGACCTTCTGTTACAAATCAAGTACACTTATATATTTTTATGCAGAACCAGTTCCTGGAAGTATTTTTATATGAAATTTGACTCAATTAACTTTCCAACGATAGGTGGCTCGCCTCAAACGAAGCTACGGTTGATTTTATATGATTTTTCTATAATGACCCAAAACTTACCAACCATATGGCTGGCGGCCAAAATGGTCCAGCCGGAGGCCAAATGGGTTCTGACCCAAAATAGCCGGTGACCAAATGGTCCAGCCGTCGGCTGTTTTTCCCCAGACCTGCCCAGTTCCTACAACTTGCTTATTTTACTTAAAACTTGACTTCCAGGACTCGATAAACCATGAAACTTTGCCGAATTACTAAACATATACGAAATATTATTTCTGCACTTTGGCAAGACATAAACATGAGAGAAAACGTATTTATTGAGTTGTACTAAACACTTCTTACAACTAAAAGACTTGTTTATAACATTAAAACACACACATTTTCTGCAAATTTAACTTTAAAACAAAAACAAGAATTCTACAAGACTCAACGCTTTCGAAACATTAAAACCCAACAACTTGTTGGGGTTTAACTTGATGAGCACGATATTTACGACTACGTTATTACTCTTATCTACCATGCTCCCATTTCTTTACTTCTAATCCTAGGCCTTATGCCCAAGACCCTCCTTGCTTCACATTAACCTACAAAACATGATAATAACTAAAGGGGTAAGCTTTACGCTTATCAAGTAAATTGTCACAAATCGTAATTTCAGGTCCTTTTTCAAGATTCAAAATTTCACTATTCATCTCGGGAATTTACTATTCACCGATCACTATTCATCATTTCACTATTCATCATTTTTGAAGTCGGTTTGAGACTTTGAGAAGTTTTCAAAAATTTTACTATTTACGAAACACTATTCATTCCCGGAGGAAAATCACTATTCATGGTTATCATTCATCCTCTCGTAAACTAGGTTTACAGGTATTCAAATTCGCATAACCAGTATGGTTTAGCTGCGTATTCATGCATCATCAGTTAAGACACGACATATAGACTAGAGTAGTCTACATATCATCAGTAACATCATTATCATATTAGGTCATGCACGGGTTTGTGTGATTTTCATTAACGTATGTTTAAATTATTTAATTAACGTTATCACTCAGTCATTACTACTAACATTATACCCAACACTCTCGACTATGATCCTAATATATTTTCATGCTAATTATAATGATATAAAGATTATATTATTACTTTACCAGGTGTTTTTAAATCAATTGCTATATTTTCCGTTAGGAGCTTATAACTCCGTCGGTTTGCGATATTTCAACCCGATAATTATTCTAACACCCGATTCTTACAAGGAATATAATTTTACAATTTTTACAACTTCGTCGTATTTTATTTCAACTCGTCAAGATTTATTTCTAGTTAACTCGGTACATGATAACACCTAATGTATACACAAACTAACTAATTCATAAACATGGGGGACATAAGCATTAATGAGCCACAAAATTGTTCCTTCCTTTCCCCAATTATACGTCCATATGCCCCTAGGTCCAATTTAGATCACTTGAGTATCTTGACTAAGAATTCAACTAATAGAAAGAATACTTTCATTTCTCCATTTAGTCTTTCATTTAATAAAACAACTAAGCAAAAGATCAAGAATTCTCTCATCTTTTCTTCTCTATATGGTTCGGCCATACCACCAAGAACAAGAAGAATCCATCATTTTTTTTCAAGATCAAGATTATCTAGTCCCATTTGTATTCATAGTTAAGGTTTTGCAATAAAACCTCAAATTTTCTTAAGCATTTTCATCCAATTCATCTCAAGTATTCAAGTAAGCTTCAAGAACATCTTTTTGATCTTTTCATACTTTCATTTGATTGATTTTCAAGTTATATTAGTAACTAGATATGCAAATATTCATGTTAAACATACCACTTATTACACATTTTCTTTATAAACATAGATCTATGGATTTTTAGTATGATCATCATGAGATCCACCATTGTTGTTGATGTTTAGGACCCATGACACTCTCAGAAGGTGTATGGTAAGATAAGATAGGTTGTGGTGTTGATTTGAAGTGGTTTGATTAAGTTTTGAACTAGTCTTGAACCTTAAACATTGATTTTTCAACAATAGAAATAGCTACTGTCCAAAAACGTGTAATCTGGAAAACTCAGTAACTTTTGGACTATTTTGGCCTTCATATTCAGAAAATACTTTCAAAAACAAAACCGTGGCCGCTTGAATCACTAAAAACCGACTTACGACGAGAAAGTTATGATTTTTCAAAGTTTGACGACGAAAAACTAAATTCTGAAAATTTACTTGCTGATCGCCGAGATTCAAAGGACAAAATGAGGTGTTAGACGTGACCTAGAGGAGCCGACCTACTGAGATTATGTTAGTTCATGTTTATACAAATCCGTGGATATAAAGAACGTAGAAAACGAGCTTGTAACGACCGAGATATACACGTTTAAAGCCCGACGAACCATTATTATTTTTGACAGCCCACTAACAGAAAATGTTCTAAGTATAAAAACTAGTGTTTTTGTGAGACATAACATTGATAGCCGATTTTCTAATTGATCGAGGCGCGTATGATCAAAAGTTAAATAACACGACATCAAGACATTGTTACAAGGTTTTCAAAAAACGTCGAGTTTGATCACTAACACTTAACGTACAATATTTCACGGCTCGTTTTACGAGGTCATTTTGGGGCATATTTTCACAAGATAAGGAAAATATTAAATTGCGACAAGAACATTATATTCATCAATAGACCAACAAACAAGGATCGGGGAGTACCGTTTCGACATATTTACACGAAAAGTAGTTTATAACTTAACGAGACGTCAAAAATATATTTTTTCGACGATAAGCATTATTTTCAAAATTAACGAGTGGTATCGATAACATACGTATTTGCATGTGTAGCATCATTTCATTGCTTACATTAGATTATACCATCATATTAGGTCGCGGTTGGAGACCGAGCCTCATTTAAGCATATCCACTTTTGTCATTGTAGTTATCGCACCAGGTGAGTTTCATAGCCCCTCCTTTTACTTGTGTTGTAACTGTTTTGGGGGAGAATACATGCTTGTTTTTAATTAAACTCATGCTTGTTTTACGTGACACGTGATTTGTCTTTCAAATATTATTGATTTGCTAAAATACTTGGTTTGTTACTCGAAAGTATTTTGTGTTTACATTTTTCATCCATGATTATTTTCTTATGGACACTAGTACATTAAGCTATTTCATATTACATATGTTATGACCCGTTAAGCGCGAATGTTGTGGATAGATCTATTAGGATTGAACTCCCTGTCCGGGTGGTGTTCCCCACCTGAATGTTAAGTCAAACGGACGCATAATCATTTAAGGAACCCTGAATGTCCTAGGTGTACATCTATCAGAAACTTTGAATGTCCGGGTGGTTTCCCCACTTGATTGATATGCCAAACGTGTTGTGGTTTCCCCACTGACTGATATGCCAAACATGTTGTGGTTTCCCCACTGGCTGATATGCCAAACGTATTGTGGTTTCCCCGCTGGCTGAGATGTCAAACGTATTGTGGTTTCCCCACTGGCTGATATGTCAAACGTATTGTGGTTTCCCCACTTGACTGTGATGTCAAACGTATTGTGGTTTCCCCACTTGACTGATATTTCAAACGGACTGTGGTTTCCCCACTTGACTGTTATGTCAAAAGTATGCCCAAATTAGAATCTTAAGGCTTCGGTGTCATGAAATTTAGTTGTCATAACTCTATATATATTGGGAATATATTATTCATTCAATTTTTGTGGTCCATAAATCAATTGAAGTTTACAAACCAGATCACATTTAGCAGGGGGTTGTAAACACACAGGTTGCAAGTCTTGTATGGGCGGGGCTTGGAACTGGGTGGATTTACAATGCCTTTGCTGGGAAATCTTCATTCAAACGCTTTACTTTATTCAATAAACTCTATGAACTCACCAACCTCGTGTTGACACTTTTAGCATGTATTTTCAGGTATAAGCAATAGCACGCTACTGGAGGCTTTTGGCAGGGCATGGCATGGTCATAGAAGACTCTGATAAACATTTGAGGACCGTTTTAACTGTTTAAAGGGCCTATTTCCGCACTACTTTTAACAATGAAAATTTAACACTTTTGTTAAACAATTTTATTCTAAATGATTGAGGTGAAAACCGTTCTTTGTACTTGTGTTGTGATACCAATTGAGTTGCACCCCAGCGACATGTATGCTTCCGCTGGACCGATTTTGGGGGTGTGACATAAATAGGCAATAATATGCTACACCATTACTTGCACAAAGGTACCTAATCCAAATATCATCACACAATTACATACATAAATTTACATACCTTAACTAGCTCCATTACTTATCTAACAACATCCTTAGCTAGTTATGCCAAACTAGCCCTTAGTCTAACCTTAGTCCAAGCACATTAAGCCAATACTTCCTAAACCTTTAGCACAATCTTACACATAACACATATATGATAAATTCATTATAACTTCATATTATAACCAATTTACTTACCTTATTCCAAAGCTAATTTATCAAAGTCAGCACCACATCACTTGGTTCCCAAGATCATTCTAACATAATACTTATCAATTTCATAACTAAAATAAAGAGGGTTACACACCCATGAACATATCTATCATCATCTCTAATCATCATATGATCATATCTTGATCATATGATGAAAACCCCCAAAATCATTAATTAATTATTACCCATTAAAGGGTCTTAACCCATATCATCATTGCTTATCTCAAAAACCCTTTTCACCCAAAACCCCCAAATTTGACTCATGAACCCTAATTCTAAAATCACCAAATCAACTAGAATTAAACATCATAACTTATGGAGAACATATCTAGGGATTTAATCTTGCACAAGCATACATAATTCACCATAAATTGGTCTCTAGGATATTTCTTGTTTCCATCCTCTTTTGTTCTAGGTTGACACCCACACACACCCTCAAACATTATTGATACTTGAGAAAATATGTGGGAATACTAATATTAAATAAAATTTGGTTTATTTTGGAAATATGTTAGCTTAGGTCCCTCAAGTCCCTTTTTCTCTTATTTTAGCAACATGATATTTCTTAAAATCATATTACATATATTTGACTATCACTTAACTAAAGTTGACTGTTTATTTTGACTAACCAATCATATTTAGTCTTTCAATATATAAAAGTCATAGTCAAACTTATTTAATGGCATTCTAATAATAATATATATAAAACCGGTTTTGGGGTGTAACAAATTTACCTTATTAAGATTTCGTCCCCGAAATCTATTTGCTTAAAGTTTACGTCCATTTGCAAAACTTATCTATACCTCTAGTTCTCCTTCTATCTCACAATGCTATAACTCATTCTTACACTTGCCACATTTACTTAGTCTATGCAACCTTAGTCATATTATTCCACCGTCACACTTCCAAATCCGCCCTATACCCACTAACTTACGCCTCGTTCTAATGACTCCACGTCATTCATATCATAATTACTGAAGCCAATCTATCATTTTACCAAACTTATACTAGTATTACCACATTTTTATCATATTCATTCTTAAATTTTCCAACAAGGACTACTTGTCACTTGGGAAAATTCGCTAATTTGAATTTATATATTTCAACTTTGAACACTATGTCTTTCATAATCTATCGATGTTCTATATAACTTAACGTCACAGACATTAATTCTATCATTGTCTTCTTTATATCATAACATACTTTTCTCTAAATTTTCAATTTAAATTTAAGTTCTTGATACTTTAGCCGTTAACTTCAATCGTAGCTCCACTTGGGATGAGCCACCTATCGTTGAAAGGTAATTGAGTTTGCTCTCATATACAAATACTTCCAGGAGCCGGATCTAAATCAAAATATATAAGTGTACTTGATTTGTAACAGAAGGTCAGTTTTTTATGTCGTTGTGCAGAACATTTTGTTAAGTCAGGAAAATGGCGTTTCAACTTGGTATCAGAGCTTCGGTTTAAGTGAATTAGCTTGCCACTATAGGTTCCCTAAACTTAGACCACTCTTAGATGCGTATGCCGTAAGTGTAAAGATGTGCGGAAAATTATAAGCCTTAGTTATAAGGTAGATTAGGTACTTACGGCGATAATGAGATTATGGTATTCTTTGACATGATATGAGTTTTTTAAATGTGATTATGCGAGTCATAGATTAAATGAATTAAACGCGATAAAAATGTTGTGACACTTAGGGGATAGTGTTAAATATAAATGATTGTCTGCTTATGTAAAACGAAGTCTATGGTAGACTGTTATGTCTAAGTACATTGAAAAGTGTGGTTTAAGTAAATGCATGAAAATGCGTAGAGTAAACTTGATTGACACAATATATTACTAAAATCTATGAGCCATAGATGAAATGATTAGAATGTGTTTAATAGCATCGTAACACTTGTTGAATAGTGTCAGATGTAAGATTATATGTTTAAAATGCGAAGTTAAGTCTATAGTAGTATGCTAAATGTTAAGTGCTACGTGGATGCGTGCATTAGTATAGTGTATGGAAATGAATAAGATAGATATATGCATAAGAATGCATAATAAGTAGAGCATGATAGAAATGCGTGAATAATATACGTTATGAGAAAACAGTCATCGATAACATGTTGCATAAAAACGCACAAATTAAATCTAACCAAGATGGTAAATTATAAATGAATAAGAGAAATGGATATGCGTATTAAATTTGATGTCTAGAAAATCGTGAATTGAGTATTGAATAGATAAGTATGTTGAAGTCGAAAAGTTGAATTTAAACATGATGTGATAATAATGTATGCTAAGTATTGTTATGCTCTAAAAACCACGAATGAAGTAAATGTGCTAGAATGAATCGAAACATGAATAGAGCCATGTGGTATGTTTAAAAAGATGTTATGAAAACTATGTGTATAAAAATGGAGGATGAATGAAATGGTGATATAAGCATGTACCCTTGTTGAGGGTCGAATGCATACGAATGGACAAAAGTTATTATTTGTAAATGTACTTGAAAGGTAAAAGTGTAAAATGTGGAAATAATGATAACTTGGATCCAACGCTAAGTATACAATTGCTATGATACACGAACCCGTTGGGGAAGGTGTGAGGAAAATGGAAAAGTCATAGTGAAATGCATTGGGTATTGTTAAATACCCGGTGTGATACACGAACCCGTTGGGGGAAGGTGTGAGGAAAATGTAAAAGGCATAGTGAAATGCCTTGGGTATAGTTAAATACCCGAAAAGCAATTGTTAATTAGCTCGAATCCAAGGCAAGTAAAGATTAAAAGATGGAAAATAGTATGTGAGTGAAAGGGAAGTGAAAAAGGGAAATGTTTGGGTGGCGCTGAGGTGACAGGTTACCTTGAGTTATTGCACCTAATGCTCTTAAAACTAACTCATGTATTTCAAATTCATGTGCAATTGTGATAGCCTATTAATGCTCTTAGGATTTGAGCCTTGTGGTCTAAATCAGTTGTATACAATGAGATATGGGAGTGTACCAGTTGTTCATGGAACTGAATGACCTAGAGTGATTAAGCTAGTACTCCCTCCGTCTCATATTAAATGTCATGTTTGACTTTTAAAAGTCTTTCTTTCTCAACTTTGACCTTAAATACTTTTGTTTGTGTAATATAATACTTGATACAAAATATATGAATGGATTAAATTTTAAATGTATTTTCATTGCGTATAATTTTTTATCAAATACTATATAGTACAAGCAAAAATATTTAAGGTCATAGTTTGTAAAGAAAAACTTGAAAAGTCAAACCGGGACATTTAATATGGGACGGAGGGAGTATTATGATTGCGCTGATTTTTTTTATAAATAAAAAAAATAAAAATTGGGAATATTGACTATATCCTTTAAATTGTAGGACACCGTGAAGACCTTTAACCCATATGCCGAAGAATGCAAAACGGAAAGGTACTCGGTACGTATTTCTTCACTTCTTAAGTTTTTGTGGATTAATTGTTTTACAATTGATCTGGTTGTTCATGCTAGAAAGAAAAAAAATGCATTCGTGGAAAAGTGCAAATTATTAGTTTTGAATTACTCTGCAATTTTTAAACAAATGGGCCTTGTCATCGGGACAAGAGAAAATTCATGTTGGAGGTGAGTTTCATTGAACTTAACTTTATCAAGGCGTCATAAAACTAAAAGGAGCTAAACTGTTATGGGTCGCAACCACAGGGACTGGATCCGTTAAAAAAAGTTTAGAGACTAAACCTGTAAAACCCGACAGACCACAGGGACCATTTATGAAATTAACTCTTATAGTTATGTCATTTTAAAGTACAAAGAAAATATATAACACAATAGATATAAATTAATTAGGGTTATATTGGTCACTTTATAATAAATAGTTTAGGCGGAAATTATATTTGAGCGAAAAACTTTCAAGTGTAAAAAGCTTCAAATTTCCTAGCATTTTTGTTCTCTTTCTTTCCTTTTTTTGTTCAAGAAAAACTCGAGAAAACACCATAGTTTTTCAGCTTCCTTTCAAATTTCTTTCTATGAAAAAACTCAAAAACACAGCGTTAGTTTGTTTTTCTTGATATACGTTGTCTTTTCTAATTACAACCCTCTATCTTTTAGCTCCTTTTAGTTTTATGATATTCTGTTGTTGAAATTGTTTGTACTCGGCTTTTGCAGGGAATTTTGTTTTGCCCCCATATTCGTTTTTTTCTGGCTCCGCCACTGTGTAATAGTTTAAACTCATGATCAATAAAAAACCATAAAACTCGTGTTTTTCATGGTTATTTCAAACTTGTGTTAATTCATATTTTTTCTCAACAAATGCATGTAGCTAAGTAAATACTTGCATAACAGCCGTTCAAAATAATAATAATAATAATAATAATAATAATAATAATAATAATAATAAAATAAAAAATAAAATTTCATAACAGGTTGTGATATGCATGGTATTGGTGTGATATGCATAACAACCAAGCAAACAAATATGCCATTTGGTAGACGTTTCCCCTCTTTGACAATTTCCAGCTAATAGCAACCTCACCAAGCAAACACATTATGATGCCAATTGTGCTACGTACTCCAATAGCAAACTATAAAGATTTTTATTGATCACGTACGAGTGTATGGCTGGTACAGCTTTAAAAGTTACGTAGGACTCATATATATACAAATTACCGGCCGGTACTCAAGTGACAACGTATCTAGATGTTCGAGGTCTTAAGCTCGAAACTCAGCAGATCGATAAATTATATTGGGGTTAATAAGATAAAGAATTTGAAACTGATCACATACACATCTAAGTCAAAAAGATTCATTCTCTCTGGATAACGAGAAGAAAGAAAACTTCACCTGTTTCCCTACACTACAACATTGACTGCTTTCGGAGAGGACAATTTTGCCCTTTCGACGGGGACATGTCCCCGCCGAAAGGTCCCCGCAGAAAGCTCCTCGCTGATACTTTCGGCGGGGACGGATTTCAACTTTGGGCGGGGACTTGTGGGTCCCACCGCCTTTTAGCTGGTCAAAGGTTGTCCAGCGTGGCATCACTTTTGGCGGGGATATGTCCCCACTAAAAAGTGTAATAATTAACTAGAAAGTTACTTAATCAAGCGGTTATATTAATTAATTAAGCCTTTTGGCGGGGACGTGTCCCCGCCAAAAGCCTCTGACTCATTTTGCAGCATATTGCTGCAAAATGGGTAATTTCCAGGTTTTTCCGACAAAAACCTACAACATTACAACCTCATCACAACCTGTGTTTATAACCTGTTTTACGCGACAAGATCGCTAAACATACAACAACAATAACAACAAACCCAAATTCGCTAAACATAATATGATATATATCCAAATTCGCTAAACATAATCATATGAATCCAAATTCGCCAAAAACGGTTCAAAAACCGTGATCACATGATCATCTACAAAACTATACATAAGCTAGCTATCCGCAAAATGGTCTAAAAACTATACATAAGCTAGCTATCCGCAAAATGGTCCAAAACTATATGCTGGGAACAATTTAGCGGGAATCCTAACACATAAACTACATAAACACATAATAATCCATCAAAATCTACACAACTTTGTCCAATACCCCAAAACAAACATAAACTGACCCATCGGACCCAAAGAAGCCGTACACTACTCCCCAGTCTCCCCACCACCACCATTACCCTCACTACCCTCCCCCGTACCTCGAGACTCGCCCTATGAGGCATTTTGGGATCCTGATGTCCCCGGCAAGCCACTCGCTAGCTCCTCGGTAAAACCCGGCTGTCTCCTGGCCCAATCTAGCAAAATATCAATCTGTGTCCTACGCGTGGACATCTCCTGGGCTTGCTTTTGCACGGTCTCCTGCAGCGAGGACGAGGAGACTTGATCGCGAGCTCGTGAGGAGCTGAGGGTCTTCTTCTGACCACTGCCGGGTAACACTGGACCTACGCCAGGAACATGACCGCGCTGCTTACCGCCGATCACCTGGCGCAAAATATCCTTGTCAGCCATACGCGTCCCGGAAGAGGTGCTCTCTGTCCGCAGCCGTACCATCTCATTCTGCTTAATTGCAAAAAAACAAGAAAAGTAATATATAAGCCGTGATTTATTATATTGCATTAATGTGGGTGAGTTTTTGGAAATAAATTATAATTACGTATCTGGCCTCGGACAGTGGAGACTCAAAGGCGTCGCCTCTCGTATGGGTGTATCTGTAAAGGTCGATCAAGTCTCTATGATCCGTGGAGTCGGTGGGGGAGCTCAACAGTTTATAAATAAAATCAATCAAGACTCACCCAACACTATACATATAAATAAAATGATTAAAAAGTGTCTTACGAAGTTATCGCGTATAACAGCTAAGGAATGGGATCCGTGAAGGCTAGAACTCGTGCTCGCGTGCCGGTTTTGCCTGTTGATCTCCCCGATCCTCAACTTCTTCGGGTCTGACCAGTGCTTCACCTGCTTATTATAAATAATAAAAACTATTATATAAATGAAATATTAAATTATACTTCACGTGCTGCAGCTCATATTTTTAGTAGGATTAGCTTTTGTATAGCTAGAGGAGTGGGAGCCCAATTAGTATCTCGACTCCCTACTAACTTCTTGTAAATCCTATATGTTTCTAATAAAATGTTGTTAAAAAATAATAATAATAATAATAATAATAATAATAATAATAATAATAATAATAATAATAAAGTGTCGATCCAGAAATTTACCTGTGCTTCCCAATCATCAGCCGTCTTGTTTGCCGGACGCTTTTCCTTGATCTCGTCCAGTTTCTGAATCCCACCTTGCTGTGTAAAATTTTTCTTTTTGAATATGTACTTGTTGTCATCGTATCGCTTTCGGAGGTAAGCTTCGATACTAATGACAATATCGTCTCCATCCGGACCGGCAAGGTGGGGGCTGAGATCAAAAAAATGCTGCAATAAATATAAAATCAAACGCGCTTTCTCCTCCAACATCATCAGTTTGAGCGTCCAACATCTCTCTGCAGTACGACTTTTTCCTCAACCATTCCAGAATCTGGTCTCTCATCCACGGGCTAATGTTTTTATAAGAACCATATTCATCATAAATTTCGTAGCCATATGTATTAAGAACTTCATTAAAGAGACCCAGCGACGATAAAACCATTGACCACTCCTCTTCCGGCGTGTAACGATCCATTGTTATGTGTGTTTTGTGGGAATTAATGATTTGCTTATTTGTGTTTTGCTGATTTGAGGATAATCGGTTAGGTTATATATAAGTAAAACCTTGGCGGGGAATATTGGCGCCAGCACTTTTGGCGGGGACACACTTTCGGCGGGGACACGTCCCCACCAATAACTCAGCACTGTGCATATTTACTTTTGGCGTTGCGGGAAAAAAACGCGGGAGCAATTAATCGTTTCAAGTTTGGTCAAACTTAGTCAAATATGGAAAACACTATCGGCGGGGACATGTCCCCGCCAAAAAGTACGTTGAAAATTTAGTAAACGGTCAGCGAGACTTTGTGGCAGCTCATCATTGTTTTTGTCGTTTAGCGACTTTCGGCGGGGACAGGGGCGTCCCCGCCGAAACCTTCCTCGCCCGTCATCTCTTTTGTTGTAGTGCTAGTTAGGGCATAAATGAGACAATACGTCACTCCATGCAATGTTAAGGTCCAAGTTAACTTAATCTGTAAGGTTACATATCACGGACTTAAAATTTCATGTATGCTGGGTTTGTAATTCTTATTTTCATGAGAAGGTTGTTATTTCTTTGAAACCCGTCACGGTACCCTAATTTAGACGCTCAAGTGCCCTGAGACTCCCATTCTACCACGACAATTATGTTTACTTAATAATCATGAACACTGAACAATGACTGCAAGCTTTATCTCACAGCATGTTTACTCGATTAAAACTTATTCTATGTAAACATAATAGATCATAATCAAGACGAAAATTTTGGTAAACTTCAATTCATAATGAAAAAAAGGGTTAGTTTATTTGAACCCCCATAAATGAACCCCATAAAACCCTATCAATGTTCTTCAAGTTGAGGTTCTAGATTCTTAAAACATGATCATTAATTGATTTTTTATTATATTTTATTTTGATATTAAGATTATAAAAATAAGAGTAAATTACATAAATGGTCCCTGTGGCTTGTCGAAAATTTTACCTATCGTCCCTCAAACTTAAAAGTTGCATATTTCGTCCCTATCGCCTCCAAAGAATAACACTCGTGGTCCTTTTTTTAACGAGTGTTAAGTGCATCCCATTATAATTTACACATTAGCCCCTGTTGGTTAACGATGGTTGCATCGTTTATCCGTTATAATAACGGCCGTTTATAATTTAAAGTTTTTCGACTTTAGATACGTTTTTATACTTTTTTATCCATTTTCGTCCGTTTTTATACGTTTTCATCATTTTTTATACGTTTTCTTACGTTTTTATCCGTTATCGTTCATTTTTATACGTTTTCGTCCGTTTTTATACGTTTTTTTTTACGTTTTTATCCGTTTTCATCCATTTTTATATGTTTCCTTACATTTTAATCCATTTTCGTCCGTTTTTATATGTTTTATTATTTTTTTACGTTTTGATATGTTTTTATCCGTTTTAATACATTTTTTTACGTTTTATCCGTTTTCATCTGTTTTCATTCATTTTTCTTACGGTTTTATCCGTTTTTGTACGTTTTCGTCCATTTTATATGTTTTTTTAATGTTTTCATTGGTTTTTATCAGTTTTCATATGCTTTTAACCATTTTTCAATCGTTTTATATGCTTTTTACGTTTTCGTCGGTTTTATACGCTTCTTGTCCGTTTTCATACGTTTTTATCTGTTTTTATACGTTTTCATCCGTTTTTATATGTTTTTTTTTATATTTTCATTGGTTTTATCTATGTTTATATGCTTTTATGCATTTCATCAATTTCTATACGTATTTATCCGTTTTCATCCATTTTTATACATTTTCATACGGATAAAAACGTAAGAAAATGTATTAAAATGGATGAAAACTGATAAAAGTATATGAAAACGTATAAAAACCTATGAAAATGTAAAACAAAAGCATATAAAAACGGACCAAAACGTATAAAAACGGACAAAAATGTTGGAAAAAATGTCAAAAATGTATAAAAACGGGTGAAATAGATAAAAAAGTAAGAAAATGGATGAAAATAGATAAAAACATATGAAAACGGATAAAAACCTATGAAAAAGTAAAAAAAGGATGAAAACGGTAAAAACATATGAAAACGGATAAAACCTATGAAAACGTAAAACAACGTATAAAAACGGATGAAAACAGTTGAAAACATATGAAAACCAATAAAAACCTATGAAAACTTTAAAAAACCGTATAAAACGGAAGAAAACGTATAAAAACCAACAAAAACGTAAGAAAAACGAACAAAAAAAACATAAAAAAAACGGATTAAAACAGATGAAAACGGATAAAAACGTAAAAAACCTATATAAAAACGGATAAAAACATATCAAAACGTTAAAAAAAAGACAAAAACATATAAAAACAGACGAAAATGGATTAAAACGTAAGAAAATATATAAAAATGGATGAAAACGGATAAAAACGTAAAAAAACGGACGAAAACGTATATAAGCGGACGAAAACGGATAAAAACGTAAGAAAACGTATAAAAAAGGATGAAAACGTATAAAAACGGACGAAAATGAATAAAAACGTATAAAAACGTATCTAAAGTCGAAAAACATTAAATTATAAACGGCCGTTATTATAAAGGGTTTAGGATGCAACAATCGTTAACCAACAGGGGCTAACGTGTAAATTATAACGGAATGCACTTAACACTCGTTAAAAGAAGGACCACGAGTGTTATTCTTTGGAGGCGATAGGGACGATATATGCAACTTTTAAGTTTGAGGGTCGATAGGTGAAATTTTTGACAAACCATAAGAACTGGGTCTAAGTAGTGTAAATCAAGATCAAAAGACAAATAATACATGTCATTTTTATATTAACAAATCACTATACTCACTCTGTATAAGAGCTATATATATTTGCCTAATGGTGAAGTCACAACACAAACGGCATTCACGATTCTAAAATATCTCAATACATCATTATGGCCATTAAATCACACTCTTTCTCCCGAATAAACATTGAAGAGGATGAATGGGTCGAAAGCATGTGTAAATCCATCGTTATAGAGCATCATGAGGCGGAAGAGGCTGAAGAAAACCCTGTTTGTATTTTCACCGTACCTCAAGTAATTTTAGCCACTAATCCTGAACCATACGTCCCCCAATGTGTCGCATTGGGTCCTTTCCACCATAAACGCGCAGAGGTCTACGACATGCAAAGGTACAAGCTCGCTGCAGCACGAAGAACTCAACAACACATGAGTGTCAGCTTCGAACGTGTAGTTGAGACGATGAAGGAAAGTGATGAGGCTCGTATACGTGCTTGTTACCATAAGTCAATTGACATGTCTGCGGATGCACTAATCTGGATGATGACAGTTGACATCGCGTTTTTACTCGAGTTCCTTGAGGTGTATAACATTAAAGAAGAAAGGCGGGTGCTTAAGAAAACAAACTCTGGGATGTCCCATGTGGTGGATGTTAAAGGGAAGAAACTATCACATATGGTGATTCTTCGTGATTTAGTGATGGTCGAGAATCAGATTCCGATGTTTTTGGTAACTAAGATGTTGGAGTATCAGAGCAAATATGCTGATCTTGAAGACAACTATGCTGATGAGACACTGAAGAAGATGCTCATGGGATTATATCATGAGCTATCTCCTTTTAAAGAAAAAGTGTTGGCAGATGCTGACATCAACAGTTGTGATCACCTGCTCGATTTTCTCTATCACTTGACAGTTCCAAGCAACGAAGAGCTTAGGATCATGGAGACCGAAGAAATTGAGATCGAGCAAAATGCTATCATTGAGGTCGTGAATGATGGAAATGAAGAAAAAGTTACGACTCATGCCAAGGATCCCTTCTTTTATAATATATGGAACATCCTCACAAACGCATACATATGCATGCTAATATATTTAAGGAAAATAATTTTCGGGTTATTGGAATTGCCTTGGAAGATCATATCTAATCTTCCAATACCCCAAGACGTTAGAGAACCGTTGGAGCGTATCTTCCATCATGAAGAAAAGAAGAAATCATCATCATCAGAAGAAGATGATGTCGCACCAACTATGGAAGAAATCAAGATCCCATCAGCCACTGAAATGGTCATTGGTGGGATCACCTGCTCACCTGTTAATGGCGGAATATATGACATTAGATTCGACAAAAAAACATCTACACTTTACCTCCCAGTGATTGATTTAGACATAAACACTGAGGTTTTCTTAAGAAACTTGGTGGCATACGAAGCTTGTAAAGCATCAGGGCCACAGTGGTGGCTCGTTACGCTGAGTTAATGAATATGATAATCAACACAGAAGAAGATGCAAAGTATTTGAGGGAAAAAGGGATAGTTCACAACCATTTAAAGAATGATAAAGAGGTAGCCGATATATGGAACACGATGAACAAGTCTGTTAAGCTGACGAAAGTCGCCAAGATGGACAAAGTGATAAAAGACGTGAACAAGAGGCATGGTAGAACATGGAAGGTGAAATTTTCAAACTTTATGCACATATATGTGTTTGGATCATGGAAATTTCTAACAGCTTTTGGAGCTATGTTTCTAATGTTTGTCACTGGACTACAAGCCTTTTGCGCTTTATATAGTTGTGGTCGTGTGACAAGTCGCCTCCCAGGAAATTTTCAAGGTGGAGGAGCAAATAATCGTACTATCAATGGGACTGGGAACTAGCGATCGAACCGTTGCTTATCATCATTACGTAATTCAAGTTTGTTTATGTCATTTTTATGTATGAAAAAGATGTGTCTTTGATTTGAAATTTTGAATCCTTCCGACAAGTAATAATGATTTATTTATTTTTATTTTTTTTTAAATATATTTCTCACTTCAAAGTATTATGTTCATTAGTTGATTTACACGCATTAACTTCTAATTTGCACAAAACATGTTACAACAACATATATATATATATATATATATATATATATATATATTATATATATATATATATATATATATATATATATATATATATATATATATATATATATATATATATATATGGGCCATTGGATGAGTTAATCAATGAACAAGATTAAAAGTGTCATCTTAAATTGAATATGGGCCATTGGATGAGTTAATCAATGAACAAGATTAAAAGTGTCAAAATTGCCATTAAACAAAAGATGAGGTATTATGATGCTAAAGCTGAAAGGGTATTATAGGAACTTCACATTAGTTAATTTCAAAACCGTTCCTTTTTTGAAGGGATATTATAATTACAAAAAATAATTCTCAGATCTCATTCACTTCCACCCTCAAACATCTTTCTCTTAACCCTAATTCTAAATCAACCACCACCATCTTAAATCATCTCTCCCCCACCACGAATTTATGTTCCAGTATTTTTGAAGATCCCTAGACTTGGTCCCTACGGTTCTATCCGGCCTAGTGTATATAATAAACCCTATTAGTATAAGATTTTTAGGGTCCCTCATCTTTTTGGCTAAGATTCGTGTTCTGAAACGGGTCGGGTTGATAATAGTTTGAAACTCCCATGCCTACAGTCAGTGTTCCAAGGGACCGTCTCTTTGAATCCTTAGGGCGCACTTACAGTGAGTAGTTTTTTTGATCTAGATCTTCTAATTCAGCTTAAATCTAATATCTTGTTTTTCTATGCAGCACAAGAGGAGTTTGATGAATTATGCTTCGAATTCGGAATCGAGCTTGATGATGTGGTAAATATTCTTCTAATCCACTTTTGTGTATGCATCAATTATCTACTAGTATTATTATTATTTTTGGTTGTAGATGACCGAGAAAGCTATGATTAGAAAAGAGAAGCATCTTACAGAAGAGGAGGAAGAAATTGGTGGCGAGGAAGAAATTATCTACAAAATTGAAGTCCCTGCAAATCGGTATTAATTTTTGGCTTTTCATGTCAAATGAACCCAATGCGTAAAATTAGTATTAATCTTAAAATTCCCAACTAATATCTATACCATGTAGTTAATTGATATATTTTCGAAACATATGCTAGAAATACAAATATTTAACATTTTTATTTCTCTTATCTTTAGAGAAGAGGGAGTATTGGGTTGTTAGATGACGCCGGATTTTTAGATGACACAGGATTGTGGCCGCCGTATTTTCAGATGGCCGTCAAATTGTGGTCATAGTTTTTGGTGCATATGTGTTTTTTAGGTATGCACACATGTTTTGATATACGCTTTATGTGTTTTGTGGCCGTTATAAAACCAATGAAAGTGGTATGCATAAATGTTTTTATTTGTGCGTGTGTGTTTAGATTGGGCATATGCACATTCTAGTTGTTCTTAATAAAAATAATAATTAATGTTTATAATTTCAGGTATTGAACATGTTGATAAAGATGAGGAGCAATACCAATATAAAGAGTGCATATGTGTTTTCAACAAGTACATCATTTCGAATGAATTTGATGAGAAAGTGAAGCGTGCACATATGTTCTTGGAAGGATACTCATATGTTCTAATGAATTTGATGAGAAAGTGAAGCGTGCACATATGTTCTTGGAAGAGTGCACAAATGTTTTTGAATGACGTGCACATCTATATTTAAAGAATTACATTTCTGTTTGAATTGTATTTCATTTGATATCAAATTTTATGTATACTATTTATGTTAATGGTTGGTTATAAATTTAGAGGTTACATATATATGTTTATGATTTTTGCTATAAATTTCGAAGATTAGAGAGCTAGAAACATATGTGCAATTATCATTTTAAGCAAAACAAGTTTGATGTCTAAACAATTTTACGAAGAAAAAAAACATTTGTAAATTTACAATATTGAAAGAAGAACACACATGCACCTCATTTTTTTGAAAAATATGTATGCTGAAAAAGAGATTAAAAAAAAAAAAAAAAAAAAAAAAAAAAACCGAAAATTATGGACTCTAAAATACGTTTTTTAGTTAAAAAAATTCAAAAAGAAAGTGAAAAATGTGTTTTACTATTATACCCTTTTTAATTAAATGAAAATATTTAATAATACTAAATTCTTATTGGTTTAGAAGGGTACTGTAAAGTACTGTATCTAATATTGATACTGCATAGAACAAGCCCCTATATATATATATATATATATATATATATATATATATATATATATATATATATATATATATATATATATATATATATATATATATATATATATATATATATATATAGTGATGTATTCTATACAGTACCAATCTTATATACAGTACTTTACAGTACCAATCTTGACCAATCAGAATTTAGTAAATTAATTTCCATTTATTTAATTCATAATAGCATCCAAGGGTATATAGGGTATTTTACATTTACACAAATAATTTTGAATTCCGTATTTATCCTATAATATTGGGGATATCAGATTCAATTTTTTTAGGGGTTATCAGATTCAATTTTTTTCCCTACGTATCTGATTCAAATCAGGATCACGATGTTTTCATCAAAGATTGACACAAATTTGGTACGTATCCATCATGATCACAATTTTTTTACGTATAAATATTCATCAATCCCACAATCCAATCACATAAAACCCTAATTCATTATCTAATATTCGAGAAAACAAATGGTTGAGATCACTGAAGAAGGTACGACAGTTATAGGAGAGGGTTCAACGTCCAGGGATGTGCAAGAAGTGAATAATGAATCACTTGTGTTAAGTGATCATCAAGAACAGTCTGGTATGTTTATTTTAATTGTTTTTTTTATCCAATCATAGGTTTATAAATGGTTTATGTTTTATAAAGCCTTGTATACATGTTCTTGACATTATTGTCATTCTTAGATTAATTACCGATTTTAATTGTTTAGTAATTTATAAATGGTTTATATGTTATGGCTAAATGTGTTTAGTATATTTTTCCTGTTTTTTTAAGCCTTGCATACATGTTATCTATATATTAAACTGTTGTTGAAGCAGAATGTTATCTTTTGTGTTTAATATGTTATGTTTGTCTATTGATTTTAGCAGAATATATGTTTAGTATAAAACCCTTGTTCATTGAATTATTATTTGCAAAACTCATATATGGTTAATGTTTAAAATAAAACAGTCTGCCATAGTATATTTTTAGAAGTTATCGTTTATTTAGATGTACCATAAACATTAATGCATATTCTAATCCAATGTTTTATTATTGTTGTAGATCAATCTGATATTGAATTATATGAGGCGGATCCTGAATTTGTCCCCACTCCAAAAGGTACCCCGTATTGGGCCCCAAATATTCCCGAAGATGAGAAACCTAAGAGGGGTGATATTTTTGACACTTATGCACTTGCCTATGACATGTACTTGGAATACTCCCAGAAGGGTAGGTTCAACATCCGTAAGTCAAATGTAAAACGTAAAAAAGGTGAAATCACACATAGGTACATATTATGCAACAGAGCTGGTAAACGAAGAACGAAAGTTGAAGTAAATACATTGAAGGAAGGTGAGGAAGAAGATGAGGAAGGTGAAAATAAAAGAAAGAGAAAAAGAAAAACTGTGTCAAAGGCATGTAATTGTCCTGCAAAGATTGGTTTGAGAGCTATTCGTGGGACACCAGCTTATAAGGTTTTCGACTTTGTGGAAAATCACAATCATCCACTTATGAATGAGAACAATATGGATCTGTCACGAGCTCGAAGACAGTTGCAATTTGGTGATTACGTCTTTATTCACCGGGCTTCGCTTTCCAATGTTGGTCCTACTCAAGCGCACAGACTAAAAGTAGCTCTTATGGGTGGTTATGATAAAGTACGTGGAACACCCATGGATTGGAGTAATTTTAGGCGTGCTGTGAACTCATTCGTTGGAGACAGGGATGCACAGATGCTAGTTGACAAGATGATTAATAGGAAAAAACATGTTCCCGAATTCAGTTTTGAATATCATACTGATCAGGAAGAGTTGGTCAGTTTGTTTTGGGCTGGCGAAACGATGAAGTGCAACTATAGTCTTTTTGGTGATGTTGTATCCTTCGATGCTACTTTCAGGACTAACAAGTAATTTTCACATTTATTTATTTTTTTAATTACATATGTGCATTAATTTTGTTTTTTAACAATTTTTTTTTTCAGGTATAATTTTGTTTTTGTCCCATTTACTGGTATTGACCACCATCAAAAATGCGTAAATTTTGGTGCTGCTTTGTTGTGCGATGAAACGTACGAATCATATTGCTGGATGTTAGAGGCGTTTTTAAAAGTTCATACAAAGCAGCCACTGCTTGCCCTTACAGACCAAGATGCTGCTTTAAGGAAGGCTGTTGTAAAAAACTTCCCCCAGTCTCATCATAGGTTATGTATGTGGCACATAACGCAAAAGCTGCCCGGGAAGGTATCTTTTTTGATGTTCAACTTTATGACAGCATACTGTGCATCTATGCTCCATCTAATTTTATAAATTTTTATTTGTTTTTACAGGTATTAGGTGATCTTGATGATGATTCTGAGTTTAGGAAAGATTTTCACAAACTCATTTGGAATGTATACATTAGTCCTCAAGTTTTTAAAGAACGATGGAAAGCTTTAATTACCAGGTATAAGTTGAATGATAACAAATGGTTGTCCGACATGTACGAAATTAGAGATAGGTGGATCCCCGGTTATTTTAGTCACGTGCCTATGTGTGGTTTGATGAAGACCACGTCTCGATCAGAGAGTTCTAATGCGTTTTTCCAGATTTTTTCACATAAAGGTAACACGTTTGTTCAGTTTATGTTATGTTTCGAATCTGCCATGGAGAAACAAAGATACACACAACGTGTTTTGGACAATAAGGAAAATGAATCCAATCTTTCTTTATTGACTGAATTACCAATTGAGCAACATGCCCGTATAGTGTATACACACTCGATATTCAGGGAGGTTCAAAATGAAATCCACAAGGGTTTATATTCATGTTCACAGATTAGTTCTCATTCTGAAGGTTCTGTTGAAACTTGCAACATACGACAAAAGGACAAGCGATCTAATAAAGTTATAGATGCAACGGTATGTTTTTTTTTATTCATTTCCATCTAATTGCAGTAATTATTGGCATATAATTTGTTATTTTTTCATAATATACTTTATCGCTACGTTTCAGGTTCTTTTTAATAAAATGGATGGTATTGTCCAATGCTCATGCGGTCATTATAACCGCCATGGTTATCTTTGTAGACACATATTTTGTGTTTTTCGGATTCATGATATTGTCAGAATTCCAAATCCATACATAAATCGTCGTTGGACAAAAAACGTTCTTCCTCCCCATTTGCTTGACAAGAGACATAGATATGGTCCTTGCGTTGAAGAATCAGATAGGATAGCATCTGATGTTCATGCAACAATTGATGAGTGTGTCAGTCTTATAAGGAACGACATTGACAAATTATCTCAGTTCCTTATAAAGGTCCAAGAGTGGAAGAAACAACTAGAGGATGAGATGCCACCACTAAATGTTGACAAGGACGCATTATATGCGGATATGCTTGGTGTTACTGTACCTAAAATAGTTGAAATCAAGAATCCTAAAAAAGCTAGTACCAAGGGCTCTAAAAGAATACAACATGCGGCTGAAAAGGGTAAAGCAGCAAAAAAACCAAGAACCACAAGGAAAGTTCCATTCAAAAAACGTACATGCAGTATTTGTGGCGCAAAAGGTCATAACAGGCGTTTCCATGATAAACGCAAAAGTATTGTTGAAGATGAAGATGACGAAGACGACGAGGATGATGAAGATGATGATGATGAAGATGCAGTTCATAAAGAAGATGGAAGTGATGATGAAGAAAGTACAGATGAAGATAACGAAGAATAAGCTACTTGGTTTAATTTTTTTTTTTTTTTTTTTTTAGTGTCTTTTTTAATCTGGATATTAATAAAATTATGTTTTACTAGTAGTTAAACTTAATTTGTATTAGAGTATAAAAAGTTAGCATTTGTTTTTCAGAACCATTGCGTACATGTTAACACGTTGAAGACATGTTTTCTCCAAAGAATCATTCATCTTTTATTTTTGTATTGGTAACTGAGGTTTCCACTATCATCAGTCTCATATCAGTAGCCTTTAACTTTTAAATGAATCATTCATGTTTTACTTTAGTTAAACTGATGTTTTCCAATGAATCATTCAGTTTTTACTTTCCCATATAAATGAAAGGATCTTGAGGTTTCCAGTCTCATCCGTATCCTTTTAGCTTTATCATCAAATGATTCATGAACAATCATGTTCAAGCATACTCTCTTTTTATAAATTACATCTACAACAACAATATCAAAGTCTCATCTACTTTTATCTTTCTCATAAAATGATACATGAACAATCATAATCAATCATAGATTACATATGCAACAACAATATCAAAGCTTAATACCGCCGGCGCATATATTACATTTTAGTCTATAAAAAAAAACCATGCTAACTGATCATACGTGTTACCAATTACCAATTGAATCACAATAACACTATCGAAAGTCACACGAAATCCTACAGAACCAAATTATTAAAACAAAGTTGAAATCCTACAGAACCAAATTCAGAATAACATTGTTTAGCTTCCTAAGTAGAAATCCTACTGAACCGTCTACCAAAAAAAAAAAAAGATAACAACTGAACATACGTGTTACCTAAGTGGAAATCCTACTTAACCAAATTATTAAACCAAAAGACAAGATAAGCTTCATTTCCATTCACTTTGCCTTTGCCGGCTCTTTGATCAAAGGGATTTTTGTCACTTCACCTGCCATCTTCTCAATATTGTTCTTCACCCTTTCCATTAACAAGTTGCATTTTGACAGCAGGATACGTGCATCATAACATCATGGACAATTTCAATTTATTTCTACTACTAAGTTGAATAACACATTTGTTGTACTAATTGTACTTACGAGCATCTCTGCAACAGTCACGTTATTAATCACTCTTCTTTTCTTAGTTTTGGGATTTCTGACATTCTTTGCATTCTTTTTTTGGTCGAACATGATCACAGACCCACATTTTATGTCAAAAGCCAATAGAAATTGATGCCCGTCATTATCGATAGGCATAAAAACCTGCATTATAATAATGAGACAGTTAGACAGTCCGTCCATATTACGTTGTTGACAAACATGGAAAATTCTATTTGATCGCAACATATAAGATAACTAGCTAAACATATATGCAACGCATATTGCATGACCCAAGATATCCTACTAATACACTAGTTCATCCGAACTCATAAATATGGACTTATGACACATAACTAATGCACTATGTTCATTTATGAATACCCAACATACTAATCAACTGACCATTACAAGCTACAGTTATTCGACAATAGACACGTAGACACTTCTAACTAACCAAACAGTAGTGTCCACAGCCAATTTTCTAAAACTTTTCAAATCTTAGAAAAACTTAAACTTAAAACATCTATAGTCATTTACACCTCAAATACAGCTGTGCTCTAGTTCAGTTACTTAATCATCCGACTTATTAAAATAAATGTATATAAAGTTACTTAAATATACTTACAATGTCGATGTTCTTCATATTTTTAAAGTCATTGTTATTTCTAGCCGCCTTCTCAACATGTTGCACCAATGTTTGTAACCGTTCCTTATCATATGGATCATCAGTAAAATTATTCTTGTCCTGCGTCACATTTGTTTACATATAATTAACTTGTTGCAATTCATAAGAATTGAATATATATCACAAATAATCTTACCACCACATATGTAGGTAAAAACAGTCTCAAAGGAGAGTCATTGCTTTTATACTCCTCCATGTAATTCATTACCGCCACCCACACGTCCAGCATGTAATTATGAACATACTCTTCTCCCAAGTCGTGCAGCTGTTCTCTGGTTAATACTTTACCACATCTTGACATGAACAGTACCTCACTATTAACAACCAAAAAACAACAAGGTTAGTAAGAATTCTTCATTTTCTTTTACATAACATGAATGCAGAAATGCAAAATATATAATTTCATTTAATAATTTACTTACGACATATCATCCGCAGTCATGAGGAACAGGTATTTCGTGAGCTTACTTTCCTCGGTGGTATAGTTAGTATCAACTACCACGATTCTCGGGACGAAGGGTGACCTCATTATTTGAGGTTTTTTCGTCTGCCTCTTTCCTTCACGCTGAACATGATTATATTCATCTTTTGGTGGACACACATTGATCGGAACCGGACTAAAAATTGTTCTTTCCTTATAAGCTGATGGTGTAACAAAATTGTCCTTCGCCGTTTCATAATCTTGTGTCAACCCGAGACTGAAACTTGGACCTTCCTCAAGTTCTTTCATGGCTTTTGTCTTTTGAATTGACCGATCAACATCAGCAGCTACATTTATAAATGCTTCTTGTGTTAATGGTCCAATCATGGCACCGGGCGAGTCAAAGCCGGACACTGCTGCACTATCTATTAGCTGCACAGCCAAACGCTGTGTCTCTGGTCCCCACTCTTCCATTTCAACACTTCCTGTTCTAGCATCGCTTCCCTGCTCGTTTTGCTTAAATTGGGATCCTTCCTCCATCAGTGCTTCTATGCCATCTTCATCCTGTACATCTTTTTCTTTTTCTTTTGGGATTTCCAAATTTTCCTTATCGTTTGATGGGTTACAAAACGATGTGTGCTTCAAAGAATCAATGTACGTTTCAATCAAACTATTCAAATCAATGTCCCCTGCCGACATCTGTAGTGCAGCATCCAACGTCTTCTCAAACCCTTGACGTTCTTTGTTTATATCTTTAACATATTTCTTTAACATCCACACACATCCCTGAAACACATGTAAAGACATAAATCTTTATGTTTTTTCCAACATTCACGCACACAACATAATAGTTAAATAGTCAAAATACAAATTACATAAATCTATACGTTTTATCCAACATTGACGCACACAATATAAGTGATGTACAGTATACGCATTCGGGGTTAACTTATCATAGATTCCGTATGTTTGTAAAATTTCTACCTGAATCAAACATACTATATTCATACTACCTAGCATAACTCTTAAAGTAGACTCATTTTTCTCCAATTTATCCAAAAAAAAGGCTTATTTAGCTTATCACACACATATGCTGTCCTTCGCCTTAGATACTAACACATTCGGCTTTAAAAATTCCAAAAATTAACGCTTGAAAGTACCCTCATTTCCATCCAATTTTTCCACAAAAAGGCTTATTTAACTTCAAACCATCTATAAAAGAACCGTATGTTTTATCCAACATTCACGCACACAATATAATAGTTTAACAGTCAAATTACAAATTACCTCTATATCCTCCGGCGTGGGATCCTCTTCTTCAGCAACAAAAGGTCCTTCAACCTCTCCCAAGCCAAAACCTCCTGCCAGCACCTCTGCATGCTCCCTTTCACTTAACAACTCGTCTGTCCATACAGATGTTGGGGGTCTCTTTCGCCCAATGCTAAAAGTGTTGCACTTTGTGCCATCAACGTAACACAACTGTTACATAATAATTTTAATAATTACATTAGTATTTACTTTATGCTAATTTCAGTTTTGAAACACATATGTACAAAAACATAATAATAATAATGATTAATACCAAAGAATTACTTACAGTAAGCAACGTCAGTGGACCACGGAAGTATGAATCCTTTTTGCCCTTTGTCCAACCACTTTTGCACGACGATAGACACTTCCAAATATAATCGCACCAATTAATCTCAGAAAGGTTTGTGTCTGCGGTGATGTAATCTATTAACACCCTCATATTGTTTTTTCCATATCTCAATCATTTTATCATCTCTTTTTTCTCCACCTGCTAGAATATCAATTCCTTCATTTTTTATTCCTAGCATTTCACCTATTAACTCCTTTGTTAATACAAGTGAACCTCTCGCCAACTTAATTTCCTTTTTCTTCTCATTAAAGTTATCTACAACATAGAGTCCCAATCTAGAAGGAATGCCGTCCATTTTGAATTGAATCACCCCCCCAAATCCTATTTTTTCCAAGCATGCTTTCTGATTTGGCTTAAGTGTTGAGCAGGCTAAGTATAATGATTTTGGGCTAGACCTCGTTTGTAAACCTGGTGATGAAACTTTTTTTGATGCTGGTTTACTAGGCCCTGGTTTATTCGTATTTGTTTCTTTTTTCATTTTTTAACCCTTCCAACATTACTACCACTCGCCTTTTCGATTTCTTTTACCATATTCTTATCTCTTGATCTTTTTGACCCTCTTTTTTCATTTTCCTCTGTATCAAAAGATAAGACATCAAAACATGTAAGCATATGGAGAAACAATAACATAAACATAATCTTTTACCAATATCCAAACACCCTTGTACTTTACTAATTAACACTATGTTTCATTTTTTTTAAACCCATATCCTAACACCCCTGTTACTCAATATTCCTTTATTTTACTTTAGAGAATATTCATTATATAAACATACATGCACATAACTTATTGTCAACTAACACATATTATTCATTAGAGAAACATACATGCACATATCTAATTTTCAAGTAACACATATAAAAAACATTTATGCACACACAGTAACATTTATTCAAACACTTCACACTTTTTAGTGACATATATTCAGACAACTTTATATCCAATAACACATACTACAAACATGTATTCTCACACCTAAACATTTATGCAAACAGTTCATATCTACAAGTACCCACAACTACTTACCATTGTTATCAGATTCAAGTTTCTCCCTTTCTCCTTCATCCGCTAGTTCTTTTCCTTTGTTCCTTTGACTTCTTCTTAATCCTAATATGTATACAGTAACAGAATGTTAACTCACATTTGTTATTTTTTAGAATTAACTGATATTACTACATTTTCCAACCAACCCTGTAAACATTTTACCTGAGTAGTCCCACGCTGTGTCAACAAAATCGTCATCCATCTCCTCTTCTTCTACATTTATTGTGTCATCTGGTTCTTCAACAACTGCCTTTCCCTTTGCCCTTCCGCTTCTCCTTAAATCTGACAGACGCACATTAACATCAAAGTTAACTCCTTTAAAAACATCAATTCATTACTATAATCATCATTGTTACTTAACTTAACAATATCAAATTCAATAACTTATACCCATATCCATAAACAACAATGTTAACTCCTTACTTTATTTTACAATAATCCACACTTTTTCATCAATTCATTACAGTAAACATCAATGTTACTTCACTTAAGAATAACAATTACACAAATTTATTCCAATAACCAAACAAACCTGCAGATTACTAAATCATAAAATATGTTTTGCTATTTTCCTTATAATCAAACACCCATGTTACTTCTTCATCCATGATAATTTCACTATTTTTACAGGTTTTCTAACAATAAACATAAATGTTAATTCAAGTATCAAACACACTTTCCTTAACTTTTAACAATATCCCAAAAACACACTTTCATTAAATTTAACCAATACCAAATACCCTTGTTACCTCCATTTACATGATTAGCATAGAATTTTAACCATAATCAAACATCAGTGTACATTAATAAGTATATTTTATGCTTTATTCTATTTTACGCATATCCAAACACACCTATTACTCCTTCATTCAAATTCATTCAACTTTGTTAATTTTTTATTTTTATTTTTCACAGATCAATTTAATTTAATAAACATAAAAAACATATATGAAACATATAAATAGAAAAAAAAAAAACAAATAATCAAACGAAATACTGTTATCAAATTCATTCAATTTTCATAATTTTTAAAATATCTTTAACCCAAACCAATCGAAATAACATTTTATGATTCTTTTTAACACATTCTTATTATTTATAAGCCGATCATTCCTATTTAACACACATGCATCACCCTTTTCAATTTCATTTTCAACTAATGTTAACAAATTTATATAGTTAATGTTCCTCATTGTAAATAAAACACAAAAAAAAAAAATTATAATTATAAGTACAAAAACATAATTAGGTTACCTTCCATTTTCCTTCTATTTGAATCTCTTTAATTGTACCAATTTTTTTTTTTTTTTTAATCCGATCTCCAAAACCCTAGGAATGTGTGTGTTTTTGTGATAGTAGATCTGTGTTTTAATCTGGGTTTGGATAATAAATCGTGTAGTTGATAATCATGAGAGAAATGGGGAATTTAAATTCCCGTCTTATCATGGATGCAAGTGGTTCCTGCATTTGTGGGTTTAGTTGATATCAAACTGAACATGAACTACTACGGTTAGTGTTTATAAGATTTGTTAAATACCAATTTTGCCCTTATTAATATATTTCCAGCCAAATTTTTTTTTTGAATTATTTACATAAATGCCATCATCTATTATTAACCATTGATCAAATGATCCAAGGGTCTATATTGCTCTAAAATGGTACTGTAAAGTACTGTATCTAATATTGGTACTGCATATAACGCGCCCCTATATATATATATATATATATATATATATATATATATATATATATATATATATATATATAACGCGCCCCTATATATATATATATATAACACATGTTCAACTATTTACGACACACTCTATTCTATGAAAATCAAACGCTAATCTATGTTACTTATAAAGAGAAAATGCATCTGCATAAAACTTAAAAAATGAGTAATTTTGTCAGACGAAAATACCCGACCTCTACTCATAAAAGGGAACACAATTTATTAAATATTTAAAACTTAATTACAATTTAAACCACTAATATTTTCTTCACTCTCACATATTCCACAACCATATCTACACTATATAATATAACAAAATAATGTACCAACCTATTAAACACATATTGCATTTAATTTACTAATGTGTCTCTTCTCCTATACTCCCTCCGTCCCAAATTTATTTTCATTTATTCCTTTTTCGGATGTTCCAAAATTATTGTCACATACCCAAAATAGAAAGTGAATAGATAGTAGAGTTTGGTAAAGTTTACTATATTACCCTTGGTTGAAATTAATATTGCAAACTTTAAAGAAGTGTTAATTAATTGGTTAAGGGTAAACTTGTCATTTGGCAAAAAAGTAAGAGAGAGAAAGTAGTGATAGTGACATTTTTCTAAAAGAATGTGTTTTTTGTCGGGTGACAATAATTTTGGGACGGAGGTATTATTAGACAATAATTTTGGTATGTACAATCACACGCATAATCTCAAGTCTTCTTCCATATTCTTTTTTCATTTGAATCAATCCTCTACAATTTCTCTGAAACATTTAATGTATGTTATTTTTGCTAAGTCATTAAAGTCATTGCAATTCTGTGTAACCGAATAACCCAAAAAGAAATTCAAAACCATATCACAAAGGCAAATCATTTTCATAATTCTTCAATGCCATACCGATTCAACCACTATCAAGAAAACTTTTTGGTTACATCCATCCATATGCCAGTCATTTTTATGCTGTCAACATAGAAAAATGTGAGTATCGATTTCTTTAAAATTTTTAGGGTTTCAAATTTTTAGTTGCAAATTACGGTTATTTTGTTTTGAATCATTTGGCTATAATTTTTCTATTATTGTATTCAGTTTATCAATAATCAAAAAAATTGTGCTTGAATTTAATTTCTAAATATTTTATATTTTTTAGTTGTGTTTTATAAGAACTCTAGAAAAATGAATTGGGGATTGTACTAATGGGTAGTGATATGCACACATATCATTTTATTTCATACACATAAATTTAGTGGGGCCCACATAATTTTATTTATGTGGGCCCCACTAAATTTATGTGTATGAAGTAAAATGATATGTGGAGATATCACTTCCCTGTACAAATTGGTAAGAACATTTTTTTTTGATTCAATTATTACACGTTTGTGATTTGTTTGTTTAAATCTATGGTTGTGACTTCGGAACTTGCTAGAATGGGTAAGCTTGATCCAGTGATAGGCCGGGCTAATGAAATCAGGCAGTGCATTCAGATATTGTCTAGAAGAACAAAAAGCAGCCCTGTGATAATTGGTGAGCCTAGAAAATGAATTGGGGATTTTACAAATTGGTAAGTACCTTTTTTTTTTCTTTTTTTTTTTTTTTTTTTTTTTTTTTTTTTTTTTTTTTTTTTTTTGTTTTGTTTCTTTTTTTTTTTTTTTTTTTTTTTTTTTTTTTCCGATTCAATTGTAATACGTTTGTGATTTGTTTGTTTAAATCTATGGTTGTGACTTCGGAACTTGCTAGAAGGGGTAAGCTTGATCCAGTGATAGGCTGGGATGACGTGATGCATTCAGATATTGTCTAGAAGAACAAAAAACAACCCTGTGATAATTGGAGAGCCTCGTGTGGGAAAAACTGCAATTGTTGAATATAGTTATCAGTTTGATGATGTATTCATTCATAGTTATAGAAGGGTACCCGCGCAATGCGGCGACGGGTATCCGGTGATTATTTTTGTGGCGAGCAAATATTTTTCATTTTAAACCTTTCTTATTTTGTATGTCCCAAGTACTTTATAACGCAGTAGATATATGTTTTTCAAAAGTAGAACGTCAAAATTATTAATAGTGTAAATAGTTAGCACTTTTATTTTTCAAATTTTAGCATTAAATTGTTGGTTTTATAAGTTTATTGATCTTTTCTTATAAATAATTATGTTGAAATATATCATTATTGGAGGAGGTTACTATATGGTTTAAATGAGACATAAATTTTCAAATTTACATCAATTTTCTAATTTTTCTTTTGAAATAATGTTTTTTGTCTTAAAATTTTAAGACTTCCTTGTATAAGTGTTGGGTCCGTCAGTACCCAAGCGTCCTGAAAACAAGATTTTGACACAAATTAGCCAAGTGTTAATCAACCTTAAACACTCTCAAGTCACTGAATGAACAGTCACTCAGTGAGTTACCTTTAGGATGCTTAGGACGAGTCTAAAGAGAAAGATTCACCATTCAGTGAGGCGGAACTCCCTGAGTGTCACTTAAGCCGAAGAAGAAGGTAATGGGTTCAGTGAGTGATGACAAGAACTCACTGAACCCCAGTCTCCTCAACTACTATAATGATTGAAGACTGAAGACTGAAGACCAAGCCTGAAGAATCTAAAGTCTGAAAGAAAGGCGGGATTAGGCGGGAAGAGTTTGAAAAGATAAGGAGAAGTCTTATCGGGCCGAAAGCAAACTTTCCCTAAAACGGCTTAAAGTCACGATGTGTCATAGCTGACACTTGGAAAGCACTTTTAGCTTATTCCCAATGTAGATTCTTGGAAATGACAAATAGTGTTATATTTTGTCAAACTAGCTAGGTTATTCCTTTTGTACTTCTAGAAGGTGCTCTTTTATACTTGTGTATAAATAGGAATAGATGGGAGAAAAGTGAGAAAAGTTTTGTGCATTAAAAGCTTAGACTTTCACAAAACCACTTTTCTCCTCCAAAGAGCAATCACGTCCCTGAGATAGTTCAGTGGTTCATTATTGTTGCCACTCAAGAATAACTTGAGTTTAGAGAGGAGAACATACCATACCTTGTCTATTCAATCCCAAGTGTTTATTCCGCAAACACTTGGGTAATAGATTCTTTTGATTAATTTTTAATAAGAATTTAAACGTTGAAAAACTTGTGTTTTTATCTTTACGTTTTACTTATCTGTTATAATTAATCAATACGTTAATTCAGTCATGGAACACAATTAGATTTACTTTGTAGTTACTTCTACTTGTGTAACGGGAACAACAAGTGGTATCAGAGCCTCTGGTTTATAAAATCTTTTCAAAAACTAAGAGTGCTCAAGGTTTTTAAAACCAAGATCCTATTATGGTTGATATTAATGTGCCCCAGCTCGTCGATAAAAAGGGAGGAAGCTATTCAGCTGTTGCTCCCCGACTCGAAGCTGGAAAATTTAGCAAGTGGAAAAAGCGCATGCTTTGCTACTTGACTGGTATGGAACCATACTACATCACTTGTATCAATGAAGGTCCTTATTTCCCTAAGACTGCTGAAGGGTTACCTAAACCTGAAGCTCAATGGACCATTGATGAGAGAAGGGTGGTCAATCAAGACCAGCGCCTGAGAATCATAATTATATCTTGTCTTCCTGATGATACAATGAAATCAGTCATTAACTGTACATCAGCCAAACAAACTTGGCTTGACTTGGTTAATAGCTTCGAAGGTCCCTCAGATACCAAGAAAAACAGGATCATGGACCTGAAACTCGAGTATAACACTTTCAGGGCAAAAGACTCTGAAAGTCTCTCTCAGACCTATACCAGATACAAGACCCTGATAAATGAATTATCAAATGATGGTGTAGTTTTGTCTAAGCATGAGATAAATGTTAGCTTTGTCAACAGTCTCCCTGAGAAGTGGTTAAACTTCTCTCAGGGCCTCAGGAATGCTAACCACATTCAGACCCTTGAGCTCCTTGAGATCTATGGGAAGTTTGTCTATGAAGACAACTTAATCTCTAGGAGATACCCAGACTCAAAGAAAGCTCTTGAGACCAAAAAGGCCCTGACTTCCTCACCCATATCAACTGCCTTTTACTCTAATGGTGTTGTGCAGGATTTTCAAGAGGATTCTGATGACGAGGTTGATGAAAGAACTAGTGATGAGTACCTAAATGATTTACACTTGGAATTCCAAGAAAGGGCACTCCTTGCTAATTCAAAACGTTTTATCAAAAGAAATCAGTCAAACTTTTCAAAAGCTAAAGCAAATGAAACCACCGAATGTTTCAAATGTGGTAAAAAGGGTCATTTTGCTAAAGACTGTTATTCAAAAACGATCTCAGAACCCTCTTATAAATTTTCTGAAAATAGTTCTTCTTCAGGAACTAGCAAGTTTCAACCTAAAATGCTTTAGTCGACCCAACATTTTCAAAATAATAATGTTCAAAAGGGTCAAAAAGATTTTGAGGCTAAATATAGGAAAGCTAAGGCTAAACTTGCCATCCTTGAAGCTAATCCCTCAATGTCTCAGGCTGCTCAAACTTCCAAACCTGTTCAGACAAAGAACAAGGTTCTTGTAGCCGAAGCCTATGATTGGGATGAAGAAGAGTTCTCCTCAGAAGATGAGGAAATTAAAGTGAGTGCACTGATGGCACTTTCAGAAGGTGATCAGCTGGCTATTGGAAAAAGCCATGCAAGGAATGGAGAATGGGTCAACATAACCATGAAAAAGGTAAATATTTTACTTTCAATGGATGATGATTCTGATTGGTAGTCTTATATGAATTAAATTTGTGTAGATCTTAAGTTTGTAGAAGAAAAAAGGCTTAATTTGCTTTCAAAATATAACAATCTTTTGTTAGAATTAAATAAGTGTAGAGATGAATTGCTTATATTAAAACAGGACAAGTTAGAAACTGTTACACTACAAATTCAAAACACTGAGATTTTGAAACAAAATCAAGCTCTTCAAAATGAACTTAACAAAGAAAAGGCTGTCATTGAAGGCTGGACTAAAAAGAACCCCAAAGTCTATGAAACTGTGAGCCTAATTCCTAGTGAAAACAAGAAAGTTATAGGAGTAGACCAACTCACTGAAACCCCCAGTGAAAGTCACAGAGAAAAGGCTTTTATTACGACTGGAATATCTTTTGAGCAGGAAATGGAACCTAAGTCAAATGACTGGATTGTCAGGGACAAACCAGTCAGTAAGTTACCAAACTTTGAGACTGGGAAAATCTTGCTTCCTGAAAGTCAGGCTCTGAAAAATATGCTTGGACTCACTGACCAAACCAGTAGTACTGAGTTAGTCAATGAGCCTGAATCAGAATCACTTGCACCACTCCCACCTCAGAAAGTCCTTTAGGGAGCTGCACCAAGCTCAGACCTCACACCACTGGTCTACTCTCAGTATTCCCCAAAGGAGAAGCCAGGATTGGGAAAAACCATCCTTAAAAGGCAAACCCCTAAAGTCTCAGTTCATACTGATGACTCAACAACTTCAGTCCCTTCTGAAGTAAAAACAGAAAGCCCTGACTCAAAAATTGATCAGTTGGCTGAGCTTGTCAGGAAGCTGAGTGAGAAGATTGAATCTTTTGAGAAGCCTTCTCAATCTAAAATGAAGGAACCCAAATCAGCTTCCTCAAGCACCAAACCAAAACCCTCCAAACCTCTGCAAAGGTGTGAGCTGTGTCACTATACCAATCATTCCACTGATGATTGTTTTAGAATCCTTTACTTCATGATATGCAAAAAGGAAGATCACAGGACCTCTGATCACCAATCATACACAGCCACATCAAAGATTGCAAACTTTAAAGCACAAGCTTTAAAGTATCCCTCTGATTCTAAGCAGAAACAAAAACAAAAGGCCAAGCCTTTTGCTCCTTGCCCTCACTGTGGCTTCAATGGCCACCCTCCTGAGGATTGCCTAATGGACACAAGTTGTGACATATGTGGTGATCCCACTCATGAAACCTCAGGACATGAGAAGGTCATTCAGACTAGAAGAGGAATTCCCAAGACATCCTCTCAGTCTACTGAGTCCACATTTGCAATCAAATGCAAAATTTGTGGTAGCTCAATCCACTCAACCACTGACCATGAATCAATTGTTACTTTTAAGAAGGCTATTAAATCCAAGCCCTCCAAGAAGGGTCCTAGAAAGAACTAACTCAGTTTACCATTTGTGCAGAAACATGCCAGGGAGCCAGTTTGGCATCTAGATAGTGGATGTTCAAGGAGCATGACTGGTGTGAAAGAGTATCTGCACAAATATGTAGAAGAACCAGGACCCAAGGTGGTATTTGCTGATAATTCATCATGTCTCACTGAAGGTTATGGTTCAGTAAACTGTAGTGGTATAGTCTTTACTAGGATAGCTTATGTCAATGGTCTTAAGTACAATTTAATCAGTGTCAGTCAACTATGTGATGCAAAGTACATAGTTCAGTTTGATGATAAGCAAGGAACCATCTTCAATGCAAATAAGGAAGTTGTCCTTATTGCACCAAGAAGACAAGATGTTTATGTGTTAGACATGTCCAGTCTAGCTCAGAATGGAACTTGTCTCTTTGCTAAGGCCACTGAAACCCTCAACTGGCTTTGGCATAAGAGACTCTCCCATTTGAACTTCAAAAAGATAAACAATCTTGTGAAACAAAACAAGGTCCCTTGGCTTACCATCACTTGTGTTTTCAAAGGATAAACCATGCTCTGCCTGTGAAAAAGGTAAACATCATAGAGCATCCTTTAAAACCAAAACAAACTTTTCCATCAAGAACTGCCTTCATCTTCTCCACATGGATCTCTTTGGACCCATTAGTCCTAGATCTATCAACCATGAGAAGTATACTCTGGTCATTGTAGATGAATACTCAAGATACACTTAGGTTTACTTCCTGACCAAAAAGAGTCAGGCAGCAGGAACAATCATGTCCTTTGTCAGAAACATTGAAAATCAGAATGACATAAAAGTCAAACAGATTAGGACTGACAATGGGACAGAGTTCAAAAATCATGAACTTGAATGTTTCTGTGATGAGAAAGGCATTTCCCAAAAATTTTCCTCTCCTTACACACCTGAACAAAATGGTGTTGCTGAAAGGAAAAATAGAACACTCATTGAAGCAGCTAGGACAATGCTAAATGGATCAGTCCTTTCCAAGCACTTTTGGACTGATGCAGTAAAAACTGCCTGTTACACACAAAACAGATCCATCATTGTCAAGAGACATAGCAAAACCCCTTATGAGTTATTCAAGGGAAGGATCCTTGACATCAGCTACTTTCATGTCTTTGGGTGTCCTATGTTTATTCATAATCACAAGGATCACTTAGGAAAATTTGATGTCAAGGCTGATGATGGATACTTCCTAGGATACTCTCTTGTCTCAAAAGCCTTCAGGGTGTTCAACACTAGGAGACAACAAACTGAGGAAACATTCCATGTTACCTTTGAGGAGAGTACTGAAGCAATCAGATTCTCAAACACCTCAGTGGAAGAGATATGAATTGATGATTCATCAAGATATCCTCCTGATGAATATCATCCTGAGAATGATCCTTCCATTCAGTATTAAGCAAATGCTGATATCTCCTACTACATCATCCCTCACAACCTTCCTTACCCAACCATCACTGAGTTTGTTGAAGCACAAACAACCACTGATGCAATCAATCAGTCTGAACAAAGTGCTCAGGAACCAAACAATCTCAGTGATCAGCCAACCCAGTCAGACACTCAAGATCCTGAAGATCATCATGTGTCTGCACCAGAACTTACACCTCCACCCAATCAGGCCTCCACAAGTTCTAATCAGTATCCAAGACCTCAGGACAGTTGGACTAGGTCTCAAGATATAGAACTTGTCAATATAATTGGAGAGCCTACTAAAGGCATGCTCACTAGAAGCATGGCTGCAAAACTAAGAGCAGCCTCAGCCAATGAATGCCTATTTATGGACTTCATTTCCACAATTGAACCCAAAAGTGTCAAAGAAGCACTTAAACATCCAAGCTGGGTTCAGGCCATGCATGATGAACTGGAACAGTTTGACAGAAACAAGGTAATGACCTTGGTCAAATGTCCTCAGGATGTTACAGTCATTAGCATGAAATGGGTGTTCAAAAACAAATCTGATGAAAATGGAATAGTCATTAAAAACAAGGCCAGATTTGTAGCCAAAGGCTATAATCAACAAGAAGGCATTGACTATGAAGAAACATTTGCACCAGTGGGAAGGATGGAAGCCATCAGGATCTTCCTTGCATTTGTAACCTACATGAACTTCAAGGTGTACCAAATGGATGTAAAAAGTGCATTCTTAAATGGCTCACTGAAAGAAGAAGTTTATGTTCAACAACCCCCTGGATTTGAAAGCAGTGAGTTTCCTGACTATGTCTGCAAGCTTAACAAAGCCCTTTATGGACTGAAACAAGCTCCTAGGGCATGGTATGAAACTCTCTCATCTTTCCTCATCCAAAACAAATTTGTCAGAGGCAAGATAGACAACACATTGTTTATCTACAGGACAAATGATGATGTCATACTTGTACAAGTGTATGTAGATGACATCATATTTGGCTCAACAAGTTATAAACTTTGCAAACAGTTTGAAAAACTGATGGCAAAGAAATTTGAAATGAGCATGATGGGAGAACTCACTTACTTCCTTGGACTGCAAATCAAGCAGACTGAGAAGGGAACTTCTATCAGTCAAGAGAAGTACATCAGAAGCCTACTGAAAAAGTATGAGCTCTGTGACTATGCCTCTATCAAAACTCCCATGGTTCCACCAAATAACCTTGGTCCTGACCCTACTGGAAAACCAGTGAATCAAACTCTCTTTAGAGGAATGATTGGGTCACTGATGTATCTACTTGCATCAAGGCCTGACATCCAATTCTCAGTCTGTTTGTGTGCCAGATATCAATCTGACCCAAGAGAATCTTATCTCATAGCTGTGAAAAGGATACCCAGGTACCTGAAAGGTACTCCAAACCTTGGATTATACTATCCAAAATGCTCAGGCTTTGATCTCAAAGGATACTCAGACTCTGACTATGCTGGATGCAACATGGACAGAAAAAGCACCTCAGGCTCCTGCCAAATCCTTGGTGGAAAATTAGTCTGTTGGAGTGCTAAGAAACAACAATCAGTTGCCATGTCCTCAGCAGAAGCTGAATATGTTGCAGCAGCCAGTTGTTGTGCAAATGTACTATGGATGAAAAGTCAACTCAGTGACTATGGAATCCATTATAAGATGGTTCCCATCTTTTTTGATAACACAAGTGCAATTGCCATCTCAAACAACCCTGTTCTTCATCAGAGAACAAAACACATTGATATTAGATATCACTTCATCAGGGACCATGTCATGAATGGTGACGTTGAATTACACTTCATTCCTACTGAATATCAGCTAGCTGATATATTCACCAAACCTTTGGATGAACCAACTTTCACAAGACTGAAAGCTGAATTAGGAATGTTGGATATTGAGAATCAGTCCTCTGATTGAATCCATCCAACTAAGTGTAAATTCTGAAAACTCCAGGTCCGTGACTTAATGTGTTCCTTAGTGAAAAAGATCACTGAATCACCTTCCCTGAACCCCTCACTGAATGAAAAGTCATTCAGGGCCCTCAAGATGACATTCAATGCTAACTTAAATTCTCTAAGTATCTAGTTAGTAAATGTTCGAGGTTGGTAACTGAATACCTATTTAATATAGGAATATATGTTCTTTTGCCTGCTGGCATGCATATCTTGGGCCCCCACTTCCCACTTGGCATTTAATGCCTCTCCTCTTACATAAAATATATGTGATGATGTAACTCTGCAAATTACACTTTTTGCAGACGGCACAACTGTTCACCTCGACTGTTGCGCAAAACCCGAGAAAGTGGAGTGGTGGCATTTAATGCGGATCTCAAACATTTATACAAAACGGTTTTCAAAATTGAGAAAAACCCGCTTAGTGCCAAAACCACCTCACCCTTCCACTTCCCTATAAATAACCCCAACCAAATTAACACACACACGTTTTTTGAAAATTTTAAGCAAACTCTTGCCCTTTTCTTTCAAAAACTATTGTGTGTGTGTTCTTCATCTTTAGACCCAAACCATTCTTTCTTGCAAAACCAAGACCATACTTTAATGGCTGCTTCTTAAGCTATCACCTGCGCCCCAAATGTGGAGTTCACAATGGAGGGCGTGGATATGACCAAAAACAACGTCGTAGGAAATTTTGCCTACCCCAAAAATTTTTGGGCGTACAAGAATGTGGTTAAATACCTACAAAACTGCTTTCTTGCTACGACGTTTACCAAATCACCCTAGTTATATATCATGACTATCTTAGGGTGTTCTGGTGTACAGCAGTGGCAACCAGCCCTGATAACATCAAGGAAATCCTGATAACGTTCTCAGTGATGAACGGGAGAAATACCTTCTCCCTGAATTACCAAACCTTTATCAAGGCCACAGGTCTTGATTTCGCTGAGAACTTTGACCCTCAGCCCACTGATGCAGAAGTAAAGGCCGAATTGCTTTTACTAGGGCCACATGATGAAAAACATCCTGAAGTGGCCCCAGGAACCTTATTGGCCAAAGCACCAATAATAAAGACCTGGTTTCTTGCTGTCTGGAGGATCCTTATGACCTGTGTCATTCAGGTCCTTGGTGGCAATAAATCCTCCACTGAGTAATTGAACACATCACAACAAATGATTGTATTCAGCCTCTTGGAGGGTAGAAAGATAGACATTGGAGAGATAATCTTCAGAGACATCATAGCCAAGCTATCAGGGAAATCTAGGCAAAGACATATGTCCTACCCTAGGTTCATTTCCTGTGTGCTTCAGGATTTACTAGGCTCTGAATATGATAGGCCAAATGTCCAGGGATCAAAACCTGACGTCTTACACAAGGCCAACTATTCAAGAGACCTCACTAAGGTAACACCAGTCCCCCTGACCACTTATATGCTAATGGTCATTCAGGGACAAGATGTTGTTTCTCCTGTGCCTTCTCCTTCAAAGAAGGAGAAGAAGAAAAAGCAGGCAGGGTCCAGGAAGGTGGTTAAACCCAAACCACTCGCCACTCAGACCTCTGCCTCAATGCCTAAACAAAGGCAACCAACGGCCAAGACTACTGAGACACCTACAATTGAAACCCCATTGGCCCAACAACCGCCAACGGAGGATACTGAGAAATCACCCTCAGTGTCCTCGGGCAAACCCTCTCCTCAAGGCTCTTCTGACAAATACAAGTCAGTGGGGTCAGAAACATTTCAACTCTCACATCCCCATGAAGGCATTAGTCAATCATAACCTTTGCCTGAGGGAGTACATGGTCCTATACCCTCAGTCAAGCAGCACCACTCTGCTGGAAAGGAGACCCACACCCTTTCACATCCTGTTCACAGCTCTGAGAAATCACACTCAGAGTCTCAGGGAGTACTGGCCTCTATACCTTCATCAGGGCAGCACAACCTTGGTGGAAAGGGAGACCTCATCTTTCAACTTCCCGTTTACGGTCCTGAGCAATCACACGCAGGATCTCAGGGAGAAACGGTTCCTAAATCCTCGTCAGGGAAGTACAACCCTGATGGGAAGGGGGACCTCAACATCTCATTGCCTCATGATAGTACTGGAGAACACCCGCCAGTCCTTGAAGGCACCCAGGGGGACAAAGACTCAGATGGCATACGACCACCCGCTGATACGGAACCCAAAACCACTCACGGCGAATCCAGTCACTCGGGAACTGACTCTATGGACCAGGCTGAGAAAACCCACTCAGTTCACCTAGAGGGGTCAGGACCTGGCCACAACAAAGGTGAACCATCTTTTGAGGGGGAGCCGAATTCAGCCAAGGTTCCTACTCTTGTGGATATTCAAACACTCATGGATGCAGAATCCGATGAGGAGATGGTCGATTTTGGGGATGAAGTTATTTTTATTGCTGGGGAGGAAACGGAGACTGAAACATACAACTCTCCTCAGCACACTGAACCACCATCTTGTAACAATTCACATTTTAGGTTAATTTCTATTCCCAAAATTTTTACTATTCATTTTACTATTCATTTTTTCTATTCACTTTCACTATTCATTTCCGAAATTTTTATTTCATATCCTCGTAAGTTAAAATATTTCCATGACAAAGTGAAAGTTTGACGCTCATCGGGTCATTTTCGCAAAAGTTATTAAGAAACTATACGTTTGGTTTAAACGCCATTTAAACATCCTGCGCATAACGAAAACCAACTGCGACAATTTTCCTCGCATCAGATTAATTGTTAGTACACTCACAATCAATTAGGAAATTTTTGATAATTAAGTTAAAATGTTACCAAATAAACCCTGTGTCTTACAGAACTAAACTTGTGTTTTAAGCACTTTTACTTATCCGCAACCTTAGCCTATACCTGCACCATATTTTCTAAGGCATTTAGAAGCTTTTATATTATTGGAAAAGTCAACATATTTTCCCCTCATCCTTTGACCAAAAATCATTCCTTGATTTTTAACACTTACGGTTTTATGTCTAAAGGACATTTAACACCAACCGACACTAGACTGAGCCCATTCTAGACATTATAGGCCATTTTAATTCATTATCATCATATTAAAAAAAGTTACACTTTACTTTTCTCAGTTTTACGCAACTTTCGTACGTTTTACGTTTTACGCGTTTTAGACCCACGTTTCCAGTTTTAACAGCGTTTAAGCAACCCGATGGAACTTACCACTCATTTTATATTTTATTATGTAGTATAATGATAAGTTAAATCATTCCTACAAGTTTCGTATTTTTACGATATCCGGTTTTACGTTTCGTGACCTAACAACTTACAGTTAGCGATTAACGGAACCAAAACTAACTCCATAAGTAGGATAATACCAAAACCAACCAAGTCATCTTATCCTAAGCCTTTGAACCGCCAATGGTGGGGGGGGGGGGAGTCATCCCTTGTGTGGCTTGATCTTATGCTTTGTGCCCTAGGATGATTACATGCGCTAAACTTCTCATGTAAGCTTTAGAAAAAGTCTTGCAACTAACCTCCTTAAGGCACCTTACTAGACACCTTCCTAACCTCCTTAACTCACTATAAAGACCCCCTCCTCTCCCCATTGTTGCCGCCCTATGTATAACACACAATAACCTTTCATTTGCTAGTTTAATTCAAGTATTCTCAAAAAGATACAAGTGCTATATCAATCCAAAAACTCTTGTTAAGTTTTTATTGATCCAAAGCCCTAGTTCTTCTTCCTTTTGGTGATCTTTCATCCACACAAGAAGAGTTCTAGTAGAAGTCTTCAAGTGCTTTTCCAAGTAATCAAAGAAGTAGGAAGCTAGTTCTTGATCAATCAAAGTCCTATCCTTGTTCGTAATTTCCTTTCATTAGAAAGCCAAAAGTTGTAAGAAACCCTAACACATTTTCTTGCTCAATATCATTTTCATGCTTATTATGCTTCATTTATACTATATATGGTCTTTTTCTTATGTTCATGATGTATAAAAACCCTTAAAACAAGTTAAGAACACTATATGTTAACCTATGTTAAGTAATCAAGGAAACTAGAGACTTATATTGTGAAATTCGGCCAAAATGGTATAAACATGATATTGAACAAATACCTACTGTAATAGAGGACTTTAAAAGGAAAACATAGCAATTTGAATCATCGAAAAGGAGTACATGAGTAAAAAGTTATGGCCAAAAGAAGTTGGCGAAACCAAAACACCAAAACTGCCAACAATAAGCTGTAAGCAGCTGACCATTTTAAACGAGGCCCTTCTGGTTCGTTTCATCAAAAAGTTTAAGCACGAAAGTTGTCCGGAACGATGTTTTCTTCCAAAAAAAGAACCTCGTCCCCTGAAAACGCATAACGAGTGAGATTTTTCTTAAAATTCTGAACAGCCCCTATATAAGTACCTAAATGATCATGTAATAGGTCACGGCTAATTAAAACGAAGAGGCCTAATAGCCTTAAGCCGAGACCACAGCTACAGCTAAGGCCAAGGATGAGTCTCAAGACCATGGTAGCCCCGACCAAAGCCACAGCAAGGCCACGGCTAGGACCTTAAGGCTTTCTAAGCCGAAAACATGAACTAAAGTGTTAGTAATAACATAACCAACCAATTTGGATCTACTCCATCAATAGACCATGAGGTTTTGTAAATAATATCACATCCGTATGAGACTTAATGAACTTATAAAGATAATCATCTTCATTCAAAATAAACTTTCCTAAGTTTATTCAACTTTCGGACATGTAACGTTTAAAGACCAAAAACATATATTTTCTATCGAATACTACAACACTAGGGAGCTTCATGTGAGGGGTTTCATTTGGGTAAACAGATCGACGAGTTGCTGGATTTACGAATTAAAGTGTCCTAGCTCCTCGAACGTTTACTACATGACATCTGAATTATGATGGCCCGAACGGTAGTACAAGATATACAAACTAAACATGTTTCATAAACCATCTTTATACAACGACCTACACGACACACTAAGTACTACATCATGAACAATATGCAAGACATATATAGGCTCGTCCTTGTATACTTAGACATTATTCCAAACCTATGTCACAACATTCTATTGTAGGTTGCACTTAGAGATTTCCCAGCTCATCCATCAAACTCATTAAGGCACTAAAACACCATCCAACTCACGGTGAGTTCATAGCCCCACTTTCCATTACTTAATTGTTTTACAAACCCTTGGGGGGAATACATGCTATTTTAACCGAACACAATGCTTTGAAATTGTATGCTATATGATTGTTTTATTATCACTAAGTACCATCCTTGCCAATCCTAGGCCCCATATCATGAACCATTTAATCACTAGGAATAGTGAGCGCGAGTATTGTGAATAGGCCTATTGGGATTGACGAATCCCATTTGTATTGACCGGTTAGGCAAACAAACGCACTATATTTGAGACTTAAGTATGTCGGCAAAGTACCTACCGGGGCAACTCCACCGATTGATATTGGTACACGTTAACGTATTGGTTGCATGAGCTTAGTGAATAATAATAACCGTTTTGTTTTCCAACCATGAGTATGAGTCTAATTAACTCACACTACCAACATATTGTGTTCAACTACATAACAAACTCTATGAATATCACTCAACCTTTGTGTTGACAGTTTAAGCATGTATGATTCGATAGAATCGACACGTATTTTTCTCCAAGGATTTACAAAGGAAATATGTAAACCCGGGTCGTTATCCCCAACGAAGGTTTGAATGGAATTTGTGATCTCGATTCGTGAAACGTGTTTGAATATTGAAAACAAAGAGAGTTTGAATTTTTACGCTAAAATAAGTGAACATAAATTAAAAATGACTTAAATGGCAGGAAAAACGATGATCTAAAGTACGCGTGGCTAAAAACGTAAAGAAAAACTGAAAACGCGTTTAAACCGGGAAATCCCGAGCCTAAACGTCAAAATGGTGAAATACTAACTCTACGGGTACAAATCTAATTTTCCTAACTCCTAATTAATAAAAGAATTTTTTTTTAAAAAGAATTATATTTTTCTGAATTTCATATTTTTTATTATGAACTAAAAACTGAATTAAAAAGAAAAATGAATTAAAAATAGTAAATGAAATTGGAAAAATATGAAAAATTACAGAAAATTCTTAAATAGTATTCGAAACATGGGAAAATTAAAATGGTTGACCCAGCTTATTGGGATAAGTTGTAAATAAGCTGCGAATGGAATAAGCTAAAGAGAACTGAAATGGGTTAAATAAAAAACAACACACACCTTAACCAGAAAAGACCCAAGGGCGCAATGGTAAGGTGTGTGGTGTTTGACTGTGCAGACCAGGGTTCGAATCCCTGGTCTTGCATTTTATTGAAAACATTTTTTAAAAATTTTTTCTTTTTAAAACTAATTAAGCATACAAAAATAAGCAACATTCTTAACTACAACTATTTTTGAAAAGCTAGATTAAGCTCAGAAATAAGCTTGGAATCAGAACAGTAGGCTAATAAGGGTTAAATGGAACTAATGAGACCCAAATAAGCAATGCAACTTATAAAATCTGAGGGGAATATTAAAATAAGCTAGGAAATCCTATAAGCAATACTGATAAGCAAAGAATAACAGAATAAGCAATTGGGGGAAACAATTAAACACTGATAAGCTAAATGGTCTGTTGATATACTATGGTGTTCAGGGCAAAATAGAGCTTTTTCAAGCCATGAAAAAACACTCCAAATAAAATCTTAAAAATCTAGAAAAAATAATAACAGCTAGATAGGCCAGCTGATTATATCTATGCAAAAATTCAGCTTTTAACAACTGAAATTGAACAATTTAAAAATCCACAAATAGGGCTGCAAATAAAGAAAAACTAAAAATGAAGACTGCTTGTATCTAAAATGGCTGTTTTGAACTAATTTAGTACCAAGGCTATAGGGGATTTAATGAATGCTGAATTCAGGCCTAAGGGACACTACTTATGCCAAAAATAAGGGCTTATAAAGCAGAAAGCTATTAAAGCTTATTTTGGATAGTGAACATGCTCAAAATACACTAGGTGTATTCAAAACATGGAAATCCTTAAAAATAAGCTAAAATCTACTACCAACAACTCCTATAGGCTCAATTAATCAAGATTAAACTTATGAAACTTGCATATGAACAGTGGAAGACCAAATTGACCCATTTAACCCATTGACCAAAACACCCCTTTAAAAGGCTGTTTTGGTGTTTTGAACTGAAATAAACCACAACAAGCTATGCAACTGATTCAATAGTCACTACTTAAGTTATTTTACTACTAATAAGCAAATTTCAAATGGGAATAAGCTCTTAAATAATCTGAGGCTAAAGTGACTGAATATTGCTTATTAAGACTGTATAAGGCAAAAAAACTAGATTATCCTACAACAACCTATCTACTAGCATAAATTAACCTTAAATGGAACCAATAAGCAATAAAAATGAGAATAAGCACTATTAAGTTATGGAACAGTACCTCGTTTGACTTTTATTAAATTTTCTAGAAATCTTGGATTGGGATTGAGGTGAACTTATCATAAGCTCACAATAAGCTATAAAGAGCTTAAATGAGCTTATATAAACAGAAAATAAGCTTTTGCAAACAACAAAACACTTAATTCGAATCAACAGTGGATACTTAAAACATGAAATTTCATTAACTTAGGAAAATAGTACAATGCTGAGTAATTTAAGGATAAATGAACTTAAACAAACTTGAATTGATAAAGAAAACTTAAATTTATTCTAATTAAGCATTTTAACTACTATACGACTGAAAAATAAACTAACTTCCAATTTTGGCTACAAAAGACCCTATTTATACAAAATATGAGCTGGGATATTCTTTCTTGAGATCTCTGATCACTTCTCAACCCTTGGATTGGCTTGAGTTAGCCTCAGCCCTTGATTACAGTTTTGGCGCCAAAACAAGCTTAGTGGAAATCTTAGCTGGAAAATGGTCACGTGAAGCTTGTACTTGGGAGGAAGCTAATTGGAGGAGGGGGGAAAGCGTGTAGCAGTGAAAAAGGCATGGGGGGACATGGGGAGACATGATTGTCTGGTATAGGCGGGCTAATAGTTTTGGGGAAGATGGTTTGACTGGGGTTGACCTGGTTTTTAACTAAAATAAAGGAACGGGTTGGGTTGGTTTATAGGATTGGGCTTATGTTTTTGGTGTGGGCTGGGTTTGGTTGTGGCTGGGTTTAGTAAAGGGTTTATTGGTTAGGATAAAAAAAAGTCTAAGGCTTAGGATTAGAAGTGGTATTGGATTAAACTTTAGGGACCAATTTTTCCAAGTTCTAAAATTTATCTCCAAGGACTATTTGTGAAACTGTGATATTCTTGAAGGTTGACTTTTGATAACTTGAGCAATATCCCGGTCCAAACTCGTAAATTCATTTCCCGGCTTCGGCTTTTGAACTTTTTCCAATCTTGTGCTCGGTTTTGTCCTTTTCTGCCCCGTTTTCAATCCTTTTATACCTGAATCAAATAAAAACACCAACCAAGAATATTTGCAACAATATATGATCTATTTGGGTTTTTTTGGTCATTTTTGTGTCTTATATGGGCATAAAATGATGAGTAAATAGGCACTCATCAATGTATTTCAGGTGCATAGTGATCAAGGATGGCACGGAGGGGCACAGACTCAATCAAGAAGGCTATAACTTATTTTATCATTCAAAAAGACATCAAATGACTTTATATTGATGTATTTTGTAAACATGGAACCTTTTGGGACCTATCTTGTAAACTCTGATATATTAATTGAATGATAAATCCTTTTTTTAAAACGACTCAGTTAGAGGTCGTTTTCTATTATTATGACTGTTGTGCCGTCGAGTAACACCCAGTTTGAATTCCGCTGCATCATTGAATTGGGGGTGTTAAAGATTGGTACCAGAGCCATGGTTGTAGAGAAACGGGTCTAAACGAGACCTAAACTATAACCACCTTTACAAACAAAAACATTTTATAGCCTTCCGCTCTTTGTGCCTTCCATCCTTCAGACGATCATGGATTTGTTAGACATTGTATACTACACAAACATGTTAGCATATTGATATATGTACCCTTAGCACATTTGAGCATTTCACGTAAGCATGTTATGCTACGCAAACATATTAACATATTGATACATACATACTTGTCATATTTGAACATTTCCCGTAAGCATTAGATTTATTCTAACATCATAATCCTTATTGTAGACATCATGTTTGTACCTCCATCACCCGATCACATTCCCGCTATGCCCGCTCACTTACCATTTCTTCCCAGACTCAATGATCCCTATCTTGAAGCACTTGATTATGACAATGAGGAAGAACCTTATGAGGATTTAGTCAGTGACCAAGAGGAAGAAATGGAAGAAGATCCGGACGAAGATCCCGAAATGGACATAGACGAGGAAGAAGAGGAGGACTACCAGTGGTACGACCACTATCACCATTAACCTCACCACCTCCTATCTCCGTAACCTCCTCCGAATCTAATCATAATACTCCCACTCGAGGTCCAAAGTCCACTTATGAGATCGGCGGATCATCCAAAATCACACCTACATTTATAAATTCTGCCCAATACGATGTATACTACTTGAAACAAGGCCTCGACCTAACTCTACATAAACTTCAAAACATGGCATGCCAAATGAATGACTATGAACCCAAGGTTACTGCAGCCAGAATGGAAGCCGTTAATGCACATCAACACCTCGATTTGTTTATCCTTGATACGAGCTATGTGAAGGAAGACTTGACTCTTGTTGGAGATATAGTCTTGGATCCCTTAACCGGCTTGGCTGACGTCAAAAATAGACTTATACGAGTAGAAAAAGCTCAAGTCGAAGACGCAGCCCAAATTCACGCGCTACAACACCACCTAACGGCAGCACAGATCCGACTGGATGTTGCCAACTTTGACCGGTACCAACTCAAGAATGAGTTGTATGCCGTGCAACAAAGGTTACGTCAAAGAGAAGTCGATGAAATTCGCCCAAATGATAGTGTGGATGTGCTAACCACTTATGGAAACACCAATCCGTCCGAATCCTCCAAATAGAAGTAGACTAGTGTTATGGTTATCTTTTGTACTACTAAACTGAGTAGATTCAGTTAGTAAACTCTGTAAAATCCATGTAATAGCTAGCAGTAGTAAAACGTTGTAATTACTAAACTGAAAGTATCAGTTAGTAAATTTTGAAGAAGCTTGTAATAGGTTTCGATTTTGTAATCAATCAACGTTATATGAATACAACTCTTGTTTTGTATTATCATGTGTTATAATCTAAACCTCCAACATAATTATTCTATCATTTCCATCAAAAATCATGCTTATTCTACCAACTTTATACTTATGACATACCTTTTATGTAATAGCATCATGGCGCCAAAGAAGAATACACCACCAACAATGACTCAAGCCGCCATCAACAAACTAGTTAAAGATAGTGTGAAAGCCGCACTCGAAGCTGAACGCACAACCGTAGCTGCAGCAGCTGCTGAAGCTGCCCTGAATAACACATCTAACCCTAACACTGAAGGACCAAACCCAACAGGCCTTCCAGTGATAAATGTGGATTTGGTACCTAAGGGATGCACATTCAAGGACTATTTGAACTGCAGACCCACTAATTTCAAGGGTACTGAAAGAGCCATAGGTTTGACCCGCTGGTTTGAAAAATGCGAGTCAGTATTTTCAATCAGCAAATGTATCGAGGAGGATAAAGTTAAATTTGCCACCAGTACACTGCTGGACGAGGCATTATCATGGTGGAACTCGGTATCTCAACCAATAGGCATCGAAACTGCTTATAAGATTTCTTGGGATAATTTGAAGAACATGATGATCAAAGAATACTGCCCCCGCAGTGAAATTCAGAAGTTAGAAGTGGAATTATGGAATCTTGTTGTTAAAGGAAATGACATCCTAACTTACAACCGTCGATTCCAAGAATTAAGGATACTATGTCCAACAATGGTTTCAACAACCGAGAAACTGTTGGAAAGATATATCTGGGGACTCCCACCAAGCATACAAGGGAACGTGACTGCATCCGCTCCCAAGGCACTTGATGAAGTTATGCGATTGGCTCGCAATCTCACGGATCAAGTGGTGCGAACGGGAGCTACCCAAAAGCAAAACCTCAACAACAACACCACTACCACCAACAACTCCAACTACCATAACAACAATAACAATAGAAACAACAACAATAAGCGACCATGGGATGGTAACCGTGGAGGTAACAACAACAACAACAACAACAACAACAACAACCACAACAACAACCCAACTCGAAACAACAACCATCATAACCAGCAAAACAAAAGACAAGAAGCCGCAACGGCTTATGTTGCTACACCAACCGGAGGTAGATATACTGGGACCCAACCACAGCGCACTCAGTGTAACTATCATCATGTAGGTCCCTGCCCCGCCAAGTGCAACAAGTGTCAAAAGCCGGGACATCTTGCCAAGGATTGTAAAAGACGGGCCACTGGAGCTAACACTCAGCCAATAGTTACATGTTATGGGTGTGGCGAAAAAGGACACTTCAAGAACAATTGTCCTCAAAACCGTGGTCAACAAGGCGGAGGTGCTCGTGGTAGAGCCTACGTCATGGGCAACGGTGAACCACAACAGGACCCGAATGTGGTTACTAGTACGTTCTCACTCAATAACATTCCTGTTAAAGTCTTATTCGATTCTGGTGCTGATATGAGCTTTTTATCTACTAGAATTGCGCCTTTACTTGGTATCACACCAATCACTCTAAACACAAATTACAGTATTGAACTAGCTAACGGTAACTTAGTAAATACTAATACCGTAATCCCAGACTGTACCCTTAATCTCCTAGACCACCCATTTAACATCAACCTCATGCCATTCGAACTTGGAAGTTTTGATGTGGTCATCGGCATGGATTGGCTATCTAAACATCGAGCTAACATCATCTGTTGTGAAAGGGTTGTTCACATTCCTTGTGACAATGAAACTTTGGTCATCCGTAGTGATCAAAGTGGAACCCGATTAAATATCATCTCATGTATCAAAACCTTGAAATACATTGAGAGAGGATGTTATGCCTTCCTAGCACACGTAACCGAAAAGAAATCCGAAGAAAGACATCTTGAAGATGTTCCCATCGCACGTGAATTTCCCGAAGTCTTTCCCAAAGACTTACCCGGACTTCCACCAAATCGTCAAATAGAATTCCAAATTGATTTAATACCAGGAGCGGCGCCGGTAGCCCGCACACCTTACAGGCTAGCACCGTCAGAGATGCAAGAGCTATCAAATCAATTACAAGAAATTTCGGACAAGGGATTTATTCGACCCAGTTTCTCACCTTGGGGAGCTCCCGTCTTGTTCGTAAAGAAGAAGGATGGATCATTACGAATGTGTATTGATTATCGTGAACTAAACAAGTTAACAATAAAGAACCGATACCCATTACCAAGAATTGACGATTTATTCGATCAGTTACAAGGTTCAACCTATTACTCAAAAATTGACCTACGATCAGGTTACCATCAAGTTAAGGTTCGTGAGGAAGATATTCCAAAAACAGCCTTTAGGACACGATATGGTCACCACGAATTCCAAGTAATGCCATTCGGGTTGACTAACGCACCGGCGGTATTCATGGATCTCATGAATCGAGTGTGTAAGCCATACCTAGACAAATTCGTGATAGTATTCATCGACGATATTCTTATCTACTCCAAAAATGAAGAAGAACACAAACAACATCTAAGAACAATTTTAGGGTTACTCAAGGAAGAGAAATTGTATGCGAAATTTTCAAAATGTGAATTTTGGATTCGTTCGGTACAATTCCTTGGGCATGTGATTGACAACACTGGTTTACACGTCGATCCCGCTAAAATTGAAGCTATCAAAGATTGGCCAACACCTACAGAAATTCATCAATTTCTAGGACTAGCTGGGTATTACCGAAGGTTTATCGAAGGATTTTACTCAATAGCAAAACCTTTGACCAAGCTAACCCAGAAAAACAAGAAGTACATTTGGAACGAAGATGAAGAAGAAGCCTTCCAAATCCTCAAACAAAAACTTTGTAGTGCCCCTATTCTAGCATTGCCAGATGGGATCGAAGATTTTGTAGTCTACTGTGATGCATCGCACCAAGGTTTGGGTGCCGTGTTGATGCAACGTGAGAAAGTCATGGCTTATGCTTCACGACAACTCAAGAAAAATGAAGAAAACTACACCACTCATGACTTAGAGTTAGGAGCTGTAGTCTTTGCACTAAAAATCTGGAGACACTATCTATACGGTACTAGATGTACTGTGTTTACCGATCAAAAAAGTCTTCAACACATCTTAAAAAAAAGAACTAAACATGAGGCAACGTCGATGGTTGGAATTACTAAGTGATTACGACTGCGACATTCGCTACCACCTAGGAAAGACAAACGTAGTAGCCGACGCCCTGAGCCGAAAGGAACGGGTTAAACCATTACGAGTCCGAGCCTTAGTCTTTACCATAAATTCCAATTTTCCCGCTTAATGATGAAGCGAAAAGTGTACCACTTTTAAGGGGTCATTTAAGCCCTAAATCGTATTTATTTGATCAAATATTGCCCTAAATCGTTCCTTTTGTCATTTTAGGTACTTTTGAGAAGAAATCTGGAAAAGGAGGCATTTTGGACGTTTTTGGAGCATAAAAGTGAAGAAAACGACAAAGTCTCAAAAATCGGCTGGAAGTTACCATTGACGGCGTCAGGATTATGCCTGGACGGCGTCATGGCTTGGCAAAAGTGGTGGATGTGGAATTTACTCATGATAAGCCAGTGAAAATTGCATGGGAATTCTGACGGCGTCACCCTTTAATTTGATCAAGGTCGTCACGTTCTAATTTAAAGAGGGACGGCGTCAGAATTCCCATGTCTGAGGGCGTCAAGCCTTGATAGGCCAGAACGGATTTTGGAGAGCTAAAGAGGGACGGCGTCAAGAAGGTCATCCGGGAACCCTAAAAGCGGCGAGTTGACGGCGTCACACTCCATAACGTGACGCCGTCAGATCTAAAAATCTATATATAGTTTTGCAATTCTTTGTCATTAGTGTGGAACTTATTGGGGAACTTTGTGTGTGAAAACCCTAGGACGAATTTCGCAGCTCTTTCAAGGCTTTTTGCCTTGAGATCTTCCATGTTACATTGAAGATAAGTCATCAATTAATCATTCAATATGTCTATGTGTTGTTTGATTCTATCTTGTTCTTGTCTTTTGTTTAACATGCTAGGCTAGATTTATCTTGTGTTTGCTTATATCTAATGAAACCTAGCTATTGATTATTGGTTATTAGTGTGTTATTAGTTGTATTGGATGATTGTTTATCTATGTTAGGCTTAAGAAAACTGGCTAACTTCCTAATTGGTAACTTGCTTGAACGTCTTAAGAAACATGAACCAATGCGTACTAAAGGTTTTTATGGTTGTATTTAATGCACAAGCGAATTCTAGTGATCCCATGTTAGGAGCTTCCTAGCCGGCTCGACATAGGAGTGAAGTAGGAGCTTGTAGAGTTGGGGAAGTACGTACGCCACCCCACGAATGGTATTAAGGAATACACCCGTCATCCACGCAACTAATACACACTAATCAACCGGTAAAAGATAGTTAGGGAGTAAGGAAATCTAAGTAAACACATTTCCCTCCACATAAGTTTTCACCAACATTTTCATTTTTGTTATTTTATTTTATTTGCATTCGTAGTAATTTGGGTTAGTTGACTAGCAACTAATTCCGCCCACTCTTTCAAACCCGAGATTTTACTTGCTTTCATAAAAATATAAAAACATAAAAAGAATCTTCTCTCACCCTTAGACCTATTAGAGTAATTTTTCATACCTAACGAACACTATTCCCTGTGGAGAACGATCAATCCCCTGTACTTACCACTACACTATACTACATCGGTCAGGTACACTGCCTGGTGGGGTTGTAAGCCTCTTGAGATCCCTCGAGAGGTAAAACCTGTTGTAAGGTTGCAAAACCACGCATCAAGTTTTTGGCGCCGCTGCCGGGGAATAGTTATTGTTTAGGTTGAATTTTTATTTTATTAGGTCTACTCACTAGATTCCTTTCTAGTGAGATTTTTATTTTCTTTTTCTAGGATTTTCTTTAGACTATCTTTTTCTTTGTGTCTTTGTTCGTAAAAGAAATTTCCATTGACTCTTCTGTTCACCATTATGGAGAACGTGAATCCACTACATAATCTACCCCTTCCACTCCAAAATGACATCTTTATGTTCCGTCGACATAATGGTGAATCTTTTTCTGATACATGGACTCGTTTCAAATACTTATTAAAAAAGGTCTTTCATCATGGTCTTGACTTATTGTTTCCACTTCAAATCTTTTACACTCGTATCGACCGCCAAACCCAGCAGGAGATTGAAAATATGGAAGATGGGAAAATGTGGGATTATGGTGATGAAGAGGCATGGGAAATCTTTGAGATTCTCGCCCAAAAAAGAAGTGGAACATGTGACCCAAAAAATGCAAGCTTAGACCTATTTGGTATTTGGATAAATCAATCGGAAGGTTTGTTTAGGAATGAGGTGGGTAGAGTTGAGCCACCTAGTTGCATGTCATGGTTAGGCACTACCATAATACTGGATGAACACATAGGTGACCTTGATGTGATGGAGGATTTAGCCGAACATGATCACATTAATCAAAAAGACCTAGGTTTTATGATCGATGACGATGAATCTCAAGAAACACATGATGAATCTTTTGGGCAATTTGAATATAGCAGTCAGAATATTGAGGATGATCCTTATGATTCGGATATAGAAGTTGAGATGCCTAGAGAAGCACTTGAGATACTAGGGAAAATGTTAGGGTTAGATTCTACTAAAACACATGATGAGGATATAGGTGATCTTGACACAAGGAATGATGAGGTAAGTAACATAAGCCCACCAAGTACCCCACAAGTCCTACCATCATTTGAGGCACACACACCGCCCGTGACTTACCTGGAAGAAGTTGAGGAGACTATAGGAACCCCAATAGAGGTAGAGCCCTTGGACCAAACACAACTAGAAGAAATAGTTTTGAATGATTTTAGTGATCACAACCTTTCTTTTAGTCCTATGGAAGTTCCTAGTTTTGATGAGCCGGAGCCTCAACCAAAACCGTTACCTAATCTTCCATCCTTGGATGAAAATTTAGGAATTGAATTAGGTCCCGATCCACCCATCAAAATATATAGTCCGGGTAGTCTTAAGTTTAAGGTAGTAGACATTAAGCCTTGTAGTGAGGAAGACAATATAGGAGTGAAAAATGACCTTACATGTCTACATCACCCATTCATGATTGATCACAAGAAACATTATGGGTTTAAACCGGGTCTATTGGGTCAAGATGGATTCCCAATTAGGAGTCTCTCGAAGTTGTTAGAAAATGATCCCTTTTTAGGAGAACACTTTAACTCACCCATTGACCAAAGTGAACTAGGTAAGGTTATGATGAAAGGAGCACACCCCTTTGAGCATATAATTCATCCACCAATCTTTCCTCACGCGGCATACTTCCACCAAGTTGGTGTGTATCGCTACTATCACCCGCACTTAATCCTAAGTGTAGGGAAAACCTCTCCTTTATCCATTAAATAAGGGTAGAGTCAGGCTCATGGCTCGAAAAAAACAAGCGCTTCTTGGGAGGCAACCCAAGCTTTATTTATTTGTTTGTTTGTTTGTTTATTTGATTTTATTTGTTTCCGTATGTGTGTTTAATTTTTATTATTATTGATTCATGTTCAAAAGTAATTTGTGAAAATGCTTTATTTTGTTTTTAACTTCGTCTTAACTACATATAAAGGTATTTTGCAAAAGTTAAGTGTAAGGGAAATCTAAATCGGTTTATTAGAACACAAATGAACATGAATCGTAATAATAATAAATTAACATACATATTAGTATTTGTTTGAGTCAAATGCTTGTATCGAGTCATAATGATGTTTTGCAGGATTTCCAGGAAGTAAGGTATAGGTTTTTCCAAAATTTTTCCGGAAACGTAACATGAGAATTCTGTCAGATCATATCTGACGGCGTCAGGCTTTACAACCTGACGGCGTCAGGTTTAATTTTCTGGAATTTTTTGAAAGTTTTGTTTTCTTAAAAAGTTTTTATTAAATCTATAACTTATAATCTCCAGGAATCTGCAAAATTATCATTCCACAAGCATTATATCCTTATATATAGAGTTTATCCCGCCGATGTTATGCAGGTTTTCGTGTTTGTTTTCTCAGGTTTAACAGGTTATTTTGGACAAGGAGATGTTTTTGGATCAAGCTTATGGCGATGCATTAGTCATGGAGCTTCAACATTCTCTTTGGAAGAAGATCTAACCGTGTTACTTCATTATCCACCGAGCGAATCTGGGGAGTATTTGATTTCATTCTTTTACTTTATGCTTTTACATTTGTTATTTGAACATTGGGGACAATGTTCATCTTAAGTGTAAGGGGGGTAAAAGTACGATTAGAGAATGCTCTTACGCTTGATTTTTGTTTGTTTAATGGTAGATGTGTAATAAAACTGAGATAAATACCTGTTAGGGCAATTTTAGTGCCAAATTTAAAATTTTTTACAACATATAGGAGTGAAACTTTGATCTTAATGAGCGTCTCACGGATAGGAGTTATATGACTAGCACAAAAACCGTACCACTAAAAAATTTTCCACCCCCAAATATGTGAGGTTCGCCCCTAGAATTGGTAGGAAAAGCATTTATGCTATGATGTGTGTACCGGTAGCACTTAGATTCTAGAACTTGCGTTAGGACCATTCCGATGCCACAAGTGAGACTACATTCGTGTAGTTAGATTTACTACATGATAAGAGGCATTAGGATTAACCCATTGTTTTACACCTGTGTTTTTGTTATAATTACATTGGCTACATTGTTCAAGTAATTCTCCCACACCCTTTGCGTTGTACTCATTTTTAGTACACGATACCCCAAGTACACCCCTCAGAGCCTATCTTTTCGTTTCGACCTTTAAGCATTTTACTTAAAGGAAGAATTTGTTACACCCCACTAAAATGTACACCCAAATCGCCTTAGCCTACCTTGTATGCACTCATTTTTAGTGAATTATTGTGACAACATTTGTTTAAACCCCAAGTTAATTATCTAATTGATTACATGGTTGCTAAGTCGAGTCATATCCTTGTACATATTATTTTGGGACGATTGGGACTCATGGGTAAAGTACTAGTGTAATGAAGTAATGGGGAAGAACATCATTTATTACCCCCATATGTGCTAAATATTTTAAAAGTACTCCAAGTTTTTCAATTATCTTAATTCGAGTCATTAGAATAGTAATTGTAAAGTTATGTAAAAGTTCAAGTGTAAGGGGAATGCAATGCCCCTATGATGTATTATTTTGGATGGTAGGGCAAAAGTGTATGCAAAAAAAAAAAAAAAAAATCGAAAAAATCAAGAAAAATACAAAAAAATGAGAAAAAGAAAAGTAGAAAAAACATACGGACTACCATCCCGTTTCATTTTATGTTTATTTTATGTTTTTGTTATTTTGTTTTTAGCTTAAGATTGAGTCGAGTCTTGGCTTAGCAACATTGTATAGTACATGTAATTGATCAAGATCTTTAACTCGCCACCAGTAAAATATCCTTTATCCAACAAAACCGTGTTTTCCTTTTCCCTACACCTAACGTTATAACCCATTTAAAAGCCCTCTTTGATAGTTTATCTTAGGTGCTTACGCCTAGTGGAGGAGGTTTTCGATCCTTTCCCAAGCCTATGGTAATCTATTTGCTATGACAGGTAGTGAGAGATATTATCCGTTTTCATTTATGAGATTTATTTTGATGACACTTGAGAGATGTGAGTATCTAAACACTACTTGTGAGGTGCTAGTTTGTAATCTCCGTGCTTATTATGATTAAAGTGGAACGATTATTTGTTGTAATTACTTTTATGTTAGCATTAAATGACCCCTAACTTGTGTTTTGATTAGAATAAAAGCGCATTTGCTTGAGGACAAGCAAATCTCAAGTGTAAGGGTATTTGATGAAGCGAAAAGTGTACCGCTTTTAAGGGGTCATTTAAGCCCTAAATCGTATTTATTTGATCAAATATTGCCCTAAATCGTTCCTTTTGTCATTTTAGGTACTTTTGAGAAGAAATCTGGAAAAGGAGGCATTTTGGACGTTTTTGGAGCATAAAAGTGAAGAAAACGACAAAGTCTCAAAAATCGGCTGGAAGTTACCATTGACGGCGTCAGGATTATGCCTGGACGGCGTCATGGCTTGGCAAAAGTGGTGGATGTGGAATTTACTCATGATAAGCCAGTGAAAATTGTTTGGGAATTCTGACGGCGTCACCCTTTAATTTGATCAAGGTCGTCACGTTATAATTTAAAGAGGGACGGCGTCACGTTCATAGTCTGAGGGCGTCAAGCCTTGATAGGCCAGAACGGATTTTGGAGAGCTAATGAGGGACGGCGTCAAGAAGGTCATCCGGGAACCCTAAAAGCGGCGAGGTGACGGCGTCACACTCCATAACGTGACGCCGTCAGATCTAAAAATCTTTATATAGTTTTGCAATTCTTTGTCATTAGTGTGGAACTTATTGGGGAACTTTGTGTGTGAAAACCCTAGGACGAATTTCGCAGCTCTTTCAAGGCTTTTTGCCTTGAGATCTTCCATGTTACATTGAAGATAAGTCATCAATTAATCATTCAATATGTCTATGTGTTGTTTGATTCTATCTTGTTCTTGTCTTTTGTTTAACATGCTAGGCTAGATTTATCTTGTGTTTGCTTAGATCTAATGAAACCTAGCTATTGATTATTGGTTATTAGTGTGTTATTAGTTGTATTGGATGATTGTTTATCTATGTTAGGCTTAAGAAAACTGGCTAACTTCCTAATCGGTAACTTGCTTGAACGTCTTAAGAAACATGAACCAATGCGTACTAAAGGTTTTTATGGTTGTATTTAATGCACAAGCGAATTCTAGTGATCCCATGTTAGGAGCTTCCTAGCCGGCTCGACATAGGAGTGAAGTAGGAGCTTGTAGAGTTGGGGAAGTACGTACGCCACCCCACGAATGGTATTAAGGAATACACCCGTCATCCACGCAACTAATACACACTAATCAACCGGTAAAAGATAGTTAGGGAGTAAGGAAATCTAAGTAAACACATTTCCCTCCACATAAGTTTTCACCAACATTTTCATTTTTGTTATTTTATTTTATTTGCATTCGTAGTAATTTGGGTTAGTTGACTAGCAACTAATTCCGCCCACTCTTTCAAACCCGAGATTTTACTTGCTTTCATAAAAATATAAAAACATAAAAAGAATCTTCTCTCACCCTTAGACCTATTAGAGTAATTTTTCATACCTAACGAACACTATTCCCTGTGGAGAACGATCAATCCCCCGTACTTACCACTACACTATACTACATCGGTCAGGTACATTGCCTGGTGGGGTTGTAAGCCTCTTGAGATCCCTCAAGAGGTAAAACCTGTTGTAAGGTTGCAAAACCACGCATCACTTAAATTCTTCACGCTCAAGCTGAAGTGGTAAAAGAAGAAGACATCAAAAAGGAAAGGTTAGATGGCATGATACAGAAGAAATTCGAAACCCGTTCAGACGGAACTCTATGCTTCGAAGGTCGAAGTTGGTTACCACTTTATGGTGGCCTACGAGACTTGATCATGCACGAATCCCATAAATATAAATATTCCGTACATCCAGGATCTGATAAGATGTATCAGGATCTTAAACAACTCTATTGGTGGCCAAACATGAAAGCCGATATTGCAACATACGTTGGCAAATGTCTTACATGCTCCAAAGTAAAAGCCGAACATCAAAAACCATCCGGTCCATTACAACAACCAGAGATTCCTATGTGGAAATGGGAACGAATTACAATAGACTTCGTTATGACTCCATCTGGGTCATAGTTGATCGTCTCACAAAGTCCGCACACTTTTTACCAATTAAAGAGACATACAAAATGGATCAGTTAACCAGACTGTACATTAAAGAAGTAGTCTCGAGACATGGTGCACCAATATCTATCATATCTGACCGAGACGGCAGATTCATCTCAAACTTCTGGCAGTCACTCCAAGACGCCTTTGGAACAAAACTAGACATGAGTACAGCGTATCACCCTCAGACCGATGGTCAGAGTGAACGAACCATTCAAACGCTGGAAGACATGCTTCGAGCTTGTATAATCGACTTTGGAAAAGGATGGGATACTCACCTGCCATTAGTCGAATTCTCATACAACAACAGTTATCACGTAAGTATCAAGGCAGCACCATTTGAGGCGCTTTACGGACGAAAGTGTCGTTCACCTGCCTGTTGGGCCGAGGTGGGAGATGTTCAACTCACTGGTCCAGAACTCATACGTGAAACAACGGAGAGGATTGTACAAATCAGGAATCGACTTCAAGCTGCAAGAGATTGACAGAAAAGTTATGCCGACACACAACGCAGACCCCAAGAATTCCAAGTCTGAGATAGGGTTATGCTAAAAGTATCGCCTTGGAAAGGCTTAATACGATTCGGTAAATGATGAGGCGAAAAGTGTACCGCTTTTAAGGGGTCATTTAAGCCCGAAATCGTATTTATTTGATCAAATATTGCCCTAAATCGTTCCTTTTGTCATTTTAGGTACTTTTGAGGAGAAATCTGGAAAAGGAGGCATTTTGGACGTTTTTGGAGCATAAAAGTGAAGAAAACGGCAAAGTCTCAAAACTGTGCTGAAAGTCACCTTTGACGGCGTCAACATTAACTCCAGACGGCGTCATGCCTTGGCAAGAAAAGTTGGATGTGAAATTTACTCATGACGGGCCAGTGAGTTTGCATGAGAATTCTGACGGCGTCACGCTTTAACTAAATCAAGGGCGTCACGGCTTAAATCAAAGAGGGACGGCGTCACGTTATAGGTCCGACGGCGTCAAGCCTTGATAAGCCAGAATGGATTTTTGAAGAGCTAAAGAGGGACGGCGTCAAGAAGGTCACCCGGGAACCCTAAAAGCGGCGAGGTGACGGCGTCACAATGCATAAGGTGACGCCGTCAGATGTCAAAGTCTATATATAGTTTTCTAATTTTTTGTCATTAAAAGAGAGCTTAGTGTGTGGAATTTTGGGATAAAACCCTAAGACGATTTTAGCTACTTTTTCAGGGCTTCTTGCCTTGAGATCTTCCATGTTTCATTGAAAGATAAGTTATCAATTAATCATTCAATATGTCTATGTGTTGTTTGATTCTATCTTATGCTTGTCTTTTGTTTAACATGTTAGGCTAATTTTATCTTGTGTTTGCTTAGATCTAATGAAACCTAGCTATTGATTATTGATTGTTAGTGTGTTGTTAGTTGTATTGGATGATTGTTTATCTATGTTAGGCTTAAGAAAACTGGCTAACTTCCTATTCGGTAACTTGCTTGAACGTCTTAAGAAACATGAACCAAACGCGTACTAAAGGTTTTTATGGTTGTATTTAATGCACAAGCGAATTCTAGTGATCCCATGTTAGGAGCTTCCTAGCCGGCTCGACATAGGAGTGAAGTAGGAGCTTGTAGAGTTTGGGGAAGTAAGTACGCCACCCCACGAATGGTATTAAGGAATACACCCGTCATCCACGCGACTAATACACACTAATTAACCGGTAAAAGATAGTTAGGGAGTAAGGAAATCTAAGTAAACACATTTCTCCACACATAAGTTTCTCACCACTTTTCATTTTTGTTATTTTATTTTATTTGCATTTGTAGTAATTTGGGTTAGTTGACTAGCAACTAATTCCGCCCACTCCTTCAAAACCCGAGATTTTACTTGCTTTCATAAAATTATAAAAAAACATAAAAAGAATCTTCCTCAACCCTTAGACCTAATTAGAGTAGCCTTTCACACCTAACGAACACTATTCCCTGTGGAGAACGATCAATCCCCCGTACTTACCACTACACTATACTACATCGGTCAGGTACACTGCCTGGTGGGGTTGTAAGCCTCTTGAGATCCCTCGAGAGGTAAAACCTGTTGTAAGGTTGCAAAACCCACGCATCAAGTTTTTGGCGCCGCTGCCGGGGAATAGTTATTGTTTAGGTTGAATTTTTATTTCTATTAGGTCTACTCACTAGATTCCTTTCTAGTGAGATTTTTATTTTATTTTTCTAGGTTTTCTTTAGTCTATCTATTTTCTTCGTGTCTTTGTTCGTAACCATTACCGTCCGACATCATGGAAGATGGTAATATCCTTAACCCCCACAACCCACCACCACAACAACCACCACCACCTCCTAGAGCCCGTACTTTAGGAGAGTATTCCCGTCCTAGCCACCACGGCTATCGAAACACCATTGAGCTCACTCAAGGAGCCAATATCACACCCTTGCGATCCGACACCATCCGGTTGGTGCAAAGCGGATGCGCATTCCATGGACTTCGTTCTGAAGATCCTAATCAACATCTCAAGGACTTTCTTAAAATCGTTGATTCTATAGACCTTGATGTTGCCACTCGAGAGACGACCCGATTGCGTCTCTTCCAATTCTCTCTGCGGGACCAAGCTAGTCAGTGGCTAGAACGTCAACCCGCAGGATCCATCACCTCTTGGGATGATCTCACCACTCGTTTCCTTGCTCAGTTTTTCCCACCGGGAAGAACTACCAAGCTAAGGAATGATATCTTGATGTTCCAACAACGTCAAGGCGAAACTCTCTACGAGGCATGGACTCGATTCAAGGACTTACTCCAAAAAGTCCCTCACCATGGCATAGAACTTTGGCTCCAAGTCCAAATCTTCTATGACCATATCAATCTCTCCACAAGGCAAACCATTGACCAATCGGTCGGTGGCAAGCTACGTGATCTAAGTGCGGAACAATCATGGGCTCTCCTAGAGGATCTTGCTCTTTATGACAACGAAAGTTGGAGTGATCCCCGTGATTTGAATAAAACGGTCAAGGCAATATCTTTGCCTTCTAACAATTCAAGCACTTCCGACCGTAGGATCATAGAACTTGAAGACCAAGTCAAGTTTCTCATGAAATCCTACGAGGCTCCTAAACCTTCAAGCCAAGTGAACAAAATCACTTCTTCATGTGAATTATGTAGTGGTCCCCACGACACTCGTGATTGCATGGAACTCCCCGAACAAGCTTTTGCGGACTACGCATCCTCGCGTACCGACGGAGCGGGAGACAAGTGGTACACTTTCAAGCCCGAGCCAAACCATTATGGTGATTCATACAACCCCTCATGGAAAAATCACCCGAACCTTAGGTGGAAACAAAACCAAAACACACAACAACCCAATTCTTCCAACCCACCTAATCGTTTCCAATCAAGCGGTTCCAACTCGAACCGTACTTTCAACAACAATCCTTCCGGCAATGGTAGTACCAATAACTTTGAAGGATTGATGTCTCAATTTATGGCATCTCAAGAAGCTCGGATAGCTAGATTCGAGACTGAATTCAATCAACAACAAACTGAGATGACCAATAAAATTGACAACTTGTTGAAAGCCCTCCATAACCAAGTGTTATCACCTCCACATAAGGACGCTAGGAACACAAATAGCGGACCCCAAGTCAAAGACCCTTCTTCATCCAAACATGTCCACTTCGTCAACATTGTCACTATTAAACCAATCGATAGGAGCATGGAAGAAAGTGAACCAAAGGATGAGGATAGGAAAGTCGAGGTTGATAAGGAAGTTAGGACAAGTGAGATTGAAGAAGTAGATGATGATGAGGACTACTTCAATAGGCTACCCACTAAGGAAGAGCGTGCATATCATACAAACTTATTCGATGACCCCGAGACACCATACTTCCTAGGTAGACCAATCATAGAAATAGGCGACCCTTCTAATCTCAACATACCATGCAACATAGGGCATCTACATGTGTGGAAAGCTTATATCGACCTTAGATCACCCATAAACGTCATGACTAGAGCCCACTACAACTTGATAATGAAAAATCAACTTGGGTATAGGATGTTCCCTGACAAGGGTTGGATGAGTAACTTCACGGGAAGAGTTAAGGGATTACCGGTTATTGTAGGAAACTTCACCTATGTCACCGACTTTGTAATTGTAGAAGATATCCGTCCAATAGTCGATGCATCCTTGACTCAAGTGGTTTTTGGAAAACCATTTGTTGAGGTCTCTAGAATGACTTATGAACCTTCCTTGGGGATAGTTAGATTTAAGGATGAGACCGATGAAGTAAGCTACCAAATGCCATATAAGATAGAACAATTCCAACACTTGTCAAATGTTGAGAAGGAGCTTAAACAAGCAGTCTACTATAGGAATGATAAGGATAGAAGTAAAGGAGTAGACTATGTTATGGAAAGGATATTCGGTTTCTACAAGGATTGTTTGAAATTAGGACCGGAATATAAAACCGGGAAGGAGAATGGCCTAGGAACCGTGACCGAGGATGGAGTCACGTAATGTACGTGACTTTGAGTCTAGCTACAAGACTCGTTAATAAAGAAAAGCGCTTCTTGGGAGGCAACCCAATCTTTATTTGTTTTATTTGCTTTGTGTGTTCATTTGTTTGTGTGTTTGTTTTATTTGTTTCCGTATGTGTGTTTAATTTTTATTCTTATTGATTCATGTTCAAAAACTAATTTGTGAAAATGCTTTATTTTGTTTTTAACTTCGTCTTAACTACATATAAAGGTATTTTGCAAAAGATAAGTGTAAGGGAAATCTAAATCGGTTTATTAGAACACATATGAACATGAATCGTAATAATAATAAATTAACATACATATTCGTATTTGTTTGAGTCAAATGCTTGTATCGAGTCATAATGATGTTTTGCAGGATTTCCAGGAAGTAAGGTAAAGGTTTTTCCAGAAATTTTCCGGAAACTTAAAATGAGAATTTTTGTCAGGTCATTTCTGACGGCGTCAGGGTTTATAACCTGACGGCGTCAGATTTAATTTTCAGAAATTTTTGAAAGTTTTGTTTTTAAAAAAAAAGTTTTTATTAAATCTCCAACTTATAATCTCCAGGAATCTGCAAAATTATCATTCCACAAGCATTATATCCTTATATATAGATTTTATCCCGCCGATGTTATGCAGGTTTTCGTGTTTGTTTTCTCAGGTTCAACAGGTTACTTTGGACAAGGAAATGTTTTGAATCAAGCTTATGGCGATGCATTAGTCATGGAGCTTCAACATTCTCTTTGGAGGAAGATTTAACCGTGTAATTTCATTATCCACCGAGCGAATCAGGGGAGTATTTGATTTCATTCTTTTACTTTTTACTTCTACATCTTGTTATTTGAACATTGGGGACAATGTTCATCTTAAGTGTAAGGGGGGTAAAAGTACGACTTTAGAGAATACAATTGCGCTTGATTTTTGTTTGTTTAATAGTAGATGTGTAATAAAACTGAGAGAAATACTTGTTAAGGTAATTTTAGTGCCAAATTTAAAATTTTTTACAACATATAGGAGTGAAACTTTGATCTTAATGAGCGTCTCACGGATAGGAGTTATATGACTAGCACAAAAACCGTACCACTAAAAAATTTTCCACCCCCAAATATGTGAGGTTCGCCCCTAGAATTGGTAGGAAAAGCATTTATGCTATGATGTGTGTACCGGTAGCACTTAGATTCTAGAACTTGCGTTAGGACCATTCCGAGGCCACAAGTGAGACTACATTCGTGTAGTTAGATTTACTACATGATAAGAGGCATTAGGATTAACCCATGTTTTACACCTGTGTTTTTGTTATAATTACATTGGCTACATTGGTCAAGTAATTCTCCCACACCCTTTGCGTTGTACTCATTTTTAGTACACGATACCCCTAGTACACCCCTCAGAGCCTATCTTTTCGTTTCGACCTTTAAGCATTTTACTTAAAGGAAGAATTTGTTACACCCCACTTAAATGTACACCCAAATCGCCTTAGCCTACCTTGTATGCACTCATCTTTAGTGCATTATTGTGACAACATTTGTTTAAACCCAAGTTAATTATCTAGTTGATTACATGGTTGCTAAGTCGAGTCATATCCTTGTACATATTGTTTTGGGACGATTGGGACTCATGGGTAAAGTACTAGTATAATGGAGTAATGGGGAAGAACATCATTTATTACCCCCATATGTGCTAAATATTTTTAAAGTACTCCAAGTTTTTCAATTATCTTAATTCGAGTCATTAGAATAGTTATTTGTAAAGTTATGTAAAAGTTCAAGTGTAAGGGGAATGCAACGCCCCTATGATGTATTATTTTGGATGGTAGGGCAAAAGTGTATGCAAAAAAAAAAAAAAAAAAAAAAAAAAAAAAAAAAAAAATCGAAAAATCAAGAAAAATACAAAAAAATGAGAAAATGAAAAATAGAAAAAACATACGGACTACCATCCCGTTTCATTTTATGTTTATTTTTATGTTTTTGTTATTTTGTTATTTTGTTTCTAGCTTAAGATCGAGTCAAGTCTTGGCTTAGCAGCATTGTATAGTACATGTAATTGATCAAGATCTTTAACTCGCCACCAGTAAAATATCCCTTATCCAACAAAACCGTGTTTTCCTTTTCCCTACACCTAACGTTATAACCCATGTAAAAGCCCTCTTTGATAGTTTATCTTAGGTGCTTACGCCTAGTGGAGGAGGTTTTCGATCCTTTCCCAAGCCTATGGTAATCTATTTGCTATGACAGGTAGTGAGAGATATTATCCGTTTTCATTTATGAGATTTATTTTGATGACACTTGAGAGATGTGAGTATCTAAACACTACTTGTGAGGTGCTAGTATGTAATCTCCGTGCTTATTATGATTGAAGTGGAACGATTATTTGTTGTAATTACTTTTATGTTTGCATTAAATGACCCCTAACTTGTATTTTGATTAGAATAAAAGCGCATTTGCTTGAGGACAAGCAAATCTCAAGTGTAAGGGTATTTGATGAGGCGAAAAGTGTACCGCTTTTAAGGGGTCATTTAAGCCCGAAATCGTATTTATTTGATCAAATATTGCCCTAAATCGTTCCTTTTGTCATTTTAGGTACTTTTGAGGAGAAATCTGGAAAAGGAGGCATTTTGGACGTTTTTGGAGCATAAAAGTGAAGAAAACGGCAAAGTCTCAAAACTGTGCTGAAAGTCACCTTTGACGGCGTCAACATTAACTCCAGACGGCGTCATGCCTTGGCAAGAAAAGTTGGATGTGAAATTTACTCATGACGGGCCAGTGAGTTTGCATGAGAATTCTGACGGCGTCACGCTTTAACTAAATCAAGGGCGTCACGGCTTAAATCAAAGAGGGACGGCGTCACGTTATAGGTCCGACGGCGTCAAGCCTTGATAAGCCAGAATGGATTTTTGAAGAGCTAAAGAGGGACGGCGTCAAGAAGGTCACCCGGGAACCCTAAAAGCGGCGAGGTGACGGCGTCACAATGCATAAGGTGACGCCGTCAGATGTCAAAGTCTATATATAGTTTTCTAATTTTTTGTCATTAAAAGAGAGCTTAGTGTGTGGAATTTTGGGATAAAACCCTAAGACGATTTTAGCTACTTTTTCAGGGCTTCTTGCCTTGAGATCTTCCATGTTTCATTGAAAGATAAGTTATCAATTAATCATTCAATATGTCTATGTGTTGTTTGATTCTATCTTATGCTTGTCTTTTGTTTAACATGTTAGGCTAATTTTATCTTGTGTTTGCTTAGATCTAATGAAACCTAGCTATTGATTATTGATTGTTAGTGTGTTGTTAGTTGTATTGGATGATTGTTTATCTATGTTAGGCTTAAGAAAACTGGCTAACTTCCTATTCGGTAACTTGCTTGAACGTCTTAAGAAACATGAACCAAACGCGTACTAAAGGTTTTTATGGTTGTATTTAATGCACAAGCGAATTCTAGTGATCCCATGTTAGGAGCTTCCTAGCCGGCTCGACATAGGAGTGAAGTAGGAGCTTGTAGAGTTTGGGGAAGTAAGTACGCCACCCCACGAATGGTATTAAGGAATACACCCGTCATCCACGCGACTAATACACACTAATTAACCGGTAAAAGATAGTTAGGGAGTAAGGAAATCTAAGTAAACACATTTCTCCACACATAAGTTTCTCACCACTTTTCATTTTTGTTATTTTATTTTATTTGCATTTGTAGTAATTTGGGTTAGTTGACTAGCAACTAATTCCGCCCACTCCTTCAAAACCCGAGATTTTACTTGCTTTCATAAAATTATAAAAAAACATAAAAAGAATCTTCCTCAACCCTTAGACCTAATTAGAGTAGCCTTTCACACCTAACGAACACTATTCCCTGTGGAGAACGATCAATCCCCCGTACTTACCACTACACTATACTACATCGGTCAGGTACACTGCCTGGTGGGGTTGTAAGCCTCTTGAGATCCCTCGAGAGGTAAAACCTGTTGTAAGGTTGCAAAACCCACGCATCAGTAAACGAGGAAAACTAAACCCAAGATACATCGGACCATTTAAAATCCTAGCCAGGGTTGGTCCGGTGGCGTACAGACTTGAGCTTCCATCAGAACTCAGTAGTGTACACCCCACTTTTCATGTATCTAATCTAAAGAAATGCTTATCAGACGAATCACTTGTCATTCCACTCGATGAAATCCAACTCAATGACGATCTACAATTCATCGAGGAACCAGTAGAAATCATGGACCGAGAGGTCAAACAACTCAAACAAAGCCGAATTCCAATTGTCAAAGTTCGTTGGAACTCACGACGTGGTCCAGAATACACATGGGAACGAGAGGACCAGATACGTCAGAAATACCCACATCTTTTTACCAACAATGCTTCTACACCCAACGCAAATTGATCTACGGGACGGATCTCTCTTAAGGGGTGGAGACTGTAACAATTCGCATTTCAGGTTAATTTCAATTCCCGAAATTTTTACTATTCACTTTCACTATTCATTTCCAAAATTTTTATTTCATATCCTCATAAGTTAAAATATTTCCATGACAAAGTGAAAGTTTGACGCTCATCAGGTCATTTTCGCAAAAGTTATTAAGAAACTATACGTTTGGTTTAAACGCCATTTAAACATCCTGCGCATAACGAAAACTAACTGCGACAATTTTTCTCGCATCAGTTTAATTGTTAGTACACTCACAATCAATTAGGAAATTTTTGATAATTAAGTTAAAATGTTACCAAATAGACCGTGTGTCTTACAGAACTAAACTTGCGTTTCAAGCACTTTTACTTATCCGTAACCTTAGCCTATACCTGCACCATATTTTCTAAGTAATTTAGAAGCTTTTATATTATTGGAAAGTTCAACATATTTTTCCCTCCTCCTTTGACCAAAAATCATTCCTTGATTTTAAAAATCATTCCTTGATTTTTAACACTTACGGTTTTATGTCTAAAGGACATTTAACACCAACCGACACTAGACTGAACCCAGTCTAGACATTATAGGCCATTTTAATTCATTATCGTCATATTAAAAAAAGTTACACTTTACTTTTCTCAGTTTTACGCAACTTTCGTACGTTTTACGTTTTACGCGTTTTAGACCCGCGTTTCCAGTTTTAACAGCGTTTAAGCAACCCGATGGAACTTACCATTCATTTTATATTTTATTATGTAGTATAATGATAAGTTAAATCATTCCTACAAGTTTCGTATTTTTACGATATCCGGTTTTACGTTTCATGACCTAACAACTTACAGTTAGCGATTAACGGAACCAAAACTAACTCCATAAGTAGGATAATACCAAAACCAACCAAGTCATCTTATCCTAAGCCTTTGAACCGCCAATGGTGGGGGGGGGGGAGTCATCCCTTGTGTGGCTTGATCTTATGCTTTGTGCCCTAGGATGATTACATGTGCTAAACTTCTCATGTAAGCTTTAGAAAAAGTCTTGCAAATAACCTCCTTAAGGCACCTTACTAGACACCTTCCTAACCTCCTTAACTCACTATAAAGACCCCCTCCTCTCCCCATTGTTGCCGCCCCATGTATAATACACAAACACCTTTCATTTGCTAGTTTAATTCAAGTATTATCAAAAAGATACAAGTGTTATATCAATCCAAAAACTCTTGTTAAGTTTTTATTGATCCAAAGCCCTAGTTCTTCTTCCTTTTGGTGATCTTTCATCCACACAAGAAGAGTTGTAGTAGAAGTCTTCATGTGCTTTTCCAAGTAATCAAAGAAGTAGGAAGCTAGTTCTTGATCAATCAAAGTCCTATCCTTGTTCTTAATTTCCTTTCATTAGAATGCCAAAAGTTGTAAGAAACACTAACACATTTTCTTGCTCAATATCATTTTAATGCTTATTATGCTTCATTCATACTATATATGGTCTTTGTCTTATGTTCATGATGTATAAAAACCCTTAAAACAAGTTAAGAACACTATATGTTAACCTATGTTAAGTAATCAAGGAAAGTAGAGACTTATATTGTGAAATTCGACCAAAATGGTATAAACATGATATTGGACAAATACCTACTGTAATAGAGGACTTTAAAAGGAAAACATAGCAATTTGAATCATCGAAAACAAGTACACGAGTCAAAAGTTATGGCCAAAAGAAGTTAGCTAAACTAAAACACCAAAACTGCCAACAACAAGCTGTTAAGCAGCTGACCATTTTAAACGAGGCCCTTCTGGTCCGTTTCATCTAAAAGTTTAACCACAAAAGTTGTCCGGAACGATGTTTTCTTCCAAAGAAAGAACCTCGTCCCCTGAAAACGCATAACGCGCGAGATTTTTCTTAAAATTCTTAATAGCCCCTATATAAGTACCTAAATGATCATGTAACAGGTCACGGCTAATTAAAACCAAGAGGCCTACTAGCCTTAAGCCGAGACCACATCCACAGCTAAGGCCAATGATGAGTCTCAAGACCATGGTAGCCCCGACCAAATCCACGGCAAGGACCTTAAGGCTTTCTAAGCCGAAATCATGAACTAAAGTGTTAGTAATAACATAACCAACCAATTTGGATCTACTCCATCAATAGACTATGAGGTTTTGCAAATAATATCACATCCGTACGAGACTTAATGAACTTATAAAGATAACCATCTTCATTCAAAATAAACTTTCCTAAGTTTATTCAACTTTCGGACATGTAACGTTTAAAGACCAAAAACATATAATTCTATCGAATACTACAACACTAGGGAGCTTCATGTGATGAGTTTCATTTGGGTAAACGGATCGACGAGTTGCTGGATTTATGAATTAAAGTGTCCTAGCTCTTCGAACGTTTTCTACATGACCTCTGAATTATGATGGCCCGAACGGTAGTACAAGATATACAAACTAAACACGTTTCATAAACCATCTTTATACAACGACCTACACGACACACTAAGTACTACATCATGAACAATATGCAAGACATATATAGGCTCGTCTTTGTATACTTAGACATTATTCCAAACCTAAGTCGCAACATTCTATTGTAGGTTGCACTTAGAGATTTTCCAGCTCATCCATCAAACTCATTAAGGCACTAAAACGCAATCCAACTCACGGTGAGTTCATAGCCCCACTTTCCATTACTTAATTGTTTTACAAACCCTAGGGGGAATACATGCTATTTTAACCGAACACAACACTTTGAAATTGTATGCTATATGATTGTTTTATTATCACTAAGTACCATCCTTGCCAATCCTAGGCCCCATATCATGAACCATTTATTGACCGGTGATTCGCGAAAATCAATGCATAAATATATTTTTAAGGAAACACAAGTGAAGTATGTGTAACCCGGGTCGTTTTCCCAACGAAGGAGTGAATGGAATTTTGTGATTTTGAGTTCGTGAAACGTGTCGTGAATAGTGAAATAAGAGATATTTTGGATTTCTATGCTAAAATATGTAAACATAAACTAAAAACGACTTATAAAAAATCTACTATAAGCTAAAAAAAAAATTCTATCTAATAAAAAAAAAGGACCAAAATAAGCTACTGAAAAGCTATCTAAAAGCTAATAAAAGAATCTAAAAAATGTGGAACAAGTATATAAGCAATCCAACAGTAAAAGTACAAATTTTCAGAACAAATAAGCTTGTAATGAACTTATGGAAATTCAAAAACATGGGCTGAATTAGGCAAAATTCATTAAAAATTTCAGCCAACTAAGGTGATTTTGCAGCTTAGAAAAAGCTGTTAAAAATCTAATAGAAAAATTCAAAAAAATGTGGACTAAGTGCACTAGCAACCCAAGATTTTTAGTACCAAGTTTGAGGTTAAAAGGGCTTATAATGAAGAAATGAAAAATGAAAAACTAAAGCTGATCTGAGCAATAATTATGAAAAAAGTGCAGAATTTGCAACTGTTAAAAAGCTGTTAAAAAGCAAATAGAAAAATTCAAAAAAATATGGAATAAGTGCACTAGAAACCCAATATTATCAGTACCAAGTTTGAGCTTAAAAGGGCATATAATGAAGAAATGAAAAATGAAAAACTAGGGCTGAAAATTGCAAAATCAGAATATGCAGTCTGCTGTAACTAATGTGGACTGATTTAAGCTTATTTGAACAAGGCATTAAGGGAACTAAACCAGTTACTCAGACTTAACTTAATGGACAAAATGGAGCAAAGAAATGGCACAAGAAAAGCTCAAAATAGCTTATTGCTATTTTGAGCTTATTTGCTCAGTTCTAATCCTAAGCTTGTCACAATCCATTCAAAACTATGATATCTATCAAATTAGCTTAAAACAACTTACAAACACCTTATTTCAACTAAATTAAGAAAAATTAAAGTTCCTAGAATGGTAAATGAACAGTGATAGCTACTATGCACCTAAAATAAGCTTAATCCAAACACCCCATAAAAAGAGTCTGTTTTGGATTTTCAAATGAAACAGACCAAAATAAGCTAAGATTTTGATATATTAAGATTATACTAAGCTAATTAAGTACTAAAAAGCATATTTCCAATAATGATAAGCACTGAAATAAGCTCTATCTATTTTAAGCTATTTTTAGCATTTTTGAAGGTTTTTAAGCAAAAACTATATTCAGCCACTACAACCTATTAAATTAAAAGCAAATATCCCTAACTATAGCAAATAAGCTGAGAAAATTCAAATATGCAGTAAAATAAGCTGATGAACAGTATCTTTGACTTGTGTTGACTTTTTGGCTATTATGAAATTGAAATTGATTAAACCGAATAACTCAAAGTAGGAACTCACAATAAGCTACAAGGACCTTAAATAAGCTAAATGAAGCAGAACAGAGGGTTTTTAAAATGTAAACAACAATTAAGTTAAACTACTGAATGAAATTAGAACTTGAATTATCATTAAAATAGTACAAAGTTTTGGAACTGAAGTTGAAACTGAAATTTAAAATTACAACAATATGAGATTAACTAAACATTAAAGCTTGTTCTAAATTTGACCTTAAACTTAATTACACTACTCCTATTTTAAACTAAAATTCTACTCCTCATTAGCTAACTCCTCATTCTGTGTGCTGAGGAGGACTTTTATAGTCTTCAAAAACTTCTCACTGGGTGTCTCTGAGCAAATCCCAGCTATTGGATTAGCTTGTGATCATCTCAGCCTTTAATTCCCATTTTGGCGGGAAAGTTGGTCAAGTGGATTTCCTGCTTGGCATGTAGCATCAAGTGAAGAGGTACTAGCTATTGGAGGGGGGGGGGAAGGCGTGTAGCAGAGAAAAGCATGGGAAATTGTTGTCCGGGGTTGCTTTTGGTCTGGGGAAAGGAAAAATGGTGGTATTGGCGGGCAATGGTTTTGGGAAGGGTGGATTGACCAGGGTCAAACCTGGTATTAGCTAAAAAGGACGGGGTGTGGGTTTTATTGGATTGGGCTTGGGTTTGTTATTTGGTTGGGCTGGGTTTAGTTAAAGGTTTATTTGTTTAGTGGTTAGGATAAAAGGGTTAGGGTTTTAGTTTAGGATTAGTTTTAAGTTAAGGGATCAACTTTGCCAATTTTATAAATTCAGGACCATTTTTGCAATGTTGACATGATCCAAGGGTTGACTTTGACCTTTTGAGCACATTTTTGATCCAAACTTGTAAATTCTCCCACGGCCTCGGCTTTTCACGACTTTCCAATCTCGTGCTCGGTTTTGTCCGTTTTTGCCCCGTTTTCATTCCTTTTGTACCTAAAACACATAAAAACACAAACCAAGAATTTTTGCAACAATATTTGGTCTATTTGGGTGTTTTTGGTCATTTTTGTGTCTTATATGGGCATAAAATGATGAGTAAATAGGCACTCATCATCCCCCCACACTATCAATTGCTAGTCCCTAGCAATCCGATCATATAAAGTAATGACAGGATCAAAAGAATACCAAGCATACCCCGTTTCGACTTTTTATTCATTGCAAGAAATTTAAACTGGAACAAAAATAGATAACATGCTTGATTTCCAAAAATTGTATCATGGAACGGGATTCACACAAAATGGTTGTCTCCAGGGAATTGTAATCGTCATCCTCTTTTTTATACTCCCAACTAAGCTTAAACTCAATGTGCAAATGTTTTTGTAAAATGCTAACGCTACTTATACTAATAATCTATGTAAGCCGAAACATAACTTTTCACTCCCACAATTTATTCAAGTTAGGCGAGTGTGCTCATTTTCAAAATTTTGACCTCAAAAATCGACATTTATTATGGTTGTTATTTGTTTAAGTAAAATACTAATTTACCGGGAACCTCAAAAATCTAAGGATCGAAAAGGGCCTTTTTCATGTAGCGGTTTTCTTCTCGGCACATCCCAAACCAGTTGGTTTTAGGTGACCAGGCTTTTGACACCCCACAGAGAATAGTACCGGAATCAGCAAAATTTTTATTTCAAAGATTTTGGATATTCCCACTAAGCTAGTATTAAATACTTAAATAAATAACAACAAACGATCATTTAGAGATTAGAGATTCAAAGGTGCGATCACTCCATGTAATGGCTTTCTTCTCAGCACATCCCAAACCAATTGGTTTTAGGTGACCAGGCTTTTGACACCTCACAGAGAATAGTACCGGAGCTTTCGGGGTCTTTGAAATCAACAATCTACTAAATTACCGTTTAACCTTTATGACAAAATTGACGAATCCTAGTTCAACTCTCGATTTAAATTTAAGAAAAAGCAAGTTTCCTACATTTATTAACATATACATCTTTATTTTTGCAACATCAAAACTTATTGCATTTTGCAATATTATTCCATTATTTTTATTTTTTATTATTATTATTTTTTTTCATATTCTCATTTTTTTCATTCATTTTTTTCATTTTATATATATATATATAAATATATATATATATATATATATGCTTTCTCAAAATTTAAAATAAAAAGTTGAACTCGGACTCTATATCAAAATTGTATAAAAATTTGTTTTGCATAACAACATGATTTTAACGTCCAAACGTTTGAAAACAGCACTAAGTTATTCAGATTAGGAGCTCCTGGGAGAAAAAGCCATAGATTACTTGTATAAGCTCTAAAGAGAACCAACTACTCTACGCTTAGCATTTTCATTTGCACAAATTGTAAAACCTTAGTCTAATCGTTAAGGAAGCAGCCAGATCAACACTCTGGCAGAGTCAGGATTCCCTTTGTTCTAACCTAATCAAGACTAAACATTTTTTTTATGTGCAAAGCACTTCTTTTTCATGCAATTTCTTATTTAAAAACGAAATTTTTTTTTAAAATTTTGGTAAAAAATGGGGGTACTAGGGCACTAGAAGGTACACATGTGACAAAATTCGCGAGAATTCCCCCCACACTTAGAATTGAATATTGCCCTCAATATTCAAAGTACCGGCTATTATGCCGATACTTAGAACGTAAAAAGGTAATACTAATAGCCAAGTGTGTGACAGAATTCTCTTATTCACAAACAGGATTAAAAAGATATCCCTAGATAATCGTTAGCAAAAAGATCGGATATTGGGCGGATGGATTGAAAACACGCGCATCAATCATCACGATCTAAGGGAAACCAGAAAACAAGAGCAAACAACACACAAAACAAAGCACAGTAGAGGAATCCCCCCACACTTAGTGTCAAAAAATAGAAAGAAGTCAGAAACATGGGTTGTCACCCATGTGGTGCTAATGTTTTTGTTAACCAAGTCACTAGCTTGACTCGACCCCGAATTCATTTATTTTTGGGGAAGCATGTGGAAGAGAAAATCTCCATTGGACTTTCATTCAAGATGTTTGGATAAACATTGAAGTACTTGAAAGTTCCACTCCGATGAGATACACCCGGCTTAAAATAGAAATTATAAACGACGATGCCGGGGTCAAAGATGGTGTCCTCACTCCCAAACGTGTGAAGGAAAGGACAAGCTACCTTATATGTGAAGAAAGGTAGAAAGATCCCGATAACAATTATGATATAATCGTCATCATTATCAGATTTGTCATTTAAGCTTTTAAAGCCATGATCTAAAAGCACCTCAGGATGGAGATTCGGGATTGTGTCTTTAATAAGCAACTGCTCACTATAGATCACGTCTCCCTCCAAGTCCTTAGAGTAATCATACTCTGGCGGAGATATGATGTGAGAGAGTTCATCGGCGAACTCCCCCAGACTAGAGGCACAATTAGTTGACGGATCATGACTTTTCAAAAATTCCAATTCTCTCATATCTGACTCAAAATCAAAGTTTTTATCATCATCCCCCAATGGGATGGGATCAATGTGAGCGAGTTCATCGGCGAACTCCTCAAGAAGAGAATCACTTTTATGATGTACGTCTTTGAGCTTGGGCTCTGAAAGGATATACGGAGGTGGGACATGTTCTGTACTTTGTATGCTAAAAGTTTGCACCTCGTCCATTATTGTCTCCATATCTGACTCATCACTTTCCTTGTTATGAATATCAAAAATTTGATTGTCTGAAATTAGAGTAAATTCAGAATCAAAATCAAACAAAGGATTTGTGATAGTCATATCGAATGTTTGGGAAGTAGAATCAGGAAGATCGAAAGGTTCCTCAGATACCATTGGGATTGGAACAAGGTCATCAATTTCCTTAAGAGGATTGATTTCGACTTTCTTGTCCCCCATTAAAAAGGTATCTGAAGGGTCTTCAATAAAGGGATTGATCTCTGAGTTCTCTTCTTCCTCCTCATCACTCTCTTCTGAGTATAATAAGTCAATGGGGTGATCATGTTTTCTAAGAATCATCTCCTTCAGACCGTTTATTTTAGTTTGAAAGTTCATGTTGAGTTGATTTTGAGCAATGATCATTTTAGTAATCAATTCAGCTCAAGTTAACTCGCTTTGAAGAAGGTGATGAGGGGTTATGTATTGTGAAGGTTGGTCAAATGTGTTGGAGTATGCTCGTGTCACAATTACTAATTATATGGCTAGACATATGTGAGCCTATGGGGTCAGACACATATACACTGAGGTGCCACTTTATATATCATGTTTATCGTATTTACGATATATAAATAACCGTACGTAACTAGGAACCGCTATTGGGCTTCTAATGACTAAGTAATGGACTTAATTTATTGGACTTGGAAAACAAATGGGAAGCCAATTTTGAGCCCATAAGTGGCCGGCCATATGGAGGCCTTTTAGGGAAGATTGGTTTTAATTTGGTCAATGATATATCCTAATTAATCTCTTCATAATGAAGATAACCAATCACCAAAAATCTCTCCCTCCTCCTCTATGGAAACTCACGGCAAACATAACACCCTTACCTAGGGTTTTGTTTTTTCCATCTCTTCTTTGATTCTTGATCATTCAAAGAAGACTAGAAGGGTTACGGTGGTTAAAGGACTAGCATCCATTGGCATACGGTGAAGTGTAGTGTGGACACATCATAGAGGTGATCTCCTTTGGTCACTTGTGGTTCTTATTCCATTCGACATATAGTGCTTGGTGGTGACTCCCGGATCATGCTACAAAGGTATAACTTGTTTGTTTAATTCATTTGATTGATCATATGGCTATATGGATCCTTGTTGGTGATGTATTCTGCTGCGTTTATATATTTGATATGTTATTTTATTATTACATCACCTATAGTGGTATCAGAGCCATCATATGATGTCATATGATCATCTAGTATGCATAAAAATGACTAAAAACGCATGTTTTTAATGGATCTAAAAGTATATCTTCAAAACAGCCGCTAGGGCTAATATTTTCTGAATATGTCAACCCATATAGGGTCTTAAGATTTGGACTTTTTCATCCCATGGTCATTTGTTATGCATACATTAATTGTTTACTTGTTCGGTACCCGTAAAATGGCCTAAAACGCGTTTTTTTTGATAGATTTGTAACCCGATTTCAAATCAGCCCATGAGGCTTAATTTTATGTGGTAAAATGATGTTAAGAATTTCCTAATATCAGTGGGTTTTGAGTATATGGCCATTTGACACGCGTACCATTCGGGGTTTTAATTCTTGTTAATTAATTTCTTCGATTCGTTGGCTAACAATTTAATTCTTTTTATTTATTTTGTTGTCCATGGCAAATACATGCATGTTTGTCCATGGAGTTAGCCAAAACCTTGTAGTGATCATAATTTTAATGTATTATTATGTGTATATGCAAAGCCGATGAAAACCTATACCACTTATTCATTATGATGTTGTGATTGTTGGTTGTTTTGTTTGTTTTTGGGGTTTGCCATTGTTTCGGCACTTTTGTAATGTACTTCATTTTGGTTTTGCCATTGTCTGGGCATTTTTACAGTAGATAGAAAGTAGATTAGATGTATTTTACTTTATATATCATGTAACAATAAGCTTGGAAGCAAATGGCAAAAGAATGAAGAATTTTGGACCAAAAGTAGCTGCTGGACTCCTGATGGGAAAATGCGATTTCCAGGAGATTGGTAATGTATTTTGGGCTAAATTTTTTTGTGCAGGTCAACAAGACATAGGCCTACAACTTTGTCAACTGGGCCGAACCATGAAGAGGTCATCTTCTAGGAGATTTGGGCCTTGCAAGACAGAAAAACTGGGCTGACAGAATCATGTTTTCATGTGCATTATGGGCCTTTACTTGCCCATGATTGTCTTGGGGCAAGTGGGAGCACTCCGTGTGGTTGTGCTATATGTCCCTAGTTGACTCTTGGTTCTTGTGATGGCTCACAAGACCAAGCATAGGATTTTCATCGGTTGAGGCTTTGCATATTGTGGTTGTATGTTTGTTTGGTTGTTTTATGTATGTTGTGACTACATGTAAAACGGAAATTGTTTTCTTAAAACTTGAAACGGAACATAAACCATTTTGAACTAAGTCTTATGATTTAGTTTAAATAAGTTTAAATATGATTTGAAACTTAAAAATCATTGTTTTCCAAATAACACTTAAACTAGTTAAGGTTGTTTATTTATTTATTTATTGTATTGTCCAAACTTAATTATAATCCACTTAGGATTTATATTAGTCTTGAAAATGGACAACTTGACACACATAAATTAAAACAATGATTAGACTTAAGTTAAGAAATTTTTTTAACTTGTGCTACGAAGAATGACTGCATGCTTCTTTTGTACACGTTTTTGATCCACATCAAAACACTTTACCCGTCAAAATTTAAGTCATGCTGTCCAATTATGAGAACACCTGCAATTACCTTTTGGCTATGGTCAGACCTAGGCTGAATTGTAACCCAGGGTGACTATTCTCTTGCGGTCAGACCCTAATATATTCTCACATGTTTTCAAATTGGATGACTTAATCGAGTTAAGCGGTCAGACCCTGACCCGAGGCAAAGATGGGACTAAACATGCCTACATGAGACTAGTTGTTTGACACTAGATGCCATGAGTCCCATAAGGATCTAAGAGTTGTACATGTAATACAATTGGTGATCGTCGCCTACCAATTGAATCTACTATTGCTAGCAGATCAACTGATGTGATAGTAGAAGCACAATGTGGATCTTAGCCTTTTCGTAAATTAATTGTTTTAAATTATAAACATGGGGTAGTTAATTTATAAAAGGATAATTATCGAAAATACTAAAAATGAACTTTGTAAATTCAATTAATGAATTAATGCAACACATCCGTAAACGAAAGTTTGTTCTTTTCTTGTTAAAAGTACGAACTGAGTCGCTCTTTCCTTGTAAGAAAGAGACTTGTTCCTATCCTTTTTCTTTATGAGGAAAAGCCATAATAGGAATATTTGAATTTTCCCAATTCTAATAAAACTCAAAGAACACCTACTCTAGAAATCGGGATGTCTTGTAAAAGTCAAAATGGTTAAGTATGGTTACACATCTTATTCTTTCAAGATTGTTTTATAACCCTAGTTTCGGTTTTGAAACATTGATGAAATATAAGATATTTGGATAACTAGAGAACACGTTTTCTATAGCTACCAAACTAAAATGAGTTTAAATAATTAGAAGATGGAAGTATCAATAAACCGCAAAGAGGTAAAGTCAATTTCTAGCATGATTACCTAGCAGTTTGTCTTAACCCAATAAGCCTACTAAGGTCCTACATACCATTGTGGTAAAGTAGACCAATTATGGAGGAAATGCATGCCTATTTTCAAGTTAAAATAGCAATGATGGCTAGCCCATCATCTATATGTTAGAACTTGATGCACTTTCTTGAATACCTAAGTACATGTTTACTAGTCAAAGTGACTCACATTAGCAATAATGTGTAGATATTCAAAGAAAGATGGAAAGTATCCAATCGCCACTCACTCTCCACTAGTGACGTAACACATTTAAATGATGTCTAATCCAGTGGGAGCTACGTGATTATATTACTGGTGACGAAAAACATGTAATGTTGTCTAATCCAATGGGAGTTGTAAGCTTTAATACCTTACAACTTGCCCATCTTATTTCCAGATTGTCTTGAAATAATACATTACTTTCCACATGTTAAGCGTCATAGTTTATATAAGAACCATTGCATAAATTTTATGAGATAACTTGTCACGTTTCTGATGTTGCTTCCTGAAATGTTATCTATAAAATCATTATGCATGATTCATTATTAAAACGTTAAAGTTCTACATATCTATATTTTGATTTTGACTAAAAATCATATGTTATCTTAGACATTGTCATATTGCTCATACAAACACACGAGCGTAGTGGTGCTTGTATACTCTTATGATGTTGTGCCATGCACAAGTGGGAGAAATCTTAATTGTGTGCAAGGTACAACATATAACAATATGACTAATAGTTTTTCTTGACTGAAAGGTAAGAAACTAAGATTCTACTAGGACTTCTACACATAAAATGTAGGTTGCCCTAATTAGAACAAATATCAAGATAACATGAAAAGCTACTTCAACATATTCACTGAATCGTTTAGTAAGTATGATTATGTTTTCTTGTAAAGACATAATCATGAAGTATGAAATTAACTTGAATTTACTGTTGAGGCCAAGTGTCGGCGCTCGTAATTACTTTAGTTGAATATATTTAGGTCTCTTGTAAAGACACAAACATAATTTCCGTTAATTTTTGAAAGACTTATAACGTAAAGTAAGACGTTGATTTGTTATGTCTTCTTGTTAAGACATGTACACTTACGACGTATAATATTAAATGTTTATGTTTTCTAGTCAAAACATGCACATGATGTAAAGTATGCAGTAGGCTAAAATTACTATTGATGCCATCTGGTTTGACTTGGTTGGTAGATATGTAAGCCCAAAAGTATAAGTTCATCTAATGAGTTGTGTGATAGTCTCACAACATCAGTCCTCATGGAATACCACAACTTTATGGTATGTCCATCATGGAAAATCAAACACTATTGATATTGTTTGATCTTTGATGACTTAAACTGTTTTATCTCCAAAGCTATCAAGGTTAGAAATTGGGTTTGCCATGTGTACACTCAATATGATTCCAACCCAGAAGGAATTTAAGACACCATTGTATTATGACATGGGATGAATCTCATTATGTCTTAATTGAAGTTCTGAATTTGTTAACTACTTAAGATTAAGTAATTAACAAACTAGAGTCAAGAACTAACGGTGTATTTTGGATGTCCCACTTGAAAACAATTTATTGTTACTCAAGATGCTGAGTATCTAGAGATTAGTCTCTACATACAAAAGCAAGTGGGAGTACCTTTAGATCTTGAAGTTATTCAAGAACTAAATACACAACCTTCTGAGTACACTTGCTAATGTCATACTAAGGTTGAACATGCATATGTTAAACCATAGATTGATATCTCTCATTCATAAATCCGCAAGGATACCTCTTTCACCTGAATGATATAGTTTTTATATCAATACTGAGGGACATAAGTTAGAGGATCATGGTGAACCTGCTAACTACTGAGATGCATTATCAGATATTGTATCTGATGAGTAGCTCAAAACTATGAATGTTAAGATGCAGTCCTTGAAATACAATCACTCGTGGAGTTTGATTGATCTCTTTCCAATCAGTTAGACTGTGAGGTTAAGAATGAGTTTCTTGATAAGAAGACTGATGAGTGGCATTTTACTCATCATTTTATACCCGAAAAACCCCACAAAAATGACCAAAAACACCCAAATGGACCATATATTGTTGCATATATCCTTGGATTGTGTTTTGTGTGTTTCAGGTACAAAAGGATTGAAAACGGGGCAAATACGGACAAAACCGAGCTTGATTTGGAAAAGAGTTGAAAACCGAAGCCGAAAAAGATATTATTCATTTGGATTTAGTTCGAGCTCGAAAATCTCAAAACGACCCTTGGATTATTCTTACTTGGCAGAATTGGCCCCTAGAAGAACTTTGAAAATATGGCAAGAATGGTCCCCACAGTTTCAACATTTACACCTTTGGTCCCTAAAATATACATTTTATCCTAAACCTACACTTAAATCCAGAACCTATTACCCATTTAAACCCAATCGGGTCCAAAATTGACCACAATCTAACCCACCAGCCCATACCCACTAAAAGCCCACCAACCCAATTTTGATAATACCGGGGTCAAACCCCCAAATCCTCAGTCTAAAACTAATACAATCCCTAATTCACCCGTACTATTCATCTTCTTCTACACTAATTCCCGCTTAATCCCTAGTCACCCTCCCAAGTCATTTTCACCTCACCTACACCTCACCACTACCAGACAAGAACACCACATGGTGTTGTCTTTGGTCCCCTCCCCTCCACCTCAGCAATCCGAGGGCTACAAATTTCATCAACGGCCGAGAGTTAAAGTTGTAGGGAACAAGAAATGATCCAAGGGCCATAAAAGAAGCACAAGAGCAGTGGGGGAACACACTCACACAACAAACACATTCGACTAGGGTTTTGTATTTTTTTTTTAGTATAAATATAGGAGTAGTAGTGTAGTTGTATGAGGTTTTATTTTAGCTTTTTTTAAGGTACTTTGTAATTTTTAATTTCAGTTGTAATTTACTCTTATTTTAATTTTAATATCAGTTTTTCTTTTTGAAAGTCCAATTAGTGTAGCTTATTTTATCTGCTTATTATGTTTTTTTTATTTTGCTTATTTGTTTTGTTTGGTATTTGATCAGTTTTGTGGTATGCCTATGTTGTGTTTGTTAGGGCCTATGTTGTGCTTGACTGTTTGTTAGTTATTAAATCGATTGTTAGCATTTAGTTATCACTTGGGAAGCATTAAGCTGGTCTAAATTCACTAGTGTAAGATGTCTGTAGAAGAATTTTAGCTAATTTTTAGTACTTTGAAGTTTTCAGTTGGTTAGTTGAAGTTTAGGTGGATAACTGCTTGAACCTGCTTAAGTGAGAGATGAGCAGTCTTATGATTTTAATTGTGTTCTGAGTTTTATGATTTTAGTTTGAGGTGGTATTTTGTTCTGAGCTTACTTTAGTGTGGCAGATCTTGAGAACCTTTTTGCTTATTTGATGCTTGTTTCTGTTTGTTTCTGTTTTTCATTGTTCTTTGTGGTTTGGATTCTTGTTTTTAGTTGTATTGTAGCTTATTTCTAAGTTTTTAGCTTATTAGCTTGTATTAGCTTATTTACATTTTGCCACTTTAGTTTTTTTTACTGATTCAACAAAAAAGTATCTCAGTTTTATCATGTTGCTTATTGATTAGTTCAAGAAGAAAATCAACAAAAAAAATACTTAACAAAAAAAAGTGACAGGACTGGGGTTCGAACCCCAGTCTATTGCCTCACACACACACAATGCTTTACCAAATGCCCTAGGACTCTTTTAAATTCTATATTTGAAACTTTTTTATTTAACATTTTTTTCAAAATTTTCTTTTATCAGTTAGGACGTAGGAAAATTATTTTGGTACTCGTAGGGTTAATTTTTAATAGATTTGACGTTTTTACTCGTTATTAGTTTCCGGTTTACGTTACGTTATTTTCGTTTTAAGTAGAGATTAGTAACCAATCAGCCTTCGTTATTTCAAGCATTTTAATTCCGAACCCCAAACAATATTCTTAATTTCACGCCTCGTTGGGACCTCGACCCGGGTACACGCTTATCCGGTTATTATAATCGATTTTCGGGTCGAACCGTCGCACGTTGACTTTTCTTTGTGAGAGGTTTTGGCTTGTGACGCGTTTGTCCTCGACTATCAAAGACTCAAAAGGGAAAACTTGTACACACATTTAATGCACGACTAGTAAAAGGAGTTTACTCGTACTCAAGAAATTGACTATGACTAAATCTTTCTACCTAGAAACATTAAATTTATAAAGATGATTAATAGTCATACCTGTTTTCATGTAAATGAAATATGACAATAGGATATCAAAACACTTTTCTTGTTGATTACCTTTGCGAGGACGATGAGTAATTAAAAGGGTTTATGAATCCATATAATCTTTATTATGTATACAAGATAAAATAATCCATGTGTGGATTAGATCATGCATCTAGGAGCAAAGATCTTGAGTTAATTATAAAATCATTAATTTGATTTTGATTAATAAGATTATTCCTAAGTACACTAAGAGCAAGTTGGAGCACTATATTTATTTTCTTAAATCTCATATGTCGTTATCATATTAGTAACAATATTCCATCTAAGCTAGACTTTAATCCTTAGCTTGGAATGAAGTTTCTCTTGAGGGATTTATAAAATAAGACATACAACCTTGTTATGTATATGTTTATTAGAATAAACATAAGCGGTTATTAAGTCTAAACATAATATGACACGTTATTGAGGGGAGTCTCAATGATCAATCTCACTTGATGAGATTGAACACATGAGTGGAAATCTTAAGTTCGACTAAAGGATTCATCATGTAAGTCATATTACGCATTGGACTATGTATATATCATTTGCATGAATGCAAGATGAGTTGATAACAACAAATATCTAAGTGATAGTCATTAGATAATTGTTAAACGAACATTATAAGGTGTTTTGTTTGCATACGCTGATGCTTATTTAACTGAGATGATACTCAACCCTAGTCGTGGTAGGATGTCATCATGAATGATGACATTGCTGACTAGATGTGCTCGACTGAGAGCACTAATGCGTTATACATTAAAAGAATAAGAATACTTTATAGTTTGAGAAACTATTCAGATGACTGTCTAAAGTAGGTGTTTTGCTGGCTTCAAACACCCTATGGAATGTATTGTTGCAATACTCGTCTTGTACTTGAATGCACACATACAAAGGACAATCATCATTCAAACCTTTCATGAATTTTGAAAGAAGTATTCTCAAAGTTTACTTAGATGACTACTTGTTGCCTTGTACAACATGATTCGATCATGGTGGGAACATCGGATTCCGACCTATGAGTAGTCTTATGCATATCTGTTTTTAGTATTTGGATAATGGAACTTTAAGCAGTCGTATTATATAATGAATTGATATACCTGGTATGATCGTCTTCATTTATACTAATGTGTTCTATATTTGCATGTTTAATCCATGAATAATTTATTTATTCTAAAATTATCCATTGTCGGTTGACGATACGGGAGTATCATCAAATTAAGACAAATGTGAGCGTGTTGGTGATTTATTTGCCACACTCACATGTTGTTCATTGTGATGAACATTGGATTGACCCAACCTACGAGTATTCACTACGTGGATCGTCGTCAATAGTGAATCTCGCAAGAGGTTATGTCTCTTATCCTTAGACTTGAGATGCAAGCAGGTCTTGCATGTGTGGAATTTCATTCCTTGATATGGTTAAACGCTGTCCTGAATAAGGTAGTTATAAAAGCCATTATCAGGAGTGATATGAAGCATGTGAATGACACGTGTAGTCAAAATAGGATTTGTTCCTCCACATGTTATGGAGTTAGACACTATTAGGCCCCTCGATGAATTGAACAGATGTTTGTATGGCCGTACCCAAATAAAATTAAGATGAATCTTAATTCACTTGGTAATCTTGTTCAATATCTATATCGAGAAACATAATAGTTGAACTATTAGAATGACATTTGATCCATGTCTAATGTTCAACAAGGTATCTGTAACAAAAGGATAGATGACATATAAACCATCTAAAATGAGACGTTTAAGAAACTAACCTCACATATTTCTATAGGCATTGGCGTGTTGCTAGACGCTAACCATTGCTTGTATAATTACTTAATTATTATGACCTCACAAGTGGGAGCTGTTGGAGTATGCTCGTGTCATAATTACTAATTTTATGGCTAGACATATGTGAGCATATGGGGTCACACACATATACACTGAGGTGCCACTTTATATATCGTGTTTATCGTATTTACGATATATAAATAACCGTACGTAACTAGGAACCGCTATTGGGCTTCTAATGACTAAGTAATGGACTTAATCTATTGGACATGGAAAACAAATGGGAAGCCCATTTTGAGCCCATAAGTGGCCGGCCATATGGAGGCCTTTTAGGGAAGATTGGTTTTAATTTGGTCAATGATATATCCTAATAAATCTCTTCATAATGAAGATAACCAATCACCAAAAATCTCTCCCTCCTCCTCTATGGAAACTCACGAAAAACATAACACCCTTACCTAGGGTTTTGTTTTTTCCATCTCTTCTTTGATTCTTGATCATTCAAAGAAGACTAGAAGGGTTACAGTGGTTAAAGGACTAGCATCCATTGGCATACGGTGAAGTGTAGTGTGGACACATGATAGAGGTGATCTCCTTCGGTCACTTGTGGTTCTTATTCCATTCGACATATAGTGCTTGGTGGTGACTCCCGGATCACGCTACAAAGGTATAACTTGTTTGTTTAATTCATTTGATTGATCATATGGCTATATGGATCCTTGTTGGTGATGTATTCTGCTGCGTTTATATATTTGATATGTTATTTTATTATTACATCACCTATAAAATGCGGATGGTGTCTGATTGTTATAAGGGTCAAGCATGTCTCCCGTTTGACAATCAAATTCCGGATGAGGAAAACTTCCACAATATCCAGAAGAATATGTTTCCATCTCATGGTTTGGAGGTTGGTTAAAGAAATTGGTTGTTTCATTGTAGTAATAGGGATTGTGGTCATAGACAAACCCGTTTCCCGAATCCATAATGCTACAACCGGGGTAGTTTCCACCATTAGGGGGACCTCCACACCATTCACAACCATAATGGTTAGATGAAGACATAAAAGAATTAAACGGGTAAAAGGAACGAGAAGATTATTTTTGGACTTTTATAATTTAGAAACATTTGAAGAACACAAAAGAAAAAGGAAAATAGATTTGAAAAGAAAATCTTTTTGGGTTTTTATAAAAATATATTTACGAGAGAAAACGATAACTTCTTGAGAGAAGGGTCTTCAAAACACGCATCGACAAACGAGAATCGAGAAAATTCACTTCAAGTCTTGCCCAGAAGCGGCGCCAAAATTTGATTCGCGAAAATCAATGCATAAATATATTTCCAAGGAAACACAAGTGAAGTATGTGTAACCCGAGTCGTTTTCCCAACGAAGGAGTGAATGGAATTTTGTGAATTCGAGTTCGTGAAACGTGTCATGAATAGTGAAATAAGAGATATTTTGGATTTCTATGCTAAAATATGTAAACATAAACTAAAAATGACTTATAAAAAATCTACTATAAGCTAATAAAAAAATCTATCTAATAAAAAAAAGGACTAAAATAAGCTACTGAAAAGCTATCTATAAGCTAATAAAAAAATCTAAAAAATGTGGAACAAGTATATAAGCAATCCAACAGTAAAAGTACAAATTTTCAGAACAAATAAGCTTGTAATGAACTTATGGAAATTCAAAAACATGGGCTGAATTAGGCAAAATTCATTAAAAATTTCAGCCAACTAAGGTGATTTTTCAGCTAAGAAAAAGCTATTAAAAAGATAATAGAAAAATTCAAAAAAATGTGGAATAAGTGCACTAGTAACTCAAGAGTTTCAGTACCAAGTTTGAGCTTAAAAGGGCTTATAATGAAGAAATGAAAAAAGAAAAACTAAGGCTGATCTGAGCAATAATTATGAAAAAAGTTCAGAATTTGCAGTTGATAAAAAGCTGTTAAAAAGCTAATAGAAAAATTAAAAAAAATGTGGAATAAGTGAACTAGTAACCCAAGATTATCAGTACCAAGTTTGAGCTTAAAAGGGCTTATAATGAAGAAATGAAAAATGAAAAACTAGGGCTGAAAATTGCAAAATCAAAACATGCAGTCTGCTGTAACTAATGTGGACTGATTTAAGCTTATTTGAACAAGGCCTTAAGGGCACTAAACCAGTTACTCAGACTTAACTTAATGGACAAAATGGAGCAAAGATGGCACAAGAAAAGCTCAAAATAGCTTATTGCTATTTTGAGCTTATTTGCTCAGTTCTAATCCTAAGCTTGACACAATCCATTCAAAACTATGATATCTATCAAATTAGCTTAAAACAACTTACAAACACCTTATTTCAACTAAATTAAGCAAAATTAAAGTTCCTAGAATGGTAAATGAAGAGTGATAGCTACTATGCACCTAAAATAAGCTTAATCCAAACACCCCATAAAAAGGGTCTGTTTTGGATTTTCAAATGAAACAGACCAAAATAAGCTAAGATTTTGATATATTAAGATTATACTAAGCTAATTAAGTACTAAAAAGCATATTTCCAATACTGATAAGCACTGAAATAAGCTCTATCTATTTTAAGCTATCTTTAGCATTTTTGAAGATTTTTAAGCAAAAACTATATTCAGCCACTATAACCTATTAAATTAAAAGCAAATATCCCTAACTATAGCAAATAAGCTGAGAAAATTCAAATAAGCAGTAAAATAAGCTGATGAACAGTATCTTTGACTTGTGTTGGCTTTTTGGCTATTATGAAATTGAAATTGATTAAACAGACTAACTCAAAGTAGGAACTCACAATAAGCTACAAGGACCTTAAATAAGCTAAATGAAGCAGAACAGAGGGTTTTTAAAATGTAAACAACAATTAAGTTAAACTACTGAATGAAATTAGAACTTGAATTATCATTAAAATAGTACAAAGTTTTGGAACTAAAGTTGAAACTGAAATTCAAAATTACAACAATATGAGATTAACTAAACCTTAAAGCTTGTTCTAAATTCGACCTTAAACATAATTACACTACTCCTATTTTAAACTAAAATTCTACTCCTCATTAGCTAACTCCTCATTCTGTGTGCTGAGGAGGACTTTTATAGTCTTCAAAAACTTCTCACTAGGTGTCTCTGAGCAAATCCCAGCCATTGGATTAGCTTGTGATCATCTCAGCCTTTAATTCCCATTTTGGCGGGAAAATTGGTCAAGTGGATTTCCAGCTTGGCATGTAGCATCACGTAAAGAGGTACTAGCTATTGGAGGGGGGGGGGGGGGAAAGGCGTGTAGCAGAGAAAAGCATGGGACATTGTTGTCTGGGGTTGCTTTTGGTCTAGGGAAAGGAAAAATGGTGGTATTGGCGGGCAATGGTTTTGGGAAGGGTGTATTGACCAGGGTCAAACCTGGTATTAGCTAAAAAGGATGGGGTGTGGGTTTTATTGGATTGGGCTTGTGTTTGTTATTTGGTCGGGCTGGGTTTAGTTGAAGGTTTATTTGTTTAGTGGTTAGGATAAAAGGGTTAGGGTTTTAGTTTAGGATTAGTTTTAAGTTAAGGGATCAACTTTGCCAATTTTGTAAATTCAGGGACCATTTTTGCAATGTTGACATGATCCAAGGGTTGACTTTGACCTTTTGAGCACATTTTTGATCCAAACTTGTAAATTCTCCCACGGCCTCGGCTTTTCACGACTTTCCAATCTCGTGCTCGGTTTTGTCCGTTTTTGCCCCGTTTTCAATCCTTTTGTACCTGAAACACATAAAAACACAAACCAAGAATTTTTGCAACAGTATTTGGTCTATTTGGGTATTTTTGGTCATTTTTGTGTCTTACATGGGCATAAAATGATGAGTAAATCGGCACTCATCAACCGGTTAGGCAAACAAACGCACTATATTTGAGACTTAGGTATGTCTGCAAAGTACCTACTGGGGCAACTCCACCGATTGATATTGGTACACGTTAACGTATTGGTTGCATGAGCTTAGTGAATAATAATAACCGTTTTGTTTTCCAACCATGAGTATGAGTCTAATTAACTCACACTACCAACATATTGTGTTCAACTACATAACAAACTCTATGAATATCACTCAACCTTTGTGTTGACAGTTTAAGCATGTATTTCAGGTGCATAATGATCAAGGATGGCATAGAGGGGCGCAGACTCAATAAAGAAGGCTATAACTTATTTTATCATTCAAAAAGACATCAAATGACTTTATATTGATGTATTTTGTAAACATGGTACCTTTTGGGACCTATATTTTAAACTCTGATATATAAATTGAATGATAAATCCTTTTTTTAAAACGACTCAGTTAGAGGTCATTTTCTATTATTATGATTGTTGTGCTGTCGAGTAACACCTAGTTTGAAATCTGCTGCATCATTGAATTGGGGGTGTTACACACCTCCTCTTCCTGAGGATCAACAAGAGCCCCAAACCAACCTAACAACATCATCATCATCATCATCAGGCACCTCATCTGCTCCTGCTACTCCTCAATACCTGCAGAAGTGCGATAATGTTCTTCCTCTCACGGAAAGGCAACTAGTGAAGTTCCTCCGCAAGGCCAACAATGCCCTCTTCCGAGAGATCACTGAAGAACAATGGGATCAGCATACTGAAGCAGCAATCTCCTATGCTGACTTCAGGGCTACTGTTGAAGCATCTCAGGGTAAGTTACATCAGGTCACCAAACTCACTGACAAACACCTCGGTGACCTGAGGGCATCTCTTGATAGTATGGGTTCTGAACAAGACAAGCAACTCTCCAACATATTGAAGACTCTTGATTCCATTCAGGAAGAATTCAGAGATGATCTAGCCCTGATCACAATGCTGACTGAGTACATGGATACTCAGAAGACCACCTCCACCAACATTGCTGAGCTACTCAAGCTTCTCAAAGAGGTGGATCTCAAACCCTTAAGGTCTCAGCAAGATGCACTTCAACAGTCAGTCGCTAGTTCTCAGGAGTGCCTGACAAAGATATCCTCAGCATTTGATCAGCTCTCCAACAAAGATAATGAGCTGATCAATAATTACACCAGAAAAGTCACTGAACTCACCATAACTCAAGCTACTATGGTGGAAGACATCTCCGCACTGAAAAATGAGACCACTAAAGTAAAGAAAATGGTCTCCAGTATCCTGTCTATTCTTCAGGCCCCTTCGGTTGTCCCACCTCCTCAATCAACAGATGCTTATACTGAAGCACCAGCATCTGTTGAGGGGGAGAAACTTGATGAACCTACTCCTGAACCTTCATCTTCTGCACTTGTTGTTGCTACAATTCCTTTTCAACCTGAAGCAATAGCAACAGAAGTCCTTGAGTCCTTCACCAGTCAACCCCCTCCCACTGACAAAAGGAAGGGAATCATGGTGACTGAAGAATCTCCTCCTCAATTACAATTGGTTAAGGCATCAACTAAAAGGCGTCCTGACCTTGACGAGCCTTTTGAAGTCTCCTTAGATGGAGGGAGAAAATTCTTTAGAACTCCAGTGGAAGTGGCTGCAGTCCTGGATGAACAGGATAGAATCAGGGCTGCGAAAAAGGCCGAGCAACTCAGTAGGCCTGTAATAGTTGAAGTGGCCAAGGAGGTAATAAAAGAAACTGATCAGGTCATCAAGGGGGATGAATTCCTCAAGCTTCAGGCCGACCACATCAAGGAACACAATCAGCAGGCCAGGCTTAGAGAAGAAAAGAGGAAGAAAACCTATGAGAGGTATATGTGGCACATGACGAATACCAAAGGGGAAGGAACCATAACAGACATGACCATTCACATGAACAAGCCCATAAGCATAACGGTTCACAGGGGGCCAAGGAAGTCTGAGAAAAACCAACCCTTCAAGTTCTTAGACTATGGGCTAAGGGAATGGGACAAGATGGGGCCTATCCTGAGGAAGAAGCAAAGCAGGATTGTTCCTAGCCTTCTAGCTACCCTGAACTCCAAATACGAGGAACTGGAAAAGGTAGCTAAGAGTCTGGGAATAGATCATGAGAAGGCACTTGCTTCTCAGCGACTATCAATCCCTGAACCTACTCAGAAGATTGGGAAGAAAAGGAAAGCTGTGGAACAGGAGCCCGAATAGTTTATAGCCGCCCTTCATTGCAACAGGATTCCTCCTCAAGGAGTGAAATTTGTTCCCAACAAAGTTATCATGACTCCTGAGTATGGTATTTTCTTCTTTGATGAGTTTGGCCAACAGGCCTTCCAAAGAGTCAGTGACATCAACATGGTGGAAACAACAACTCTTCTTGCTTACAAGCTAATGGCGATTCATGTGAAGAGCCCTGAAAACGAAGAGTTTATCAAGTTGATGGATAAGATGATGAACGAAAGACCTGACAAAGAAGTGTTAGTGTCTAAGAAAGCGAAGTTGGAACTCATGGGTATCTTGGAAGGCTGAGTACAAGGTCCCTGAGTATTATGTTTAGATGTTAGGACAAATGTAATGATATTAATAAAATGATGGCCCATTTTTTGTTATATCAGTGTCCTTAATAGGTTTCTAGTATATTCAGTATGAGAAGAAGCCCATTTGCTCACTCATAACTGATCAAAACACTTAGGCATAATTTATATCCAAATAGGGGGAGATTGTTGGGTCCGTCAGTACCCAAGCGTACGGAAAATAGGATTTGGACACAAATTAGCCAAGTGTTAATCAACTTTAAACACTCTCAAGTCACTGAGTGAACAGTCACTCAGTGAGTTACCTTTAGGATGCTTAGGACGAGTCTAAAGAGAAAGATTCACCATTCAGTGAGGCTGAACTCCCTGAGTGTCACTTAAGCTGAAGAAGAAGGTATTGGGTTTAGTGAGTGATGACAAGAACTCACTGAACCCCAGTTTCCTCAACAACTATAACGATTGAAGACTGAAGACTGAAGACCAAACCTGAAGAATCTAAAGTCTGAAATAAAGGCGTTATTAGGCGGGAAGAGTTTGAAAAGATAAGGAGAAGTCTTATCGGGCCGAAAGAAAACTTTCCCTAAAATGGCTTAAAGTCAAGATGTGTCATAGCTGACACTCGGAAAGCACTTTTAGCTTATTCCCAATGTAGATTCTTGGAAATGACAAATACTATTGTATTTTGTCAAACTAGCTAGGTTATTCCTTTTGTACTTCTAGAAGGTGCTCTTTTATACTTGTGTATAAATAGGAATAGATGGGAGAAAAGTGAGAAAAGTTTTGTGCATCAAAAGTTAGACTTTCACAAAACCACTTTTCTCCTCCAAAGACCAACCACGTCCCTGAGATAGCTCAGTGGTTCATTATTGTTGCCACTCAAGAATAACTTGAGTTTAGAGAGGAGAACACACCATACCTTGTCTATTCAATCCCAAGTGTTTATTCCGCAAACACTTGGGTAATAGATTCTTTTGATTAATTTCTAATAAGAATTTAAACGTTGAAAAACTTGTGTTTTTATCTTTACGTTTTGCTTATCTGTTATAATTAATCAATACGTTAATTCAGTCATGGAACACAATTAGATTTACTTTGTAGTTACTTCTACTTATGTAACGGGAACAACAATAGGAAGTTTTAAATCCTTTATAATGTAGTATAGATTGTTAATGTATTGAAATAACTTATATAATGCAGTTTAGCTCAAAGAATTATGCGTGCATATGTCCAAGAGTCCCTCAAGAACTGTAAGGTTACAAAAAATCACTTTCTCATCACCATCATTACCACTGCTGTTAATATGTTTCTGGATTATTTACTAATTGTGCATTCATTTTTCAAAATCACAAGTTTGTGTTGATAAATTTGCCAGATCATGGTATGCAAATTCTACCAGTGTACCAACTGCATCACCTAAACCATACACATCTAAATCTGTTGGCTTTATATAAACAACTGTTAAATCTTTATTTTAAGAAATTAGAGCCACTTTTGGTAAGGGCGACAAAAGGACTTCCAGTAAAATGGCCACCAGCATGGATGATGCGACAGCCTGGCGGGTACAGAAAACTTGCAGAGAAACATCCATGTCGCATTAAAGCACAATGCAAATATAGTGTTTGGATGAGCTTAAGGGGGTGTTTGATTATAAATGTGCAACTTATTGTTAATATGACTGTCTGAGTGTGTGACAGGCATGCCACGCGTATTCACAACTGATATCGACCGCTTAAAATTATGTTACACCTCGATGACCATCAACCACCGGATATAAGTTTATTAGTAGTCTTTGACACACTAAAAATATATTATATATATATATTTTTAACTTCGCTTGATTTTTGAGATGCTTAATTCATTTATTAGTAGTCTTTGACACACTAAAACTATATAATATTTTTTACTACTCTTGCAGGTTTTTTCCATTGGTGACCTAGGTCCGGGATCATGTTCTTGTAGTGATATGTGTGTAGAAAGCGGGAGGAAAGGTACTCAAATAACTTCTTTTTAAAAATAGGAAGCATATATCAATGTGCCGGATTGGTAGTGAAAGCACATATAACATTTTTCAATGGCTTGTAGTTAAGACTGTTGTGACAGGTTAGTAACTGGAATGCCGATTAAAGTGATATTGCTACAGGTCGAGCTGAAAGGAAGTCGTTATACCCTCCAGGTTGCATATTTGTATCAAATAGTTTCCCTTTGTGACAATACTATTAGACTCCTGAATTAGTACCAAAAGTAGAGTTTAATTGATTATTCATTGATTTGTAATGTCGAAAAGGCTAAAACAATAACCTAGCACATTAGGATTTTTGGCCAAGGTATGAATTGCTTTTAAAATGTTTTATCGGATATTTCTTTATGACTATAAACATTAAAGAAATTTAGTTTAGAAGATGCGTATAACCTATATGGTGTAAACTAGAAGATGCAATATTGGTCCGTGACATATTGTAACATCCTGCAACCGTTACTCATCAGTTTATTCCACTTGCTGTTACATTTTCTTTATATTATAAAACCTACGATATAAACAAATCAAGTATGTTTCAATAATTCATAATGGAAATAGTAAAAACGTTAAATACAATTGGCATTCATTGCAGGGCGGGAAGCATTTTGCTCTCTAGAAGGATCCTTTCAAGAGGTAAGGTTATCTCTTCGCATTGGTTGCTGGACATTTAGAAAGCGGAGATGATACTTTCAAAACATGCTCTAAGTCATAAAGTTTCCTTTAGAAATTAGGTTAATCATTTGTGTTGGGATTAAAAGCCTTCTAGATGTTGTTTGATCAACTGCTACTCATATTGGTGTTACTGCTGCTCAGATAAAGTTAAGACTGCTAAGTGAAGTTACAACTGCCAGTGCAAAGTTAAGACTGCTAGTATAAACTTAGTGCTGTTCAAGGTTAAGACTGTTGGTTACAACTGTTAGTGTAAGTTTGTACTGTTAGGCATTTTGTTAGTACTGCTTATGAGATATGTATTAGATATTTATAGAAAAGATTTGATATACTTAGGAAAGTATTGTAAGCCGAGTAGGACTCCTTGGTGTATAAAAGGAGGTCCTAGGGCATAGAGTTAGATGTATCAATAACATATAATTCGTAGCTTCAAGGTCTTTGTAACCCTAATACTTTGAGAGTATTCGTATTATTATCATTAATAATATTGGAGCTTATTTGTTGAATTGTGTGTTCATTGTTTTACTGTTTCATTAACAATTCTTCTTAATATTAAAGATTAGATTCCGCATAATCTTTAATAAATTCAACCACAGTTTCTACTATAGTTGTGTTAGATTTATCTAATATAACTAAACCTTTTACTAGCTAAGGAATTCTATCTAGTTCAATTGGGATCAACAAGTGGTATCAGAGCTGGTGGAAGGTAGTGAAAAGAGAGCAGGGACAGAGATGAAACAAGAGGTCACAAAGAAGCAAAAGGTGGATGATGATCAAGAAATAGCTGAGCTTAAACAGTTAATGGAAATTATTCCACATGAAGAAGAAGTAGCAATTGATGTTATTCCTTTGACTAGTAAGCCTCCAAGGATTGTTGATTAGAAGGTATATAAAGAAGGAAAGAAAAGCTACTGGAAAATCATAAGAGCTGATGAAAAATCTCAGATGTATATGATCTTCAGTCAGATGCTAAAGAGTTTTGACAGAGAGGATTTAGAAGATCTGTGGAAATTGGTAAAAGCTAAGTATGGGTCAACAAAGCCAGTGGAAGACTATGACTTTCTGTTATGGGGTGATCTGAAAACCATGTTTGAACCACATGTAGAGGATGAAATATGGAAGGCTCAACAAGGATATAAAGTATTGAACTAGAAGCTATATGACTCCTGTGGAGTTCATTCCTTGATGATGCAGTCTATGCAGGTCTACATGTTGGTAGAGAAGAAGTATCCCCTTACACCACCTACACTTTTAATGATGTTGGAAAAGAAGCTTCAAACTGAATATGAAAGTGAAATGGCTAATCAGCTTGTTAAATTCATCCTGAAGCAGCTTAAGAAGTAAAGAAGCATTTGAAAGCATCCTCCTGGTGTTTATTAAGCTTTGAATGAAGAAACTTGATGATTTTGAAGAAGAATATCAAGTTTAGGGGAGGATTGTTGGGATTAAAAGCCTTCTAGATGCTGTTTGATCAACTGCTGCTTATATTGGTGTTACTGCTGCTCAGATAAAGTTAAGACTGCTAAGTGAAGTTACAACTGCCAGTGCAAAGTTAAGACTGCTAGTACAAACTTGGTGTTGTTCAAGGTTAAGACTGTTGGTTACAAATGTTAATGTAAATTAGTACTGTTAGGCATTTTGTTAGTACTGCTGTAACACCCACAGATCGGATCAGCAGAAGCATACAAGTCTCGGGGTGCTACTCGATTGTTATCACAACACAAGGTACAAAGAACGGTTTTACTTCAACTGTTTTTAGAAGAAATTTCATAATTGAAAACATACAATTTACATCATTCAAAAATAGTGCGGAAAATATAGGTCCATAAAAGGATTTAAAGCGGTCCCAATTAGTTTTCAGAGTCATCTATGACTATGCCAAGCCAATCGCCAAGCTCCTCCAAAAGTAAGATATGCAGCGGAAATATCTAACACCTGAGATAAAACATGCTAAAAGTCAACACAAAGGTTGAGTGAATTCATAGGTTTAAAGTAAAGTAGTTGATCAAAATATTTCAAGTTTAAGAGAAAGTGGGCAATGTTGTTATACGCCCAAAAGTTCAGATGTTACCACTGCACTAAGCTCATGACACGCAAAACGTTAACCGGCACCAACAACATTGGCGTAAGTCGACAGTAACCGCGGAATTTCATAATATAATAGTTGCCCTCAAGAAGGTACTTTGCCAGATACCTTGATAAAATCGAATATAGTACATCACATGCGGACCGGACCTAGTCAACATGGCGGGAGGGTCAATTCCTATAGGCCTATATCCCTATATTCGCGCTCACTCGCAAGTGATTAATGGTTCATGATCGAGGGACTTGCTTTTGGCAAGGACGGTACTTAGTGCTTATCAGATGTTCAGCAAAGTTTTCAGTTCAAAGAACGGTTTTCAAACAATTGTGATCATAGTAAAAACAGTAGCATGTATCTCACCCCAAGTAGTTTACAAAACATTTAAGATAAATAAGAGTAGGGCTATGAACTCACCTCAGTATGCAGCAATGCATGATATCACAACTAGAATCAAGTAGTAAGACACAAAAACATTCAGGAAGTATAAGCACAACGGTACTGGATCGGTACAACCTAGTAAGTAACATGTTATAGAAATAATTCTCAAGTTAATTGTGAATTAGCGTTCGTTGAATACTCGTATTAATAAAAAGGTTTAGTTTTTAATGGCGATAAAAGAAGTAAACATTTATATCTCCTGTGGATGTTAGAGAAATATTTAGACGATAAAAGTCTGTTAGGAATTAAGCTTAAGCAGTTAGTACGGCTAAATGTGGAAGTTAGTACTGCTAATGAGTTTTGAAGACAAGAACAGTTAGTACGGTTATATTAAGAAGTTAGTACGGTTTATATTTTCGTAAAAGATAATTATAGAAAAGATATTGTGTATATCTTATACGATTAGGTAATAGTTATCTTGTAAAGGAATCCTTAGTCTATAAAAGGATCTCCTAGGTGAAGGTTAAGATAGATATCGAGTTTTTGTTAAGATTCAAGGTTGTAAACCCTAGTACTAATTAAGAGTACTCGTATTATTCATTAATAATATTGAATCGTTGAAGTTGAATTATTGTTTTCATTGTTCATTCACTGTTACATACAAATCATACAAAACACAAACAAATAGATCTTCTAAGTGCTAGCTAGTAAATTCCGCGTGCTAGACTAGACATCATTCAAAGTATCTATCTAACATAAGGAGTGTGTGTAGATCCGATCAAGTGGTATCAGAGCCAGGTTACTGATACTTTGTTTTAGAAGATCCAGACGAATTTATTAAAGAAGAAGATGGACATGGAGACAACTACAATTCAAACCAACATTGCTGCTAAGCTACCAATGCTTAAACCCAATGAGTTCGATATGTGGAGACTAAGAGTTGAACAATTCTTTCAAGTGCAGGATTATGCACTTTGGGAGATCATAGAAGATGGGAACTCGTTCAAACCTCCATCCACTTCCACTACAGTTGACGGTAAGACTGAGACAACTGTGCAGACCAAGCCAGTGACTACTGAAGAGAAGGCTCAACATAAGAATGATGTTAAAGCAAGGAGCATGCTGCTGATGTCAATCCCCAATGATCAATTACTAAACTTCAGTAAATACAAGTGTGCTAAAACTCTCTTTGAAGCCATTGTTGCAAGATATGGTGGGAATGATGCCACCAAGAAAACTCAGAAGACTCTTCTTAAGCAACAATTTGAGAACTTTTCTGCTACAAGCAATGAGTCACTAGATCATATGTTTAATAAACTGCAGAAACTAGTGAGTCAGCTTGCTGTTCTAGGAATTGAGATGCCACAAGAAGATCTCAACTCAAAATTCCTAAGGAGTCTACCATCAGAATGGGCCATGCATGTGGTTGTATGGAAGAATAAGCCAGATATTGATTCTATGGATCTGATGGACCTTTATAGCAACTTCAAAATAGTAGAACAAGATGTGAAGAAGTCTGCTGGATCAAGCTCAAGCTCAAGTTCTGGAAATTTGGCCTTTGTGTCAACTCCCAGTACATCAAGTCAAGCAGATGAAGTGCAAGTTGCTGGATCAGTTGGTACTGCTAACTCTAGCTGTGGTACTGTTAGCAGTACTAATGGACTTTTGACTGAAGACACTTATTGTGCTTTCCTTGCTACACAACACAATGGTACTATGTTGACTCATGGAGATCTTCAAGAGATTGATGAAGATGACATTAAAGAGATGGATATCAAGTGGCAGCTCTCTCTTCTCAGCTTGAGAGCTAAAAGATTCTTGAAGAATACTGGCAAGAAGATAATCATAAACAACAATGATGTGGCTGGGTATGATAAGTCAAAGATTGAGTGCTTTAACTGTCACAAGAAAGGTCACTATTTAAGGGAGTGCAGACTGCCAAGACAACAAGATGGAAAGAGCAGAGGATATGGAAGCAAGTCAAGGGTTGTGGAGGTTACTGATTCAAGCTCAAAATCCATGGTTGCCATTGATGGCTTAGGGTTTGACTGGAGTTACATTGCAGAGGAGGAAGCAGAAGCATCTACAGAGATTGCTCTCATGGCATTTTCAGACTCTGAGGTACAAGTTTCTACGTGTTCTAAATCTTGTGAAGCGTTAAAAGATCTAGAAACCCTTAAGAATAGATATGATGCACAGAGAATAGAGCTAACCCAAACCAGTTTTAATTTAGCTAATCATAAGATGGCTTTAGCTGTATTAAAAGAACAAATAGTACACTTTAAGGAAAATGAGTCTACCTTTAGTGATACTGTAGCTGTTCTTAAAGAGATTTAATGTTTATAGAAAATGAGATTAGTGTGTTAAAACATGAGCTGGATCAGGCTAAGAAAGCAAATCAGAACATTCAAATGACTGTTGACACACTAGAATTTGCAACTCAGGGTGTTAGTAAGATTGTTGAGTGTCAGATCCTCAATAAAGCTAAGTCAGGCCTAGGTTATAAGTCAGTTCCACCTCCCTATAGAGGGATTCCAACACCACCAGGCATAGACCTAGAACACACAGGACTTCCTGAATTTCAACTACCTAAGCTTAAGTATGGTCCTCAACCTAAAGAGAATGTAGTTGATAAACCTGTGTATGAGAGTGCAAGTGATGCCTCACTTTCTGAGGATAAGGTGTCCTCAGCTAAGGACTCAGATGCTCCAACCATTGAGGACTGGACTTCTGATGATGAGGATGATCAGGCTGAGGTTAAGCCTATTAGTGTTAAGGTGGAGGAACCAAAAGTTCCAAAGATGGTTAAAACTGAGACTGTTAGGCCTAGATCAAATGCTAAACCTTTTAGACCAACAGTTAGGTATGCAGAAATGATTAAACCACAAACAAGCCCAGAGGTAACCAAAGGAATTGGAATGACCTCCCAAATCTCCCAAACACCAACTAGGTGTTGATTTTGTCTGCCTATAGGAAAGCTTGGGATACTCTTTGTGGTACTTTGACCCTACTTGCAATGCCTTTTGTGTTAAATGGGTAACCAGGTATTCAACCCCTAGGGTAACTCATAAGACCTCCTTCTTACCCTACAAATGCTAGATGAAACCCAGTCAGTTCTTTTGAGGTCTGGACCAAGAGAAGTTCATAACTGATAAACAGCAGTTCAAACTGTACAGACCTATAGTACAAACCTTGTTAACTACACAAGATGACAACAATTCAGAGGTGCAAAAATAGTTTTGTAAACAAGCACACAAAATGATTCTAAACAGAACCTATTGTCACAGTAGAGCATAAAAACCAAGATTTGGTAACTTATGGTAAATATACAAGCATAGTTCCAATAGAACACAAATATTGTAATGGTATATTAAAAGATAGGAATTTCTGATTGATGCATCACTTTGGGGAGACCCATCCAATGTGCTAAAATTTTTGAAAAAATATTATTGGCAAAATAAGTCATTTTTGGCTGTTCCACAAGGAAATTAATTACTTTGAGTGCAATGTTAGTGAAAACCCTAAAAATCTAAAGTGTAAAAGACCAAAAATGCCCTCATAATTTGAAAAATTTAAATTAAAGTTTATATAACTTACAAATAAATTACAAAACCTTTGTAACTAAACTATGTATGATATAAAATAATTATGAGGCATCATATAAAATTTGTACAAGCCACTAAAATTATTCTAACACATTACCTATGTCCATTTGAGCCAAAAACCATAATTATTTATGTATTTGTATTTTAAAAGTAAATAAATATAAATAAGTAACAAAATACATAAGGAAAGTGTACAAATTGATTTGTGATTTGATTGAGTCTTCCTTTTTGGGCCGACCCCTGCTCTTTCCCCTTCAAAATTTTCGGCCTAGTATTCCTATAAGCTAGCCAATATCCCTTTGACTCTCCACAAAAATACCGAACATCAAACTCATTCAAGAAAACCCTAAAAACCTCTACACCAAAAGTTTCGGCTGTTTCCTTTCCTTGCTGCTGTGTCGATCCAAAAACACCACCAAGGAGGCTTGAATCTCGTTTCTAATTCGTGTTTCATCATCAACAAGGTAACCTATAATCATAACAAAGATCCATTCGAATTTTGTGAATCAAAAACTAACCCAAAACCATGTTTTCTTTTCGTGGACTGCTGCTGTGCGCCGCCCAAACAGAAGGAGGAAAAGAAGAGTTTTCGTGTGTGGTATTTGATCTTGTGTTTGTGTTCTTTGGTTGATCTACGAGGGTATTGCATCGTCCTTGCTCAATCCTTGTTTTTGTATTTTGTTCTAGTCGAAATAGTACATAAAATAACACATAAAATCATAAACTAACAAACCCTAAAAAAATCATGTTTATAAATCGGGCTGATTTTGTATGGTGAATAATTCGTTGTGAATGTGTGTAAATCTGTTAAAAGTCGACCTATATGTGTTATGGACTCACCTAAAATCGTTTGGAGTAAAGAACTAGTGATTGGAATGGCGAAAACTCTAAGTATATACACGTTAGAATGAAACTGTTTCTGACCCAGAAAAATATTCGACTTTGAATGCCTATAAATAATTGTTGACGAAGTGTTTTTGGGAAACTCTTGAGTCTAGAATGTAGTACTATGAAGTGGCTACCTGGAGAAATTTAGTTTGTAATTTTTAGAGGCCTAGAAGGCTACTTTTTGATTTTTGGGAAATCACATGTCTGATCGGATTTGTGAAGTCTGGGAAAACAGTCCGGGTTTTTCATTTATCATTTTAAAACCATAACGAATTAGGACATTTCCTTTGAACTGAGTAATATAACACATGTTATCTAATTACTGGAATTTTTGTAGAATTTTATAAATTTTCTAGACTGGGTAAGCAGATGAAAAGTGATCGGGTGTTTTTATTTAATCCGGTTCTGGAACAGGTTGGGGAAAAGGATTTTTAGTTCGTACCTATACAACTTAATAAAATCTGGAAAAATTACATAAAATACTTAAGACCCTGGGGAACGTCTGTGAATTTTTATAGATTTTATTTCGAAGGTTTAATATGGTTTATAAATTATGTAAAACGGGTCCAGATGATACTTAAAATCTGCCAAGACAGGTAAAAGGTTGTAAATTGTTATTTTACTAAACTAAGGGTTATAAATTGTAAATCATGAAACTTGAAGGTATAACTCGTATAATAAGTTAATTTGAGGGTACACTCTATAATCTTGGAAAATAAAATGCTTGATGTGTTAATAAACTAATGAGAGGGGTTAAAATGTAAACCATGTGAATCTAGGGTTTCATTTCGTAACATTGATAAGTAAAGGGATATAAAGTGTAAATTACCGAAACCTTGAGGGCTGTTTGTAACATATTTATATTGAAGGGTATTTTCTGTAAATTGAATAAATAAAAGGGCTTGATGTGTAATGTAACTAAGATGAGGATTAGATTGTAAATAATAAAAGTATAAGGTTTAATTTGTAATTAATAAAGTAAAGGGGGTAACTTGTAAATTATGGAACTTGAAGGCTAAACATGTAATTCTGGAAAGTATAAGTGTTTGAAAGGTAAAATGATAAGATTTCAAATGTGGACCTTTAACTTTGGTAAATTTGCATTAATAACCCTAAACTATGAAAGATTATCATATTTGATCTTAAAATTTGTATAATGAGTTAAAATGAACGTTCCTTCCATAATAAGCTAATTGAAGACTTAACTTGGCTTGTATCATTTGAATATTGCTAAAAATAGAAAGTTACTAAATCTGGAAAGTTCTTAAAATGGAAAGATGAACTAAAAATGATAATCTGAACTTGAACCCCCTTAGTAATTTGTCTTCTACTTTCTCTAGGTGTAAAGAGGGAGAGGTCCTGATCTGTCTCAGTACTTTCTGCTTTTGTTCTTTGTGCTTGCATTTGAATAAGGTACAGATACTCTGCCCTTTCTCAGTAAGGGCGTCTTAATCCCTTGATATGATTTCTGATTTCTGATTTGTTGTGAACCTTTGATATGATTCGTTGCTTTGTAAACCTTGATCTGTTAGACTCTGATTTGGCCTTTGGCATATTATATCTGATACATCTGATCTGAACTGTCTGTTATGAACTATCTATTTTGGACCTTTGGATATGACCTTCTGATTTGATTTGACACCTGACTCTTAGTTTGATACCCGAGCCAAAATTTGTGACCCTAGCCATGAAGGTAACATGGCCGTGTCTGTGATGCACCACTGGCATGACTAGTGTGTAGCCCTAGTGATTTGGTTACACCGTCCCTTGATTTGGTCTGCATGTGATTGGGTAGGGGCGTATGGATGCATCCTAGATCTGTTCTGTTTAGTGGATTTAATATGATATGATATGATTTGTCTGGTGATTGGTACTGTGTGCTATACATGCCCTTCACATTTCTGAGAGGTCGCTCCTCTATGGTTACTGTATATGATATGATCTGATATGTTTCTGGGCTCGTGGTGGATTACTATCCTATATTATTCTTTCCCTTTCATTGACTGTACCTTATGATACTTTCCTTTGCACCATATATTATATCTGTTTCGTTATCATTTAATCTTTGCCATGATTCGTACTTCCTTATCTTTGCTTTGTATATGTATCTGTTCACTGAGCTTTTTAAGCTCAGCCGCACGTTTTTCTTTTCGTGTGCGGCAGGTATCTAAGCTAGGAGCTGGGGCTTTTGCTTTGGGATGAGAGTTAGAGTTTCATTGGAGCTGTTACCTTAGATGACCACCCTTATATTATGACATTTGTTTCTGGATTCTGTTTCTTTTGTTTATTCCTTTGGTTTATCTTTATCTTTTGAACTCATGTAATTTGGTTTAAGCCGTGTTGGCTTGACTTTCTTATTGATTTTGGGTTTATGGCTTCCGCTGTGTACTATTTATGCTCTGATTTGTCACCGTGATGTGACACCTTTACCCTTGTCGGGTTGGGGTGTTACAATTATGGTATCAGAGCCAGGTTGCGACCTGTAGTACATAAGCCATGACCTGTGGATCATGTGGACCTTAGGATTCGACCCTTAAGATTTGAGTCTTGACTGGTGAGGATTTGGGTAGACATAGGTTTCGGTTTCGTCTTTCCTTTCGTGCTTATTCTTCCTATGTTTTGCTAATCATTTTCGTGATCGTTCAGATGGTGAATACACGCTTTACTCAGTACACTGATGGGAATGGTGGAGGGGAAGCCCCTGATTTTCAGGCTATGATAGCCGCTGCGATGGCTGCCGCTATTCCTCAAGTGGTGACTCAGGTCACCAATAACATCAGGAACGCTGCAAGTTCTTCTGGTGGTGGTGGTGGTGGTGGTGCTCAACCCGAGACTCCACCCACTGCTCCTCCCGCTGCTCCTCCTGTTGGCATTCATGTGTGGATCGAGAGGTTTAACAAGCTTAAGCCTCTCTCTTTCAGGTCCGCTGCTACTCCCCATGAAGCGGAGGACTGGATCACACATATCGAGAAGTTGTTTCGTGTTCTGGGATGTGCTGACGAGTTTAAGACTCGGTTGGCCACATTCAAATTTGAAGGTGATGCTCAAAATTGGTGGGTTGCTCTTGTTCAGGCGAAAGGGGATGATTTTGCTGAGACTTGTTCGTGGGCGGAGTTCATCGAGGTGTTTTATAAGCAGTATATTCCTATGTCGGAGCAGCTAAGGTATGAAAGGGAATACGGGTCGATTCGTCAGGGTGATCAGGAGTCGTCAGGAGAGTTTATGCAACGGTTTCTACGTCTGGCCAGTTTCGTTGGGCCAGAGGTCACTGGTGATGCTATGCGGCAGGCTCGTCATTTCAAATGGGCTTTAAAGGGGTGGGTGTTAGACCGGATTGTTAACACGCCGTTCGAAGATGTGGCTGGAGTTCAGGACGCCGCGCGTAACATCGAGTTGTTACATGCAGACAGGGATTCTAATAAGCGGGATAGGGACGGTAATCGGGTAAACTCCAGGGAGCAGGGCCGTCAGGGCCAGAGTCGGGAGTATAAGAGTTATGAGGAACGAGATCGGGCGGACCGTGGTCGTGATCAGCGAGGTCGGGAGTCGAGGTCAGTTTCTAGACGGGATGGTGATCGTCATGAGCAGAGGAGGACTACTGAGGCCTTACCTCCTCCACCTCTATGTGCTACTTGCGGGAAGGCGCATCCGGGTACTTGCTTTAGGATTACCGGTGGTTGTTTCTCATGCGGCTCTACTCATCATCGGGTGAAGGACTGTCCCAGGAAGAACCATACTGTACCGACGGAACCGGCTAAGCCAGCACCCACTTTGGGACGAGTTTATGCTTACACTCGTGATCATGCGGAGGACTCATCAGGTACCATTACCGGCTTTCTTTTCATTTGTGATCGTTTTGTCTTTGCATCATTTCGTCATATCTAATCCGTTTGCCAAGAAGCTTAATCTGAAACCAACATCATTAACTAATCGTATCCTTATCTCTGCGTCTATGAAATCATAATCGGAGCTATTTTAGTTATCCACGTTTCGTGTTCTGATCTGGTATGCCTTTGTTTTGTTTTCCGTTCTGTTTCGTTTCCGGTTCTTCGCAAATTTCGAGGACGAAATTTTTTTTTAGGGGGGAAGAAGTTGTAAAACCCTAAAATCTGAAAAGTGTAAAAGACCCAAAATGCCCTCATAATTTGAAAAAATTAAATTAAAGTTTATATAACTTACAAATAAATTACAAAACCTTTGTAACTAAACTATGTATGATATAAAATAATTATGAGGCATCATATAAAATTTGTACAAGCCACTAAAATTATTCTAACACATTACCTATGTCCATTTGAGCCAAAAACCATAATTATTTATGTATTTGTATTTTAAAAGTAAATAAATATAAATAAGTAACAAAATACATAAGGAAAGTGTACAAATTGATTTGTGATTTGATTGAGTCTTCCTTTTTGGGCCGACCCCTGCTCTTTCCCCTTCAAAATTTTCGGCCTAGTATTCCTATAAGCTAGCCAATATCCCTTTGACTCTCCACAAAAATACCGAACATCAAACTCATTCAAGAAAACCCTAAAAACCTCTACACCAAAAGTTTCGGCTGTTTCCTTTCCTTGCTGCTGTGTCGATCCAAAAACACCACCAAGGAGGCTTGAATCTCGTTTCTAATTCGTGTTTCATCATCAACAAGGTAACCTATAATCATAACAAAGATCCATTCGAATTTTGTGAATCAAAAACTAACCCAAAACCATGTTTTCTTTTCGTGGACTGCTGCTGTGCGCCGCCCAAACAGAAGGAGGAAAAGAAGAGTTTTCGTGTGTGGTATTTGATCTTGTGTTTGTGTTCTTTGGTTGATCTACGAGGGTATTGCATCGTCCTTGCTCAATCCTTGTTTTTGTATTTTGTTCTAGTCGAAATAGTACATAAAATAACACATAAAATCATAAACTAACAAACCCTAAAAAAATCATGTTTATAAATCGGGCTGATTTTGTATGGTGAATAATTCGTTGTGAATGTGTGTAAATCTGTTAAAAGTCGACCTATATGTGTTATGGACTCACCTAAAATCGTTTGGAGTAAAGAACTAGTGATTGGAATGGCGAAAACTCTAAGTATATACACGTTAGAATGAAACTGTTTCTGACCCAGAAAAATATTCGACTTTGAATGCCTATAAATAATTGTTGACGAAGTGTTTTTGGGAAACTCTTGAGTCTAGAATGTAGTACTATGAAGTGGCTACCTGGAGAAATTTAGTTTGTAATTTTTAGAGGCCTAGAAGGCTACTTTTTGATTTTTGGGAAATCACATGTCTGATCGGATTTGTGAAGTCTGGGAAAACAGTCCGGGTTTTTCATTTATCATTTTAAAACCATAACGAATTAGGACATTTCCTTTGAACTGAGTAATATAACACATGTTATCTAATTACTGGAATTTTTGTAGAATTTTATAAATTTTCTAGACTGGGTAAGCAGATGAAAAGTGATCGGGTGTTTTTATTTAATCCGGTTCTGGAACAGGTTGGGGAAAAGGATTTTTAGTTCGTACCTATACAACTTAATAAAATCTGGAAAAATTACATAAAATACTTAAGACCCTGGGGAACGTCTGTGAATTTTTATAGATTTTATTTCGAAGGTTTAATATGGTTTATAAATTATGTAAAACGGGTCCAGATGATACTTAAAATCTGCCAAGACAGGTAAAAGGTTGTAAATTGTTATTTTACTAAACTAAGGGTTATAAATTGTAAATCATGAAACTTGAAGGTATAACTCGTATAATAAGTTAATTTGAGGGTACACTCTATAATCTTGGAAAATAAAATGCTTGATGTGTTAATAAACTAATGAGAGGGGTTAAAATGTAAACCATGTGAATCTAGGGTTTCATTTCGTAACATTGATAAGTAAAGGGATATAAAGTGTAAATTACCGAAACCTTGAGGGCTGTTTGTAACATATTTATATTGAAGGGTATTTTCTGTAAATTGAATAAATAAAAGGGCTTGATGTGTAATGTAACTAAGATGAGGATTAAATTGTAAATAATAAAAGTATAAGGTTTAATTTGTAATTAATAAAGTAAAGGGGTGTAACTTGTAAATTATGAAACTTGAAGGCTAAACATGTAATTCTGGAAAGTATAAGTGTTTGAATGGTAAAATGATAAGATTTCAAATGTGGACCTTTAACTTTGGTAAATTTGCATTAATAACCCTAAACTATGAAAGATTATCATATTTGATCTTAAAATTTGTATAATGAGTTAAAATGAACGTTCCTTCCATAATAAGCTAATTGAAGACTTAACTTGGCTTGTATCATTTGAATATTGCTAAAAATAGAAAGTTACTAAATCTGGAAAGTTCTTAAAATGGAAAGATGAACTAAAAATGATAATCTGAACTTGAACCCCCTTAGTAATTTGTCTTCTACTTTCTCTAGGTGTAAAGAGGGAGAGGTCCTGATCTGTCTCAGTACTTTCTGCTTTTGTTCTTTGTGCTTGCATTTGAATAAGGTACAGATACTCTGCCCTTTCTCAGTAAGGGCGTCTTAATCCCTTGATATGATTTCTGATTTCTGATTTGTTGTGAACCTTTGATATGATTCGTTGCTTTGTAAACCTTGATCTGTTAGACTCTGATTTGGCCTTTGGCATATTATATCTGATACATCTGATCTGAACTGTCTGTTATGAACTATCTATTTTGGACCTTTGGATATGACCTTCTGATTTGATTTGACACCTGACTCTTAGTTTGATACCCGAGCCAAAATTTGTGACCCTAGCCATGAAGGTAACATGGCCGTGTCTGTGATGCACCACTGGCATGACTAGTGTGTAGCCCTAGTGATTTGGTTACACCGTCCCTTGATTTGGTCTGCATGTGATTGGGTAGGGGCGTATGGATGCATCCTAGATCTGTTCTGTTTAGTGGATTTAATATGATATGATATGATTTGTCTGGTGATTGGTACTGTGTGCTATACATGCCCTTCACATTTCTGAGAGGTCGCTCCTCTATGGTTACTGTATATGATATGATCTGATATGTTTCTGGGCTCGTGGTGGATTACTATCCTATATTATTCTTTCTCTTTCATTGACTGTACCTTATGATACTTTCCTTTGCACCATATATTATATCTGTTTCGTTATCATTTAATCTTTGCCATGATTCGTACTTCCTTATCTTTGCTTTGTATATGTATCTGTTCACTGAGCTTTTTAAGCTCAGCCGCACGTTTTTCTTTTCGTGTGCGGCAGGTATCTAAGCTAGGAGCTGGGGCTTTTGCTTTGGGATGAGAGTTAGAGTTTCATTGGAGCTGTTACCTTAGATGACCACCCTTATATTATGACATTTGTTTCTGGATTCTGTTTCTTTTGTTTATTCCTTTGGTTTATCTTTATCTTTTGAACTCATGTAATTTGGTTTAAGCCGTGTTGGCTTGACTTTCTTATTGATTTTGGGTTTATGGCTTCCGCTGTGTACTATTTATGCTCTGATTTGTCACCGTGATGTGACACCTTTACCCTTGTCGGGTTGGGGTGTTACAGTTAGTCATATACTTTTATATTGTGAGACAAGTTCTTTGTGGCTTGTTTCTTTGTTTTTGGACTAACACTTGTAGGTTTTGGATGAAAAGCACCAAGGAGTTAATATGTTTTGGACTATATGGTGATTTGGAGCTCAGTGTGTTATCTATGCGCACAACAAATGGTAATTGGTTCACCATGTCTAACCCACATAAGAATCAACTAGTCCAGAGCAAACGGTGTCTGGTAAAGACTTCTTAAATCCGTTGATGGTTGACAATTTACCAAAAATTGTATGGTTATCAGCTCACCATATCTAACTGTGAAGAGTTGGCTAGTCCAAAGCAAACGGCTATTGGTAAAGACATATCAAATCCGTTGATAGCTGATAGTTTGCTAAAAACTATATTTGAACCATGGTATTTTAAATCTTTTCAATAAGTTCATACGGCTCAATAAAATTTTTCCAGCAGTTTGTGTTGTTCGTTAAAAGTTGGTACGGCTCAACTAGCCGTTGTAAAAATCTGTCAGTAATTAATTTCTAGCCGTTGGGGTAAAACCGTTATTCTGAAGCATACTTATAGGGATTTTTCTTGAGATAATTATCTTTTTACCATAAATTGATTTAATATATTTCCCAAGATAATTTATCTCGTTCGCAAAATTCTCAAAACCCTAACAGTATCTATAAAAACCCAATTGGCTGCATAAAACTTTAATTCTACTCTAAACGATCATCTTATTGCTATAATCTTTCACTCTTCATCAATACAAATGGCTAATTTGGAATTTGTTAAGCATCACAATCAGGTTGCGTTTCTAGAGAAAACAGAGGAAGGAGATGGACCAAAATTTTATGAGATTGTGGACTTTCTAAACCACTGTCACATAAGGTATGCTCTAACTGTTTCTCCTACTCTTTATGTCTCTCACATCACACAGTTCTGGCAGAATGCTACTGTCTTGACTAGTGAAAATGGAGACTTAGAAATTCATTCTGAAGTGGATGGTGTATCTTTTGTTGTTACCGAGTCTATACTTAGGAGACATCTTAAATTAAAAGACTCAGATGGTATCAACACTATGCACAACACTGAAATATGGCAAGAACTTACCAAAATGGGGTATGATACATCCGAACACAAATTAACTATTCAAAAAGGATGTTTCTCACCTCAATGGAGATTTTTGATACATACCCTTTTACATTGTTTAAGTCCTAAAAAGACTGCTTGGGAGCAGTTCAGTAGCAATATTGCTATTGCTCTCATTTGTTTGTCTACAAACAAGGTTTTTAACTTTTCAAAATTTATTTTTGAGGGTATGGCATCTAATGTAAATAGCAAAACCAAGTTTCTAATGTATCCAAGATTTGTTCAAACTCTTTTGAATAAAAAGACATACATGCTTACAAAACCAACAGAAACTTTTGCTACTCCTAGCCTTCAATCAAAAGTTTTTCAAAACATGGCTATGGCTAGTAGGCTTTTTCAAGGAGTAGTAGTTCCATTATTTCCTGAAATGCTTCGAACTGAAGTGGGTGAAGGTTCAGTACCACCAACTGATCCCCATCACACATTTACTTCAGCTCCTGAAAGGACCCAAACATCCCAAATTCACATCACTTATAGGAGAAGGGAAACACCCAGAGTGATTCCTAGATCCTTTCCCCATGATTTACCTCTCCTAGCAGGTAACACAGCTAGAAGTGATGAGGGTAGTACTTCACATACTGAATTGATGGAATTGTGTACCAAACTAGTTGAGAAGGTAGAAACTTTGGAGGAGGAGCTAAAGAAGAACAATGAGGAACTCAAAGCTCACAAAAAGAATTTTTCCCAGGTCTACTCCAAATTGACTCTTAGGGTGAAGAAACTTGAAGAGCAGTTAAAGAAAAAAAAAAGGCAAAGGTAGTTTTGGATTCTTCTGATGATGATGACTCAGATGATTTTGATGGTGATGATGGTGATTCTCCCAAACAGGGGAGGAAATCAGATAAAGGCAAGGGAGATGGATCAGGTTCTCAGGGGAGGCAAAATAAAGAAGAAGTAGAAAAATTTGATATGGGTTCTGGTAATGTTGATATGGAAATAGAAGAAACTACTGAGACACATGAAGCAGTTCAGACTGGTACTCAAGAAGCTGAAGAAGTTCCAACTGTTGAAGCAGTTCCAACTGCTGATACAGAGCATGAGACAGTTCCAACTGGTGATACTACGGCTGAAGAGGAATATACTAAAAGGTTTTGATAGGGAAGATCTTAATCAGTTGTGGAGCTTAGTAAAAGAAAGATTCAGAGTTCAAGATCCTATTGAAGACAAAGATAAAGAGTTATGGGCGCAGCTGAAAAGGATTTATGAACCTGATAGTGGAGAATCAATGTGGAGATTTCAAGCACAAGTTGAAGATGTCTCTTGGAAGTTATTTGATACGTGTGGAGTGCACAGAGTTTTTACTAAGGATGACATAGAAATCTATATGTTAGTGGAAAAGGATTATTCACTCAGATCAAGTGTTTTAATGTCTATGTTGTATACAAAACTGAGGGTTGAAGAAGATTCTGAAAAGGCAGATTTGTTGGTAACAAATATTTTCAACCTTGCAGAACAAAGAAAGATTAGTAGTAAGAGAAAGTTATGAAAGGTGTTTGGAAGAATCCCCCTCATATTGGAGATGAAGCTTAATTTGAAGAAACTTAGTGATTTGGGAAGAAATCATAAGTTTAGGGGAGGATTGTTAGGAATTAAGGTTTAGCAGTTAGTACGGCTGAATGTGGAAGTTAGTACTGCTAATGAGTTTTGAAGACAAGAACAGTTAGTACGGTTATATGAAAAAGTTAGTACGGTTTATGTTTTTGTAAAAGATAATTATAGAAAATATATTGTGTATATCTTATACGATTAGGTAATAGTTATCTTGTAAAGGAATCCTTAGTCTATAAAAGGATCTCCTAGGTGAAGGTTAAGATAGATATCGAGTTTTTGTTAAGATTCAAGGTTTTAAAACCTAGTACTAATTAAGAGTACTTGTATTATTCATTAATAATATTGAATCGTTGAAGTTGAATTATTGTTTTCATTGTTCATTCACTATTACATACAAATCATACAAAACACAAACAAATAGATCTTCTAAGTGCTAGCTAGTAAATTCCGTGTGCTAGACTAGACATCATTCAAAGTATCTATCTAACACAAGGAGTGTGTGTAGATCCGGTCAAAGTCGACAAAACACAGTCAAGCAATTAGAAAAGAATTAAGAAAAGGAGTAAAACGTTCTCGGGTAGAATTCGTAAAATGTACAATCAAACGGTAACTCACGCCAAAACGAACGAAAACCACAATGGAAGAATAAACGACACCGAATGAGTAAAAGAAAGAAAGGACAAGTCGATGGATGAGCTCGATGTTTACCCCGAATCCCAAAGGTATAATTTGTGTAAGTTTGAATAAAACCGTTTTATATAGTCTTTATAATAGAATTGTTTGAAAAGTTTATAGTTTATAAAGTCGAAAGGTTTTATAAACTTTGGCATAACGCTTCCAGTTATATTACGTTTCCAAGTTATCGTGATTATTTGTAAAGAAGTTTTATTCCAATTTTTTATATGTTTTATAAGTTTCATATCGTTATTATTCGCGTAACTATTAGGTTCGGTTTATTGGATAATTTGTGTTCGTTCGGGTCCAAACATATTAAGCTCAACGAGTCTAATATATTCTTCCGTCTCTTGTATCAAATCATACAATAAGCCTACACTAATATCGTAAATCCAATAACGGTTACAATGAATTATTTAAATCACTAATCTATTACAATAATTTTACAAATACAATGAAATGGTGAAAAATTCCCCGGTATAAATCCCATAGCATCTACATCGTCATCGAGTCACAAAGAAAAACAAATTATGTTTGTAAAGAGTTCGATAAATTATAACACACGCAAAAATAATACATCTAATATTAATCAGTTTATGATTTTTGACCCGAATAATTAGAACATACCCTCTTTAATAATACATTGGGATTCGGCCCAAAGTTTAACCAAACACACTCTCTAATATTTGGACTTTTGAGTCCATTTAACAAACAATCACACCCCTCTAAAACAAGTGGGCCTTGTAACCCAAAAGACAAACCAAACGCCCTCTTTGGGCTTGGCTAACTAAACGCACCCCTAATTGGGCTTTGAAGCCCAACATACAAACACACCCTAACCGTGTTAACCATACAAATTGCTCCAACTCAAACGCACCCTATGTGGGTGTTTCCCTTTTACTCGAGAACGAAAAACACTCACAATTACCCTTGTGGGTTTAACCAAAACATAACAAACAAATCCCAACGACGAATCCAAACACAACGCAACCACAAACATACGTGTTCCTTTTTAAAAATGTGGTTAAACGACCCCTTTGTGATTGGAACACTCTCGACACCTAAGTGGTGTTTTGAGCCGAGATACACTACAAGGCCACACATAATCGAGCACCCCATGGTGACTCGTCAATCCAACCGAACGAGTAACTCCACTTCTTGTGGTGACCTCGTTGGACCAAACACAACACAATACCCTTATGGGTGTCTCGTTGTGTGTCGAACCAAAACAAACATACACACCCTACGTGGGTTTATCGAACCGTGACACTCAAACACAAGCAAAACACTACCTCTCGGTTCCTGTTATGAATTTCGAGACCAAAAGACACGCAACCCTCTCAGGTTCATTTGCTCGACCAACTCAACAAACACAACCACTTGACTAATAACAAAATCAACCAAACATCTCCATAATAATTAAACAAGGACGAATTTAAGCTCAGTAATAACAAAATAAGTATAAATAAACACAATAAGCTCCGAGTCAACTCAACTCGTGAGTTGACTCGGACGAGTCATGTGACTCGGTAACGAGTCACATGAGTTACGCGTTAAAACTTTAGATCCACACGGTTTTGTTTAGAAAATATTAGCTTTAATTCGTTTTATATATAAAATCATTTAGATTAATTATTAACCGATCATGGTTTCGAATAAAAGTGAAAGAAATAGAATAGGGAGGCGCGTGAGCCTTACCAAATGAAAGGGAAGGATGGGAGATAGTGGTGGCTCACGGCGGTGAGTGTTGTGAGTGGCGGTGTTACTCCAAAACAACCAATACGTGATCCTTTTGAACCCAAGTGCTCCAGAAATAATCCCCGTGTCTCGATCTACGTGTTGGTGTTAAAAGAAGTGGTGGTCAGAAATTTAGCCGGAGACGATGACGGCCCCGAAAATAGTAACTCCGGTGAGGGGTGGTGCTATTATGAGGAAGAAAACCCTAAAGTGGGTTTTTATATAGTGGGGAGGGTTAAAGGTGGACAAAATAAAAATAGAAGGGGCGGCGGTGTAAGTTTAAAGGAGGGATAGGAATTGTAAATTAGCAAATCTTTTAGCATAAACACTGTGGGCCTCATTTGACATAGAAAATGGCCATTTTAAATTACGAGACTTGCGCCATTGAGTCCGAAATAATTTTTCCAATAAAAATGAGTATAAATACGTATAACTTTCTCGGAGATAATTTATTTAGTATATTGAATCGTTTCGAGTATTCTAGGTTGTACAGGCTATGTAATGGGATAACGCTCACGTTTATCAAGATATCTACTGCTTTCAAACTCAAACAAGTTTAGAGAAGTTTAAAAGTTAAGGAATTTCAAAAATAAGTATTTTGGCTAGTAAAATTCGTTTAGGAAATTTACCAGGTGTTACAGCTGCTTATGAGATACGTATTAGATATTTATAGAAAAAATTTGATATACTTAGGAAAGTATTGTAAGCCGAGTAGGATTCCTTGGTGTATAAAAGGAGGTCCTATGGCATAGAGTTAGATGTATCAAAAACATATAATTCGTAGCTTCAAGGCCTTTGTAACCCTAATATTTTGAGCGTATTCGTATTATTATCATTAATAATATTGGAGCTTATTTGTTGAATTGTGTGTTCATTGTTTTACTATTTCATTAACAATTCTTCTTAATATTAAAGATTAGATTCCGCATAATCTTTAATAAATTCAACCACAGTTTCTGCTATAGTTGTGTTAGATTTATCTAACATAACTAAACCTTTTACAAGTTAATGAATTTGATCTACATCAACTGGGATCAACAATTTGATTTGCCAAAAATTAGACATGCCATGTATTCTATTAAAGCAACCAAGAAATGGGATGAAGAAGTATGATAATCTTTTCCTTACTTTTTATGAAATCTACTCGGTTAAAATCTGAACTCGCCTTTTAATGGGTGACACTAAGCAATATGAAACTGCAGGTTTTGATTGACTTTCAAAGTAAAAGAAAGAGTAATCATACAAGAGAAGATATAATTTCTAAAATGAAATCCAGTGATGAAGGTACTAAAGTTCTTTTAAAGTTTGTTAATGCTTTATATTATGGTCTTTATACTTAAGGAAACTTTGCATGCTTTGGGGGGGGGGGGTGTTTGGGTAAGCTTACCAAATAAGTTAAGCAAACTTATCATAAAAAATATTACTATTTCAAGTTATGTCGCATTAAAGGAAAATGCAAAATATAGTGTTTGGATGAGCTTAATGGGGTGTTTAGGTAATGTTGGTTAAACATTACGATCTCAGTGTGTTTCGAAATAACCAATAAGCACTTTTGAGTGTTTGGATGGAACCAAACAGCTCTTGAAGTTTGTTTTTGCTGAACCTCTTTATAATGTGACCTGAATCTTGAAACTTTTGGCTAAATTCAATGTGTTTGTTCTATATTATAGTGAGTACGAGAAATATGTTGTTTTTATGATGAGAGACAATCATAAAAATAACTATGGTTAATGTGTTAGGTAACAAATCGTAGTTTTATTCTTAACTTTGATTATCTTTATATCATATTTACGGAGAACTTTAAACCTTTTCAAAATATTTAAAGCTTAAATTTTGATATATAATCAGATAGATAATTACGACATGATTAGAAGTGAATGGGTCAAAATGGGTTCTCTTTTATTTCAAAAGGGTTAAACAAATTTCTGTTAGGGAGGAATGGGTAATTGCTGAAAGTTGTTCTAAGTTTAGTTGGGTTAATTAAGATGTAGTTTATAATTGTAACAATATTGTTTTTTTAATCATAAATGATGTGATAAACTTCATACAAACTTGGTCAACATAATACATTGATTTTGGGGTCAAGGACAAGATGGAGGTGTATAAGAGGTGTGGGCCTTTCGTTGGATATATTTCAGATGTTATGAGCACTATAGATAAAAACATTAACACATTTAACTACTGAAAACCGAGAATACTTTCGTGCTGGTGGTTATGGGGGGAGTAAATGGTGTAGCACAATGCATACAAGATATAACTCTAGATACGTGTGAAGATTGCCTCTTGGAGGCTCGTGCGCAGTTGAAATCATGGTGTGATACGTTGACTTGGGCTGATATAAACCTAGGAAGTTGTTATATACGATATGGTAATATGGAAATGTTTATACTCTTATGATCATTATAACTCATTAAAGGTATAAAACATCATGTGATATGTACCTACAAAGTTTGTTGACTAATTCCTTGAAGTGTTTATATGGTCACAAAATTCACATGTCTCTTTTTTATATGCAACAGGTTAATGCAGATGGAAATGGAACCATAGATTACGAAGAGGAGTTCATAACAGCAACAATTCATCTCAATAGAATGGATAAAGAAGATCATTTGTACACATCATTCACATACTTTGACAAAAATAATAGCAGGTACATAAACCTCTAATAGGCCTTTTTTATCATCAAAGAAATATCATTTTGTAATCGTTAACGGGCTTCTCTGTTGTCAGGTATATTACTATAGAAGAATTAGAGCATGCTCTCTGTGAATATGGAATGAATGATGATAGGGATTTAAAGGAGGTTATTTCTGAAGTAGACCCCGAACATGTAAATAACTCAAACATAGTTAAACCTATGTTGTAAGAAAACACACTGTATACATATTAAAAAACTTTTTTGGCTAAAACATGTAAGAAAATTAGAAATAATTATTGTGTCATGAATCATTACAAAAGCTCTACTATATTACCAAGGAGAACTTTGATACGTAAAACACACTTGATCCATTTAACGTGTTTTAATTTCTTATAATCAAACGTTTGACTGTTTAACCCAATAGAGATGAAACATTTCTGAAATAGACCCATATATAGTTTAAAGAGTCAAAATGAAGCCTCTACCTGAATCTATATAAACTTTACAGGATGGTTGCATTAACTATGACGAGTTTGTGTCAATGATGACGCGTTTGTGGAAATGATGTAGAACAAGTTGTGGTTACATGAAATACATGCATATTTCACATATTATGTCCAAGTGAGGATGACTGTGGCAACAAGAGTTCAATATGATCTGAAGGGAACTACACTAGAGGAAACAAAAAACTGATGGGGATATTGGGTTCTTGAAAGAAACTTTGTACTTGTTTATTATGAAAATTATATATTGGACAAAAATTGTAATTGATATTTGGGTTGGTTTCGATTATATTTCTTAATTTATATATACTAGCGGCAAAGCCCGCCCGATGGACGGGCACGACTTATGAATATCATTGGCATATTTTACTTTAACGAAAGAACAATTAATGGAAAATAAGCCCATTTGTTTAATTTATGAAGTTATTTGTTTGAATATTGTATATGATTTGAAATTAAATGGGAAAAGTTATTCTTTATACACAATGTTTGTTTTTGATTTACACCTTAATATATGATCTATTAATTTTCTTTATAATTATTACGTCGATCCTATAGAAACCAGTTTATATTTGCACAAGTATTTTCTACACACAAGTCATTTGAAAAAAGCAGCATGATTGTCTTTTAAAGTAAGCATGTTAATTGAAAGACTTGCAAGCTTAAAAATTGGATTTAAATTTAAGGAAGAGGTTTTTTTTTTTTTTTTTTTTTTTTTTTTTTTTTTTTTTTTTTTTTTTTAACGATATTTTCTTATAGGTACAAATTTTGTGATACATTCTTGTATGCTTGTTCCCTTTGATATATTAATGTTAAAAATTGCATGAGTTGCACGAACATATATAACTGTAAATTTTGATGCAATATTGTGTGTATTTTCATACATAGAATAAATTTGTGAAATACATTGTTAATATTTAAGTTGTTTGCAATACTTTGAGGAGTAATGATTACATCCTAAACAATAACATATAATAATCTTACATACTCCGTATAACACAAATTCACCTAATCCTTATCTTTCCGATCAATTTTTTTCTTTTGTTTTCTTCAAAGTTCAAAGTGTTGTCATTACTATTTCAAGGTATTTTCAAGTGTAATTGTTCCAAAATGCAAAAGTAATCTGTTTCTTAAGCATGTCAACTGTCTTGGTTCTCATATTTGTGTCTAGTATTGCAAGTTAAAGTAGAAGGGGTAAACATGGATATTTTAATCTTGCTTAATGAAGAGGTGTATGGTTTGCTGCTTATGCGAAAGAATAAAGAGTTGAAGGGCCTCAATGGAACATTGTTCACTATATAATGAGTCCACCCTCCTAGGGTTTCGCTTACTCAATCATAACAGCTTATCCTAGCTGCTCTCTCATTCTCTAATCGTTTGAGTATTATGATCATTTGATCTCTCTTATTTATGTGTAATCATTAAGTATTGATAATAGGCAATCTGTACCGACTATTGTATATCATTCTTGAATAAAAGTTATATTTGGTTGCTCTGTCCATCTCTTTGATACCATCGCACATGGTATCAGAGAGCTAGGCTTTTGATTATCTTCAATCCGGATTTCTAGGGTTTACTAGAAATTGGGGTTTTTTTGGTTCTTGATCTCTCCGATGGCTATTAATTGTGTTCTAGGACGTCTGTGGTGGTTGATTTGGTGGATCTGATTTTATTAAGCTTAATTGGAAAAATTAGGGTTTGTTCCTGAAACCCTAATTTTCTCTGATTTGGGGGTTTTGATCTCGAAGTGTTCTCTGGTACAATTAAATCATAATCAGCCCTAGACTAAGTGAATCTAGGGTGATTGTGGTTGGTCCTTGTTCTTTCCGTTGCCTAAAGCACTGTAAGTCCCCCCTTTTTTATCTAAGATCAACAGTAATCGAGTTGTGTGGGTGCAAACGGGTAAGTTAACACCTTGATTTGCCACCGTTTGAGTGGTATGAATACCTACTCTGGCTTACCGCAGTCCACAGGCTTGTTACTTGTTGAGTCTTGGGTGTGAGTTTACTTACAGTTCTTTATTTTTCAGTCTTATATTTATCTGTTTAGATTGAAGGAGGATAGGCTAGGATAGTTGGTGATTGATTTGGGATTGGTGGATTATTTGTGATTGGAGGTGTTTGGAGATTCTTGTTTCTTGTTTGCTCTTTATTTGTCTGTTATCTATTCTTTTGATTGCTTATCTGCTTATTTGTCTCTTATATGTGTTTTCACCATGGCTGGTGATGATATTTCTGATCCCAATAATAATAATATTAATGAAACTGTGATTAATGTTGGTTCTTCTTTTGAATTGAAATTTGTCTTTGGTGATTCTCTTTACTTGCATTCTAATGATACTAGTGGTACTCCCATTGTGTCTGTGAAACTTGCTGATTCTGAAAATTATAAAATATGGAGTATTGCTATGACATTTGCTTTAAGGAATCATAACAACCTTGGATTTATTGATGGAACCTATAAAAAGGATGTTTCTAATCCTAGTCTTGCTAATCAATGAGATACCTGCAATTCTGTTGTTCTCACTTGGATATTAAATTCTTTAAGCCCTGAATTGTTTGCTGGTGCCATATATTCTAAGACTGCTTATGAAATGTGGAATGATTTAAAAGAGACTTATGATAAAGTTGATGGTTATGAAGTCTTTAATATAAACAAAAATATCAACTCTTTAAGTCAAAATGGGTCCTCACTTGCTGATTATTACAACAATCTAAACTCTTTATGGAAACAATTTGACTCTATGATCAGTCTTCCTGCATGTACTTGTGATGCTGCCAAACATTTTGAAAAACATAATCAACTAATCAAGTTAATACAATTTTTAATGGGTCTTGATGACACTTATGTGCCCATCAGAAGCAACATTTTAACCAGAGACCCTTTGCCATCTGTCAAAACAGCATTTTCTTTTGTCTCAGGGGAAGAATCCCACAGGAATTACTCCTCTGGGACAGGTTCAACTAAACCTAATGCTTCTGCTTTTGCATAAAAAAATTTTGATAACAAAAAGAGGTTTAACAATAAAAAAAACAATTACAAAGGCTCAAACTCTACTTCTGGTAATGATTCTAACAACAAAGGACCCAATCCTAACCTGAAATGCACTCATTGCAACAAGATTGGTCACACTATTGATAGATGCTATGAACTTGTTAGTTATCCTGCTGGTCATGTTAAAAAGAACTTCAATGCTAATACCAAACCTGTTACCAGTAACAATGTCTCTGCTGAAGTTAACAATATTAATCTTTAGAATAGAATTAGCAATTCTCCTATCTCTTTGTCTAATGAGCAGATGGTCAGACTTATGAATCTTCTTAATGATAGTTCTATCAATGCCAATATGGCAGGTAAATGTTTTTCAGGAACCTTTTTTAATGGAAGTGTAAAATTCAATTTGAATTTTGAAAAATACTTTAATGGAAACACAAATCTTTTAAAAGAAAAAATAAGTCTAGGTTGGATTGTAGACTCTGGAGCAAACCAACATATGACTATGTCTGCAAAATTTTTGGTCAATGTGGTGGATGTTTCAAACCTTGGCCTTACTGTTGGACATCCAAATGGTACCCAGACATTAATTACTAAAATTGGTGACTTAAAAATCAATAACAACATTACTTTACATGATGTTTTAGTTGTGCTTGAGTACACTGTCAATTAGTTATCTGTTCATAAGCTTGCTAGAGACAGCAAATTGTTTGTTGGTTTTGATGAATCCAATTGCTATATTCAGGATTTACAAACAAAAAGGAATGTGGGGATCGGTAATCAATGCAATGGCCTATACTTGTTTGATGTTGATACTGCTTGTAAGATTGTCTCTAATAACTGTATTTCTTCATGTTTTGTCTCTAGAACCCTTTGGCATCAAAGACTTGGTCATCCTTCTGACCAAGTCTTGCATGTCCTTAAACCCAGCCTTAAAATTGATAATCCAACTGATTCTGACCATCTCTGTGATACTTGCAATAAAGCGAAACAGACTAGGGAACCGTTTCTTCTAAGTGAACATAAATTTACCAAAATTGGTCAACTTGTACACCTAGATGTTTGGAGCCCTTATAAAATCACTAGCAGAGATGGTTACACATATTTTTTAACCATAGTCGATGATTACTTAAGGTTAGTCTGGGTTTATATGATCAAATGCAAAGATGATGTCTATGATTCCATTGTAAATTTTTCTCAAATGCTGTCAAATCAATTTGAAGGTAATGTTAAAATTTTTAGAAGTGATAATGGAATAGAATTTGTCAACAACAGATTGCAACAATTTTTTCATAATAAAGGGATATTACATCAAACTTCTTGTGTCTGCACACCTCAACAAAATGGAATAGCAGAAAGGAAACATAGGCATCTTCTCAATGTTGCTAGATCACTTATGTTTCAGGGGGAATTACCTCTTTATTTGTGGTCTGTATGTGTTCTCACTGTTGTTTACATTCTGTTGGTCCACGAATTGTATGTGGATCTCTAAGTAGCCTTGAATACTTAGTAGATGGTTGGGATAAATCCAAACCAGTCTAAGTGAGAAACCCTTAACGATTGTTTATGTTAATGCGGAAACTTAACAAGAATAATGAAGAACACAGAGTTAACACTAACTTCGTATAATTCTATTAATCACAATTATGAAACTCGCACAACTCTCTTATTAAACTAGCAATCTTAGGGATCCTTTTATACACCAAGGAAACCCTAATACTAACCGACTAAGAAGATATTCACGAATCTTCTATAAAGATACTTACACATTTTGTATCTTTTCGTAACATATCTCTAACAAACTTTCCTTATATCACGACCAGACTTAACATAATAAGTCAACCAGACTTAATATAGACTACCAGACTTAACATGTATTACCAGACCTAATACAAAAACAGACCTAACTCTGACATATTACCAGACCTAAGTTTGTCTTCTCTTGAACCGTGTGATAATTCCCAACAATCCTCCCCTAACTTGATCTTCATGCTCCATGAACTTCAAGTTCTTCTGATTTAGCTTTCTGAGGATTGAATCTTGAACACTTTGAATTATCTTTAGGTCTTGAACCTTTCTAGTAGCTTGAATCTTGATAAGCTCTTTTGATATGGTCTTTGCAGCAACATTGACTATATGTACATCAAATTCATTTAAGTTTCAGACTATTCTCATCACTTCCAGATGTGTTACCATCTGTGAGAGGTGAATCATTGAAAATTTAATGGATTTGAAGTCTCTTTACCAATAGCCATTACCACTGGAGTAGCCAATGTTTTGGTGTGTCAGGCCATGGTACATTAATAACCATATGATTTTTAGCAAATCATCAGCTTATCAACGGATTTGTTAAGTCTTTACCAAAAGCCGTTTGCTTCTGGACTAGCCAATTCTTTGATGGAAAAACACCTCATCATGGTGAATTGATTACCATTTATGGTTTTCCACAGCCTTTACCACAAGCCATAACCTTGTGGGCTAGCCAACTCTTCACTTATCTTAGATATGGTGAGTTGAATACCATACAATTTTTGGCAAATTGTCAGCCATAAACGGATTTGAGCTATCTTTACCCGTAGCCATTTGCTCAGGATTAGTCAGTCCTTGTGTGGATAAGACAAGGTGGACTGATAACCTTTTGTTGTGTTAGTGCTATGCACCTCCACTAAGTGAGAAGTTCCAATAGTCTCACTTGACAACTTATGAAAATTCTTTCAAACATCCTCAAGTTACATCCCTTAATGACTGCAGTTTTATTAAATCCAATATCTGCTCATATACTTCATCCTTCTTCACAGCAGACAATTTTCTGTTTATCATATCTTTGCAAACACTTGATGACAGAGGATATTCCACTTCTGCAAGCATATAAATATCACCATCTTTTACAGACAAACAATGTACCTTGCAGTCATAGAAGTAGGTCCAGCTGGTAATCTTCTGCTGTTCAGGGAGTTTCCATACTATATTTGACTCAATTGGTGGCTCAAACATTACTTTAAAATTTCCCCAAAAGACTCTTGTAACATCATCTTCAGGTGGACTATCTCCAAATTTGATATTCACCACCTTGTATAGTTCCTCTAAATCGTCCCTGCTTATATCATGTAAAATAGCAGCAAAATTCATATACATTACATTAGAGTAATCTTCCCTAATAATCATGTATGAAGCTCTTTCTCCAGTCATAACAATTTGATAGTTTACTATCTTAGCAGGTTTCTTTGAGCTTTCAATTGTTCCCATAGTGGCTCCTTCAGATGAAGGTTCTTCCTCAGATTCCTCTTCTTCAATCACTTTCTTGTATTTACTTTTTCTTTCCAAACTTTTTCTTCTTTGAAACACAATTGGCTTTACTACTTCAGCTTGCACTTCTCCTGATGACTTCTCAACTTCAGGTTGTATTTCAACCATTTTATCAGGTTCAATAACAAGTTTAGTCTCTTTAACCTTCCTACTCTGAAAACAATATTTCTGCACATCATCATAATCAACAGCTTTATAACCTTGATCTCTCTCAAATGCTTTGAGATATGCAATTTGAATCTCCTCATATGACTTCCCTTTCATCTTTTCCAAAGATAGATGCATTTGATTCTCTAGATACATCTTCATATCATGTTTCTTTTCTGCAATAGTCATCTTCTTGGGAATCTTTGATTTCTTCTGAAGCTTGAACTTTTCTAAGAATCCACCCAATGTATCATCATTGTCTCTTGCATTTATGAAGTCAGCTAACTATTTGGCTTGTTCATCAGCAGTTAAACCTTCAACAGCTAGAAGATCCTCATATTTTGCTCTCACTTCATCATCAACATTGAGCAGCTTTGTAAATTCATCAGATTCTTCAGCCAATTGTCTTGCATAAACTGCATCTTGCCTTTTTTGTCTTTCTTCTTCAGCAATATCTTGTGCCTTAATCCTCTCAATTGCAGCCTCAGATGCTAGTTCTTCTCTTGTTTTTCTTTTAGACTTCTTTGGTTTTGAAGTTTCATCAACAACCTGCTTTCCTTCTCTTTGTGCAGAATGTTTCTCTTCATTACCAGGATTAAGTTCATTACTAGACGCTAAAGAACCAGACTTTCCTTCACCAGTATTAATTTCATTATCAGACTTTTCATCAGACATTGTGCCATACTTTGCAGTCTCTTCCTCAGCAGATAAAATTAACCTTCTGTTAGGATCTCCGAGAAATAAAGTTTTCTCATTGCTGCTGGTAGTGTTCGCTGGTTCCTGCCGATAGTTTATGGTTCCTGCTGAAGTTCATTACTGCCGATAGTTTATTTTTGTTTCTGCCGATAGTAATTGTTACTGCGGGTTTTAGTAATTGTTATCCCGTATGTTTAGAAAGTTTGTTAGATTTATTTTTAGAAGAGATCATGTTTATCTCTTCACACGTTTTCTTGTATGACGGGTTAGGTTTAGGGTTTATTGTTAGTATAAAAGAAACACCCGTCTATGAGTTATGTACGACATTACAATATTCAATAACACAATCTCTTAGTTCATAGCCTGATCCATAGAGGATCATTGTCTTCTATTATTTTCTTCTTTACATTCTTGTTGTTTAGTTTCCGCATAAACACAAGTCTTACACCTAGAGATTCTCATTTAACCAAGCTCTATCAAGCTAGAAGTACTCGATCCTACAAGTGGTATCAGAGCCTGGTGAGGATCTCTGATAAAGAAGAAAAAGTTCTCTATCTAATCTCTTAAACCTCTCTCAATGGAAGGCGTCATCCCTGAAAACATTGTCATGAACCAGAAGGAAACTCAACCCAAATCTGAAACCTCACAAGTCCAAACACAAATTGTCACCACTGTGTCCAACAACAATGCTAAATTCCCATACCTAAAGAAAGATAAGTATGAAGTCTGGGCCATGAGAATGGAATACTGGATCACGAACAGTGATTACAACCTGTGGAACGTGATTCTTAAGGGAAACAGCAAGAAGAATACTGGAAGGGATAATGATGGCAACATCTATATAGAGCCACCTGTTACAGCAGAAGAACATCTTGCTGTACAAAGGGAAACCAAGGCAAGAACCCTTTTGCTTCAGGCTATTCCAGAGGATCATATGAGTGATTTCCATCATCTGGATGATGCTAGAAAGATATGGCATGCTGTAAAAGCCAGATTTGGAGGGAATGATGAGTCCAGGAAAAATGAGAAAGTCTATGCTCAAACAAGAGTTCCAGGAGTTTAAGATCTCTGAGGCTAAGGGGATTCACAAAGGGTATGATAGGTTTCACAAGATCCTGAGCCAACTCAACCAGTTGAAGGCTAGGCCGGACGATGAAGACTGCAGCACCAAGTTTCTGAGAGCCTTGCCTCCATCCTGGTCTCAGGTTTCCATAACACTCAAGGCCAAAGGTGGACTGGACTATATGAGTTTTGATGATCTGTACAACAAGCTGAAAACCCTTGAAATTGATATCAAAGGGTATTCCACCTATTCACCTCAAACTCCAACACATACTGCATTTGTTAGTACCTCTGGTGCTAATAAAGCATCATATGGAAACAGTCCGACACCATCATCATCATTAATTTCCTACTCACCTGCCACACCAAAAGCTCAGACCAGATCTGATAATGTTCTAGAGGAGGTGCTTCATTCATTTGTTGCTGAGAGTACACCACAGCAGCAGATTGTTTATGAAGATTTTAATCAGGTGGACGAATTGGATCTGGAAGAGATGGACATTAAATGGTAGATGGCTATGCTGTCATTGAAAATGGATAGGTTTGAAAAGAAGGCAGGAAGGAGGGTTAACTTTGATGGACAGGAGGCTGCAAGGTTTGACAGAAGGAAGGTGAGGTGCTACAAATGTTCTCAACCAGGACATTTTGCCAGGGAATGTACAGATAAGAAGGTGGATGATAAAGCCAGGTATTCTGCTTTCAAAATTTAAGAGTTGGAATCAGAGGACCCCAAGGCCTTGGTATCTGTGGATTCGATGGTGGATTGGGAACATCATGAGAACGCTGTTGCAAGTAGAGCAGAGAAGATCTATGGGATGATAGCTGGATATGGTGAGAAGAAACAAGTGGCTGGTCAATTTGGATTGATGGGTCATCCATCTCAGGTACAAAACTGCCCATTTGGTTGTGAACCTATATATGCTAAACTGAAACAGGAATTTGATGATAAAGAGAGTGAATATAAGGATAACTTTATACAACTTAAGGCTCATAAAAATGCTGTTAAAACATTAGAACAACAAAAAGTCTGGTATCAAAAACAACAGTTAGCATATGGAGAAAAAATAAAGGTTTTGGAAATAGATTTAAAAAACGCCACTAATAAGTTTAAACATTCTGAAAGAGAAAAAGCTAAGGTGGTGTTAGAAAAACAGGATTTGCAGTCTAAGCTAGACAATTCCTTGGGTAGGTTTGATAAATGGAAAGAGTCATCTAAAATCCTACACAAGTTAATCGATAGTTCTATGTCTACAAAAACTAAAAGAGGATTAGGGTATGGTTACCTGATAGGGCCAAATCAATTTTATGACCCTAATGAGTATAGTGTTTTTGACCCTGAACCTGTAGATTATAGAAAACCTGTAAAGTATGTAAAGGAAGGTGGAATGAATGCTGTTTCTCCAACTATAACTGGAACATTTAAACCTGCTAACCCCTATGTTGACTCTGATGATTGACAAATGTCTTATGGCAAAAAGGCAAAGAACTTGCCTGATCTTGATTGTGACTCTAATGAATTTTTCTCTTGTTCTTACAGTGACAAATCTTCAGAAATCAAGACTAATGACTATGCCTCATGTGGATCAAGTGACAAGTCAGCTTTAATAAAATCAGAAGATCTCTCCTCAGAAGTAGCTACTGATGAATCTCATTCAAAGACACCTGCATTTGAAGATATTTCTTTTGATAATGTTAAAAACAATAATGTTTCTAGTTGTGATTCTGTTTCAAATAATTGTGGTTATGGTTTTAATTTTGTTAAGAATGATTTTGTTTCTTGTGTTGGTTTGAATAATTCTGGTTGCAATAAGAAAAATAATGTTAAGAAAAAGTCCCCTAGAAAGAAATCTTGCTTTGTGTGTCGTAGTTATGATCATCTTATCAAAGACTGTGACTATTATGAAAAACAGATGGGTATATATGCTTGTCAAAATAGGTCTGTGTGGAACAATGTCAATGATATTCCCCCATATATTCCACAAGCAGCAAGAATAAACTCTTGCAGAGATTTTGTTGCTGCTGGTAAGCCAGTTTCAGCTGGTAAGCATGTTGCTGCTGGAAAGCCAGTTCCTGCTGGTAAGACTGTTGCTACTGGCAAGTCCATTCCTGCTGATAAGCCTATTGCTGCTGGTGATCCAGTTCCAGCTGGTAGGATTGATCCTGCTGGTTGGAGAAGCAATGTTACTAGACCTTACTACAGACCTACTAGCACTTACTTTCAAAATGATATGAGGCCTGTATATTTTGACACCATGCACTTGGGAGGGGCAAGATGGGAAACTGCTGTTAAGTCCTCAGCAGGTTGTTCTTGGAGAACAATAACCAATATATGAGAATGGGGTCCAAGAACAATGGTGGATCTCATCAATCTCCATGGTTTAATACTTATTGATCCACTAGGCAGGCTCAAGTCAGCAATGGCTTGGGTCTCCCTTGTATCTAATGTTGTGAATGTATTCTTTGTATCAGGAATTTCTTTTTAGAAGTAAAGATATTAGCATTGTTGACAGTGGATGTTCCAGGAGTATGACAGGAAATTTAGAGAGACTGCATGACTTTGTGCCCTTAAATGGAGGAACAGTGACATTTGGAGGAGGAGATGGCATAATTACTGGGAAGGGAATTATCAAAACAACCAAGCTAGACTTTGAAGATGTGCTTTATGTGAAGGAACTCCAAAACTTTAATTTGTTCTCTGTCTTACAAATTTGTGACAAGAAGAACAGTGTTCTCTTCACTGAAACTGATTGCTTTGTGTTGTCCAAATACTTCAAGTTGCCTGATGAAAGTCAGGTTGAACTCAAAGTTCCAAGGACTTACAACCTTTACAGTTTCTGTAAAACCCGAAAATCTAAAACATGCAAAAATTACCAAAATGCCCCTGAAACTTTAAAATTTAATCAAAGCTTAATTAAAGTTCCGAATCGATCCCAAACTTCTGGAAACGAGCAAGATATGATACAAAATAATTTTGACGACTTCGATTAATATTTATACAAGTTTTTAAAGGACCAAAATACCCTTGTGTGTACAAAAAATTTAAATACACAATTATTATTAATTAAAAAGCATTTAAATTACAATTAAATTAGGAAAATACACAAAATAAAGGGTAAATTAATTTGGGCCTTGTGAAGGCCGGTTATTTGGTCCCATGCCCTCCCCAAGGTCGGCCTATCACTAATATATCAAACCCTAAATTTATTTTCTCCCATTAAACCCTAAAACATTTCAAGCCGCCACTCTAAAAATTCCCTCACACCACATCCGATTTTTAGAAATCAAAAACCTATTTTTCTGGAGTTCTTCATGATGCAAGGAAGGTGAGAAAAATAGCCACAAAGTCCTGGAGTCGATCGTGTGTTCTTGGTGAATTAATTGGTTCGAAAAACCCTAACCGAGCAACAATAATTCGAAGCGTGTGAATCCCTTGATCTAAATTATTTCTGGTATTTTTCTAGCTCTCTCTTAATCATATATAACATGGTAAAAATAATGGAATCGACCCATGCTTTGTATTTTGGCCGAATAGAAAATTATGAGCTTGAAACCCTAATTTTGGAAATCGGATCTTATTAATTCATACAATTTTTTCCTGAGCTTGTATATAATTTTCATGGGTTCTTTATGCTCCTTATAACATGGGAAAAATAGCAATTTGAATTGTTTGATTCGAAATTGTGGTTTTGGGAATTTATTTGTATATCGGGTTTTTAGAAAAAAAGGGGAAATTAGGGAAAAATTATAGAACCGATCGATCTAGGGTTTATAATGGATGAAATCTGGAAATAAAAGTGATGAAATGATGATACAATGATTGCTTAATAATTGTGGTTGCTAGGGTTTGATTTTGTTTTGATTTTATGCAAACCGATTGAATAATTAAATGTTAAGGGGCTGTTTTTTAATTATTAAAACTTGTGGGATATTTTTGTAATGTTTTATAGATCAGGGGGAACATATAAAAATTATAACATAAGGGTCTTATTTGTAAATTTGGCAAGATATGAATTTATGTGGTAATTATGGATCGATTTAATAAATAATTAAAATGGAGGGACCAAATATGTAATTTCTAGAAACTTAAGGATGAATTGAGAAATTAATTATAACCAGGGGGTTATGTGTAATTTTGGTAATTTAATGGCTTAAGATGTAATTGTTAATAATTAAAGGTTGAAATTGTAAATTAAAGGACTAAATATGTAACTTTGATAACTAGAGGGACTTGATGTGAAAATTGTGAATGTTTAAGGGTGTGTTGGTATAACATGTTAAAATAAGTGTTCATTGTCTAAAATTGAGAAATTAAGGGCTTAATATGTAATTATGGTTAATTATGTAAATAGATTTGTAATGTAATAAAGTATAAGGACCAAATGTGTAAATTACCAAAACTTTGAGGGCTGTTTGTAACATAATTATATTGAAGGTTAATTTCTGTAATTTGAAGAAACAAAAGGACTTGATGTGTAATATGAATATTGTAAAGGTTAAATTTGTAAGTTATGTAAGTATAAGATTAATTTGTAAATTAATAAAGTAAAGGGGTGTAATTCGTAAATATTGGAAACGTGAAGACTAAATGTGTAATTCTGGAAATGAAAGTATTCAAATGGTAAATTATGAGGTTCCTAATTTAACCTTGAACTTTGGTAAAGTTATGTTTATAACCCTGAACTATGAAAACTTGTCATATTTGACCCTAAACTTTTGTGACTTGTTTAAATGCACCCTAAAGCCATATTATGATTCAATAATAACTTAACCTAAATGAGAATATGGAAATCTTACTAATTATGGAAACTTACTAAATATGGAAACCTGCTAAAAATGGAAAGTTACTTAAAATGGAAAGGTTGTAATTCTTTTCTACCCCTCTAGGTGTGAAGAAGGAGAGGACACGATCCTTTGCATCTTATTCTTTTGGGTTGTGCTTTGCTTTGGAATAAGGTACAGATATTCTGCCCTTTTTAATAAGGTGCCTTCGACCTCTTGATTTCTGATTTGAACCTATGATATGAACCTTTGACATGAACCTTTGATATGAACCTTTGACTTCTGAACCTTTTATACGAACCCTGTGATATGAACTTGAGATTCGGACTATGATTATGACATATGAACCTATGCTTTGATATGAACCTTTAACCTTGACCCCAGTTTGATACTACGAGCCAAAATATGTTCCCTAGCCATGAAGGTAACATGGCCGTGTCATTGATGCACCAATGGCATGACTAGTGTGTAGCCCTAGTGATTTGGTTACACCGTCCCCATTATGATATGATATGAGCTCACTATGATATGATTTGATATGGCCAATATGATTTGTTTGGGGGGCGAATGGATGCATCCTAGATATGTTCTGATATGATATGTTTTGATATGATATGATATGGTGACTGGGGCTGGGTGCAATCCACTCCTTTCACAAAATATGGGAGCTAGCTACTCCACCTGAAGAATGAGGACACCCCTCATATTATCTGATTACCTGAGAGGTCTCCCCTCTATATGATTATGAAGATATGATATGATATGTGGTATGTTATGATATGGGCTCGTGGTGGAGGACTGTCCTAAACCTTACTCTTTATTTCCTTTTCCTATATCTCATTCATTATGATATGTCTGTTCATTTCCATTTGATTTTGGTTTCCGTTTATTATATATCTGTTCACTGGGCTTTTTAAGCTCAGCCGCATTTCTTTTCCTGCGGCAGGTTTTAGTAGGAAGCCAGGAGCTTGGGTTTGCTTTGGGATGAGAGATTAGCTTATGAAGACGATACCTTAGTTTTAGTATTCATTTATGTATGACTACGTAGATTTGGTATATTTTCCTTTGTAACTTTGTAAACCAGTTGTATTATGTAAGTCGTATGTTATGCTTGCCTTTGATATGTCACCATTTTCGTGACACTTCTACCCTTGCCGGGTTGGGGTGTTACAATTATGGTATCAAAGCCAGGTTTGCGACTTGTAGTACATCTACCCTTGGCCTGTGTAAGTTAGGACCCCTAAGTTTCCACTGTAGGCGCTCGTAGGATAACCTTTGCGAAGTTGCGTAGAATTTTCCGATGGGAATATAAGTCATAACCGGTGAGGAATGGGTAGTCTAGGACATCCATGTGAGTAGTATTTGCTTCCGCATCACTCTGAATCTTGCCTCTGCCTTTAGTCATGCCTTATAAGAACGTTTGTCGCAGAAGACGAGGAAGTCTTACCCTCTGTCATTTGAATAATGAACTTTGTATGTTAACCAATTTCCTTTAGAAGGACTTGATGTTGATATTTGTCTAGTACGGAATTGTTATCTAAGCATGTTGATGCTAATAACTGACATTCCATACATTTCAACTCTGACAGTTAAACGATGTTCGTATTACTATCGGTGCACACCCTACCATTCCTATGTTATAAGCTAAACAAGATTTCAATCCTTTGAACTGTTCACGATTCTAAATTTGATATATTTGACCTTGATATATTCAAATACTCTTCTATCCTACACTTTGATGAACCATGTACTAAATTTGATATGTGAACTATCCGTATGATTTGACAACCACATTCGTTCTAAGAATCCGTTTACCTTGGACTTTGAGGTCTGTTGATTTTGAATGGGTGGCTTTCGTGAAACTACCGTAGACTACAATATTTGAAATGCGATCTTTAAGAATCTGCTTCACCATAATTTGATATGATATTCTCAATCATTTGAATCTGTTAAGATTATTGTTGTATGAAGCACATATTCCGATCTCTTTGATTTCCAATTTTCTCCTAACGCCTGTTAGTATCCACTCTTGGAAAACTCCGGCACTTGAAAGTTTGTTGTACGAATTTCTGGTGTTTCTAATGAACCTTTTGAAATCCGTTTGGGAAGTAAAGTTTGCATTGAACCGATCTGAATTGGCGAGACCATGATACTGAAGAAGTTAAGAGATTGTAGGAACTGATGAAATATGAGTTTGTTCGCTTCAGTAATCTCTTTGAATGCTCCTGTTTGTTTATGAAGAAGAAAGAGAGAAGTGTGCGGCGGCGCACCAACCATCGTGAATTTAACCGTAATCGTTATTCCATTCCATTTCCGCGTATCAATATTCGATTTGTGCTATTTTTGAAACTCCGTAGCAGACGACCTCTTCTGAGTTTGAAAGACGGAAGAAGCAACCACAAGAACATCTGAGAAGGAAGTTGATTAGTTGAGATTAGGTTCCGCGAAGCATTACAATTTGATTTGTGAAGAGAAAGATTTGTGATATGAAGTTTTTCCCTAGGAAGGTTTCCTGAAGTTTCTTTAGTACCCGTGTGACCACTATGAGTTTTGAATGATGTCAATTGTATTGGCTAGAAGATTCATGTTTTCGCAAGTATTCGGACAATTGTCATAGTATGACAGTGTGTTTATGCTCAGAGACAAACGAAGAACTCGTTGACCATTTTCCGTATGAAGTGAACCGACCCTTTGTTCTAGAAGAATAGATTTACTTGATGATCAGAGATTGTAGCAGACAACACCACCAGGTATCCGACGATTAAAGGGCTTCCACGAAAAGGACCAAGACTGAAGACCATTTTCGGAGTTAGAAACCTTGTAGAAGATGTGCAGAAGAGGTTCGTGACAGGCGTTACCAAGAGAGAAGCATGTGAGGAGAAGACAGACTGAGAAGAGACTCGATTATATCTCAAGCAGTACGTGGAGACTTCAGTTGGGCATCAAGACGACCAGACCGTAGGAGATGAGCTTTCAGCACATAAGCCAGGAAGTCTACAGCAGTTTGAGTTGGTGAATTTTGAATCATGTTAGAAGACCTGTAGGAGGCACGCAACCTTGTTTCTCTAGTCATTTTAGTTGTACTAAGATGAATTGAGAGCTGAAGCAGACTCGCCAATGGAGGAATGCACGGTGATCACGTTAGAGATTCACGCTACCACACCGAAGTGTCCAGAAGAAGTGTCGAAGACTTGAGGAACCAGACTCAAGTTTATGATTTCCTTTTTACCCTATGATCGTATGATTAGACAAGAGAGCGACTACTTGGAATTTGAAAAGATTCGAGATCATGAAATTGAATGGATGAAATTTTGTAGTAAACATTTGGATTCGGAAGATTTGATTTTTGTAAAGGATGAAGATACTGAAGACGTAATTCATTTCCTCTTAGACCACTCAAGTTTCCGTTACCTTTCGATAAGATCTTGAATGAGCCTTACCCTATTAGGAATTCCGTTCTGTGTTCGTTATGCATTTGTTTGGATGATGGTTTCGTTGTGAGAGGGATGATGAATTGTGGAAGACCTAACATTTCGACGACGAGTTCCATTTTGAGGTATACACATTCCGTTACGCTATTTGTACGTTCAAATTCCTCCGATTTAGAATCCGTAGTGATGTTTGTTTTGGACCAACCTTAGGAGGTAGAAAGACTGATAGGTGGTTAAGATAAGTAGTTCTGTTCGCAACTTGAGATAAAGTATGACCATCATGATGGTACACTCATATGATGCTGGTATTATGACGGTTCGCGAACGTGATAATACTTACGTCATATGACGTACCCTCATTGTGTTCATAGGATATTTCGAGGAGTACTTTAGAAACCTTAGAATTTTGATTAGAGATGTGAGAAAATTCGCATTTGTAAGATTTAGGTTCGTTCCACCTATACGCTTAATCTGTTTCGCCGTTATACGATTTGATACGTTTGGATTCTCGGTACGCGGTTGTTGACCTTTGAAATTCCGATAAGAATCTTAAGTTCTGCTATAAGTTCTTCCATTTGATATCACCTACAATTTATTTTCTGTACGATCACATCTGATTTGCCTAATCGAATGCTATGGATGGCATATCCGTCACAATCTTGCGTATCCTTGTATCTCTTCTAAGAGAATATGATAACCATTCGTCATGTTTGAATATGATCCTTGCAAATCTGAATTCCGTATGATATGTCATTTCTGGGAACTGAAGTTACTTTTGGATCGGCAATGAAGAGTCATGAGAAACAAGTCTTTTTATATTTCCGTTCGCCGTCCGTTGTGTCTTCTGTTTCGTTTCATCTCCGTTTGTAAAGATTCTTTGGAAGAACCACCCAGAGCGGGAGGCTACCTGGGAAACTGAGGAATCGATATGAGCTAATTATCCGCATTTTGTATTCTGATCTAGTACGTCCCTATTTTGTTTTCGATCCTTTCACTTCTGATTCTTTGCAAATTTCGAGGACGAAATTTTTCTGTTAGAGGGGAAGAGTTGTAAAACCCGAAAATCTAAAACATGCAAAAATTACCAAAATGCCCCTGAAACTTTAAAATTTAATCAAAGCTTAATTAAAGTTCCGAATCGATCCCAAACTTCTGGAAACGAGCAAGATATGATACAAAATAATTTTGAAGACTTCGATTAATATTTATACAAGTTGTGAAATGACCAAAATACCCTTGTGTGTACAAAAAATTTAAATACACAATTATTATTAATTAAAAAGCATTTAAATTACAATTAAATTAGGAAAATACACAAAATAAAGGGTAAATTAATTTGGGCCTTGTGAAGGCCAGTTATTTGGTCCCATGCCTCCCCAAGGTTGGCCTATCACTAATATATCAAACCCTAAATTTATTTTCTCCCATTAAACCCTAAAACATTTCAAGCCGCCACTCTAAAAATTCCCTCACACCACATCCGATTTTTAGAAATCAAAAACCTATTTTTCTGGAGTTCTTCATGATGCAAGGAAGGTGAGAAAAATAGCCACAAAGTCCTGGAGTCGATCGTGTGTTCTTGGTGAATTAATTGGTTCGAAAAACCCTAACCGAGCAACAATAATTCGAAGCGTGTGAATCCCTTGATCTAAATTATTTCTGGTATTTTTCTAGCTCTCTCTTAATCATATATAACATGGTAAAAATAATGGAATCGACCCATGCTTTGTATTTTGGCCGAATAGAAAATTATGAGCTTGAAACCCTAATTTTGGAAATCGGATCTTATTAATTCATACGATTTTTTCCTGAGCTTGTATATAATTTTCGTGGGTTCTTTATGCTCCTTATAACATGGGAAAAAAAGCAATTAGAATTGTTTGAGTCGAAATTGTGGTTTTGGGAATTTATTTGTATATCGGGTTTTTAGAAAAAAAGGGGAAATTGGGGAAAAATTATAGAACCGATCAATCTAGGGTTTATAATGGATGAAATATGGAAATAAAAGTGATGAAATGATGATACAATGATTGCTTAATAATTGGGGTTGCTAGGGTTTGATTTTGTTTTGATTTTATGCAAACCGATTGAATAATTAAATGTTAAGGGGCTGTTTTGTAATTATTAAAACTTGTGGGATATTTTTGTAATGTTTTATAGATCAGGGGGAACATATAAAAATTATAACATAAGGGTCTTATTTGTAAATTTGGCAAGATATGAATTTATGTGGTAATTATGGATCGATTTAATAAATAATTAAAATGGAGGGACCAAATATGTAATTTCTAGAAACTTAAGGATGAATTGAGAAATTAATTATAACCAGGGGGTTATGTGTAATTTTGGTAATTTAATGGCTTAAGATGTAATTGTTAATAATTAAAGGTTGAAATTGTAAATTAAAGGACTAAATATGTAACTTTGATAACTAGAGGGACTTGATGTGAAAATTGTGAATGTTTAAGGGTGTGTTCGTATAACATGTTAAAATAAGTGTTCATTGTGTAAAATTGAGAAATTAAGGGCTTAATATGTAATTATGGTTAATTATGTAAATAGATTTGTAATGTAATAAAGTATAAGGACCAAATGTGTAAATTACCGAAACTTTGAGGGCTGTTTGTAACATAATTATATTGAAGGTTAATTTCTGTAATTTGAAGAAACAAAAGGACTTGATGTGTAATATGAATATTGTAAAGGTTAAATTTGTAAGTTATGTAAGTATAAGATTAATTTGTAAATTAATAAAGTAAAGGGGTGTAATTCGTAAATATTGGAAACGTGAAGACTAAATGTGTAATTCTGGAAATGAAAGTATTCAAATGGTAAATTATGAGGTTCCTAATTTAACCTTGAACTTTGGTAAAGTTACGTTTATAACCCTGAACTATGAAAACTTGTCATATTTGACCCTAAACTTTTGTGACTTGTTTAAATGCTCCCTAAAGCCATATTATGATTCAATAATAACTTAACCTAAATGAGAATATGGAAATCTTACTAATTATAGAAACTTACTAAATATGGAAACCTGCTAAAAATGGAAAGTTACTTAAAATGGAAAGGTTGTAATTCTTTTCTACCCCTCTAGGTGTGAAGAAGGAGAGGACACGATCCTTTACATCTTATTCTTTTGGGTTGTGCTTTGCTTTGGAATAAGGTACAGATATTCTGCCCTTTTTAATAAGGTGCCTTCGACCTCTTGATTTCTGATTTGAACCTATGATATGAACCTTTGACATGAACCTTTGATATGAACCTTTGACTTCTGAACCTTTTATACGAACCCTGTGATATGAACTTGAGATTCAGACTATGATTATGACATATGAACCTATGCTTTGATATGAACCTTTAACCTTGACCCCTGTTTGATACTACGAGCCAAAATATGTTCCCTAGCCATGAAGGTAACATGGCCGTGTCATTGATGCACCAATGGCATGACTAGTGTGTAGCCCTAGTGATTTGGTTACACCGTCCCCATTATGATATGATATGAGCTCACTATGATATGATTTGATATGGCCAATATGATTTGTTTGGGGGGCGAATGGATGCATCCTAGATATGTTCTGATATGATATGTTTTGATATGATATGATATGGTGACTGGGGCTGGGTGCAATCCACTCCTTTCACAAAATATGGGAGCTAGCTACTCCACCTGAAGAATGAGGACACCCCTCATATTATCTGATTACCTGAGAGGTCTCCCCTCTATATGATTATGAAGATATGATATGATATGTGGTATGTTATGATATGGGCTCGTGGTGGAGGACTGTCCTAAACCTTACTCTTTATTTCCTTTTCCTATATCTCATTCATTATGATATGTCTGTTCATTTCCATTTGATTTTGGTTTCCGTTTATTATATATCTGTTCACTGGGCTTTTTAAGCTCAGCCGCATTTCTTTTCCTGCGGCAGGTTTTAGTAGGAAGCCAGGAGCTTGGGTTTGCTTTGGGATGAGAGATTAGCTTATGAAGACGATACCTTAGTTTTAGTATTCATTTATGTATGACTACGTAGATTTGGTATATTTTCCTTTGTAACTTTGTAAACCAGTTGTATTATGTAAGTCGTATGTTATGCTTGCCTTTGATATGTCACCATTTTCGTGACACTTCTACCCTTGCCGGGTTGGGGTGTTACAATTATGGTATCAAAGCCAGGTTTGCGACTTGTAGTACATCTACCCTTGGCCTGTGTAAGTTAGGACCCCTAAGTTTCCACTGTAGGCGCTCGTAGGATAACCTTTGCGAAGTTGCGTAGAATTTTCCGATGGGAATATAAGTCATAACCGGTGAGGAATGGGTAGTCTAGGACATCCATGTGAGTAGTATTTGCTTCCGCATCACTCTGAATCTTGCCTCTGCCTTTAGTCATGCCTTATAAGAACGTTTGTCGCAGAAGACGAGGAAGTCTTACCCTCCGTCATTTGAATAATGAACTTTGTATGTTAACCAATTTCCTTTAGAAGGACTTGATGTTGATATTTGTCTAGTACGGAATTGTTATCTAAGCATGTTGATGCTAATAACTGACATTCCATACATTTCAACTCTGACAGTTAAACGATGTTCGTATTACTATCGGTGCACACCCTACCATTCCTATGTTATAAGCTAAACAAGATTTCAATCCTTTGAACTGTTCACGATTCTAAATTTGATATATTTGACCTTGATATATTCAAATACTCTTCTATCCTACACTTTGATGAACCATGTACTAAATTTGATATGTGAACTATCCGTATGATTTGACAACCACATTCGTTCTAAGAATCCGTTTACCTTGGACTTTGAGGTCTGTTGATTTTGAATGGGTGGCTTTCGTGAAACTACCGTAGACTACAATATTTGAAATGCGATCTTTAAGAATCTGCTTCACCATAATTTGATATGATATTCTCAATCATTTGAATCTGTTAAGATTATTGTTGTATGAAGCACATATTCCGATCTCTTTGATTTCCAATTTTCTCCTAACGCCTGTTAGTATCCACTCTTGGAAAACTCCGGAACTTGAAAGTTTGTTGTACGAATTTCTGGTGTTTCTAATGAACCTTTTGAAATCCGTTTGGGAAGTAAAGTTTGCATTGAACCGATCTGAATTGGCGAGACCATGATACTGAAGAAGTTAAGAGATTGTAGGAACTGATGAAATATGAGTTTGTTCGCTTCAGTAATCTCTTTGAATGCTCCTGTTTGGTTATGAAGAAGAAAGAGAGAAGTGTGCGGCGGCGCACCAACCATCGTGAATTTAACCGTAATCGTTATTCCATTCCATTTCCGCGTATCAATATTCGATTTGTGCTATTTTTGAAACTCCGTAGCAGACGACCTCTTCTGAGTTTGAAAGACGGAAGAAGCAACCACAAGAACATCTGAGAAGGAAGTTGATTAGTTGAGATTAGGTTCCGCGAAGCATTACAATTTGATTTGTGAAGAGAAAGATTTGTGATATGAAGTTTTTCCCTAGGAAGGTTTCCTGAAGTTTCTTTAGTACCCGTGTGACCACTATGAGTTTTGAATGATGTCAATTGTATTGGCTAGAAGATTCATGTTTTCGCAAGTATTCGGACAATTGTCATAGTATGACAGTGTGTTTATGCTCAGAGACGAACGAAGAACTCGTTGACCATTTTCCGTATGAAGTGAACCGACCCTTTGTTCTAGAAGAATAGATTTACTTGACGATCAGAGATTGTAGCAGACAACACCACCAGGTATCCGACGATTAAAGGGCTTCCACGAAAAGGACCAAGACTGAAGACCATTTTCGGAGTTAGAAACCTTGTAGAAGATGTGCAGAAGAGGTTCGTGACAGGCGTTACCAAGAGAGAAGCATGTGAGGAGAAGACAAACTGAGAAGAGACTCGATTATATCTCAAGCAGTACGTGGAGACTTCAGTTGGGCATCAAGACGACCAGACCGTAGGAGATGAGCTTTCAGCACATAAGCCAGGAAGTCTACAGCAGTTTGAGTTGGTGAATTTTGAATCATGTTAGAAGACCTGTAGGAGGCACGCAACCTTGTTTCTCTAGTCATTTTAGTTGTACTAAGATGAATTGAGAGCTGAAGCAGACTCGCCAATGGAGGAATGCACGGTGATCACGTTAGAGATTCACGCTACCACACCGAAGTGTCCAGAAGAAGTGTCGAAGACTTGAGGAACCAGACTCAAGTTTATGATTTCCTTTTTACCCTATGATCGTATGATTAGACAAGAGAGCGACTACTTGGAATTTGAAAAGATTCGAGATCATGAAATTGAATGGATGAAATTTTGTAGTAAACATTTGGATTCGGAAGATTTGATTTTTGTAAAGGATGAAGATACTGAAGACGTAATTCATTTCCTCTTAGACCACTCAAGTTTCCGTTACCTTTCGATAAGATCTTGAATGAGCCTTACCCTATTAGGAATTCCGTTCTGTGTTCGTTATGCATTTGTTTGGATGATGGTTTCGTTGTGAGAGGGATGATGAATTGTGGAAGACCTAACATTTCGACGACGAGTTCCATTTTGAGGTGTACACATTCCGTTACGCTATTTGTACGTTCAAATTCCTCCGATTTAGAATCCGTAGTGATGTTTGTTTTGGACCAACCTTAGGAGGTAGAAAGACTGATAGGTGGTTAAGATAAGTAGTTCTGTTCGCAACTTGAGATAAAGTATGACCATCATGATGGTACACTCATATGATGCTGGTATTATGACGGTTCGCGAACGTGATAATACTTACGTCATATGACGTACCCTCATTGTGTTCATAGGATATTTCGAGGAGTACTTTAGAAACCTTAGAATTTTGATTAGAGATGTGAGAAAATTCGCATTTGTAAGATTTAGGTTCGTTCCACCTATACGCTTAATCTGTTTCGCCGTTATACGATTTGATACGTTTGGATTCTCGGTACGCGGTTGTTGACCTTTGAAATTCCGATAAGAATCTTAAGTTCTGCTATAAGTTCTTCCATTTGATATCACCTACAATTTATTTTCTGTACGATCACATCTGATTTGCCTAATCGAATGCTATGGATGGCATATCCGTCACAATCTTGCGTATCCTTGTATCTCTTCTAAGAGAATATGATAACCATTCGTCATGTTTGAATATGATCCTTGCAAATCTGAATTCCGTATGATATGTCATTTCTGGGAACTGAAGTTACTTTTGGATCGGCAATGAAGAGTCATGAGAAACAAGTCTTTTTATATTTCCGTTCGCCGTCCGTTGTGTCTTCTGTTTCGTTTCATCTCCGTTTGTAAAGATTCTTTGGAAGAACCACCCAGAGCGGGAGGCTACCTGGGAAACCGAGGAATCGATATGAGCTAATTATCCGCATTTTGTATTCTGATCTAGTACGTCCCTATTTTGTTTTCGATCCTTTCACTTCTGATTCTTTGCAAATTTCGAGGACGAAATTTTTCTGTTAGAGGGGAAGAGTTGTAAAACCCGAAAATCTAAAACATGCAAAAATTACCAAAATGCCCCTGAAACTTTAAAATTTAATCAAAGCTTAATTAAAGTTCCGAATCGATCCCAAACTTCTGGAAACGAGCAAGATATGATACAAAATAATTTTGAAGACTTCGATTAATATTTATACAAGTTGTGAAATGACCAAAATACCCTTGTGTGTACAAAAAATTTAAATACACAATTATTATTAATTAAAAAGCATTTAAATTACAATTAAATTAGGAAAATACACAAAATAAAGGGTAAATTAATTTGGGCCTTGTGAAGGCCAGTTATTTGGTCCCATGCCTCCCCAAGGTTGGCCTATCACTAATATATCAAACCCTAAATTTATTTTCTCCCATTAAACCCTAAAACATTTCAAGCCGCCACTCTAAAAATTCCCTCACACCACATCCGATTTTTAGAAATCAAAAACCTATTTTTCTGGAGTTCTTCATGATGCAAGGAAGGTGAGAAAAATAGCCACAAAGTCCTGGAGTCGATCGTGTGTTCTTGGTGAATTAATTGGTTCGAAAAACCCTAACCGAGCAACAATAATTCAAAGCGTGTGAATCCCTTGATCTAAATTATTTCTGGTATTTTTCTAGCTCTCTCTTAATCATATATAACATGGTAAAAATAATGGAATCGACCCATGCTTTGTATTTTGGCCGAATAGAAAATTATGAGCTTGAAACCCTAATTTTGGAAATCGGATCTTATTAATTCATACGATTTTTTCCTGAGCTTGTATATAATTTTCGTGGGTTCTTTATGCTCCTTATAACATGGGAAAAAAAGCAATTTGAATTGTTTGAGTCGAAATTGTGGTTTTGGGAATTTATTTGTATATCGGGTTTTTAGAAAAAAAGGGGAAATTGGGGAAAAATTATAGAACCGATCGATCTAGGGTTTATAATGGATGAAATATGGAAATAAAAGTGATGAAATGATGATACAATGATTGCTTAATAATTGGGGTTGCTAGGGTTTGATTTTGTTTTGATTTTATGCAAACCGATTGAATAATTAAATGTTAAGGGGCTGTTTTGTAATTATTAAAACTTGTGGGATATTTTTGTAATGTTTTATAGATCAGGGGGAACATATAAAAATTATAACATAAGGGTCTTATTTGTAAATTTGGCAAGATATGAATTTATGTGGTAATTATGGATCGATTTAATAAATAATTAAAATGGAGGGACCAAATATGTAATTTCTAGAAACTTAAGGATGAATTGAGAAATTAATTATAACCAGGGGGTTATGTGTAATTTTGGTAATTTAATGGCTTAAGATGTAATTGTTAATAATTAAAGGTTGAAATTGTAAATTAAAGGACTAAATATGTAACTTTGATAACTAGAGGGACTTGATGTGAAAATTGTGAATGTTTAAGGGTGTGTTCGTATAACATGTTAAAATAAGTGTTCATTGTGTAAAATTGAGAAATTAAGGGCTTAATATGTAATTATGGTTAATTATGTAAATAGATTTGTAATGTAATAAAGTATAAGGACCAAATGTGTAAATTACCGAAACTTTGAGGGCTGTTTGTAACATAATTATATTGAAGGTTAATTTCTGTAATTTGAAGAAACAAAAGGACTTGATGTGTAATATGAATATTGTAAAGGTTAAATTTGTAAGTTATGTAAGTATAAGATTAATTTGTAAATTAATAAAGTAAAGGGGTGTAATTCGTAAATATTGGAAACGTGAAGACTAAATGTGTAATTCTGGAAATGAAAGTATTCAAATGGTAAATTATGAGGTTCCTAATTTAACCTTGAACTTTGGTAAAGTTACGTTTATAACCCTGAACTATGAAAACTTGTCATATTTGACCCTAAACTTTTGTGACTTGTTTAAATGCTCCCTAAAGCCATATTATGATTCAATAATAACTTAACCTAAATGAGAATATGGAAATCTTACTAATTATAGAAACTTACTAAATATGGAAACCTGCTAAAAATGGAAAGTTACTTAAAATGGAAAGGTTGTAATTCTTTTCTACCCCTCTAGGTGTGAAGAAGGAGAGGACACGATCCTTTACATCTTATTCTTTTGGGTTGTGCTTTGCTGTGGAATAAGGTACAGATATTCTGCCCTTTTTAATAAGGTGCCTTCGACCTCCTGATTTCTGATTTGAACCTATGATATGAACCTTTGACATGAACCTTTGATATGAACCTTTGACTTCTGAACCTTTTATACGAACCCTGTGATATGAACTTGAGATTCGGACTATGATTATGACATATGAACCTATGCTTTGATATGAACCTTTAACCTTGACCCCAGTTTGATACTACGAGCCAAAATATGTTCCCTAGCCATGAAGGTAACATGGCCGTGTCATTGATGCACCAATGGCATGACTAGTGTGTAGCCCTAGTGATTTGGTTACACCGTCCCCATTATGATATGATATGAGCTCACTATGATATGATTTGATATGGCCAATATGATTTGTTTGGGGGGCGAATGGATGCATCCTAGATATGTTCTGATATGATATGTTTTGATATGATATGATATGGTGACTGGGGCTGGGTGCAATCCACTCCTTTCACAAAATATGGGAGCTAGCTACTCCACCTGAAGAATGAGGACACCCCTCATATTATCTGATTATCTGAGAGGTCTCCCCTCTATATGATTATGAAGATATGATATGATATGTGGTATGTTATGATATGAGCTCGTGGTGGATGACTGTCCTAAACCTTACTCTTTATTTCCTTTTCCTATATCTCATTCATTATGATATGTCTGTTCATTTCCATTTGATTTTGGTTTCCGTTTATTATATATCTGTTCACTGGGCTTTTTAAGCTCAGCCGCATTTCTTTTCCTGCGGCAGGTTTTAGTAGGAAGCCAGGAGCTTGGGTTTGCTTTGGGATGAGAGATTAGCTTATGAAGACGATACCTTAGTTTTAGTATTCATTTATGTATGACTACGTAGATTTGGTATATTTTCCTTTGTAACTTTGTAAACCAGTTGTATTATGTAAGTCGTATGTTATGCTTGCCTTTGATATGTCACCATTTTCGTGACACTTCTACCCTTGCCGGGTTGGGGTGTTACAGTTTCAATCTAAGTGATGTCCAGCCTGAGGGTTCACTTACTTGTTTGATGGCAAAAGCTTCTATGGATGAATCTAATAAATGGCACAGAAGAATGGCTAATGTGAACTTCAAGGCCATTAACAAGCTGGCTAAGAATGGTTTGGTCCAAGGGCTCCCTCTCAAGACCTTCTCCAATGAACATAATTGTAAGGAAAGCAACACAAAGCTTCATACAAGGCAATCACAGCTGTGAGCACCATTATTAAGCCTCTGCAGCTTCTTCATATGGATCTCTTTGGTCCTACTTCTATCAGAAGTATTGACCACAAGTACTACTGTCTGGTGATTACAGATGATTTTAGCAGGTTTTCTTGGACTTTGTTTTTGGGTACTAAAGATGAAACTTATCCAGTTATTAGAGACTTTATTACCTTAATAGAAAATCAGATAAATAAAAAAGTTAAGTCAATAAGGTGTGATAATGGAACAGAGTTTAAGAATTCTAATCTAATAGAACTCTGTGGGAGTAAGGGGATAAAAAGGGACTATAGTAATGCCAGAACCCCATAACAAAATGGGGTTGCAGAAAGGAAAAATAGGACCCTTATAGAAGCAGCTAGGTCTATGTTAGCTGACTCTAAGATGCCTACTATGTTTTGGACTGAAGCAGTCTGCACTGCTTGTTATGTGTTGAATAGGGTATCTATTACTAGTCCTCATAATAAAACACCTTATGAACTTTTGTCTGGGAAGGTTCCAAACATTAGTTACCTTAAGCCTTTTGGATGTCATGTCACTATTTTGAACACTAGTGATTACCTAGGCAAGTTTGATGGGAAGGCTGATGAAGGGTTTATTGTTGGGTATTCTGCTCATAGTAAAGCCTATAGGGTATATAATCTGTCTACTAAGAGGATAGAAGAGACTCTCAACTTAAGATATCTTGAGGATAAACCTAATTTGCAGGGTGCAGGTCCAGAGTTTCTCAATCTGTTGGTACACATGTTTCTCAAACTAACAATGCAGGTACCTCAGATGATGATTCTGATGTAGAGAGTGATGAACGACCTATAGTTGTTCCTTCTTTTCCCTCTAACAACATTTCAGGTTCAAAGTTCAAAGATTCTTTTGATATGGCTGGAAGTGATTCTAGTTTTGCAGAAGATCTTGCTAGGCTTCAAAGACAAGAGTATAATGCCAAGAAAGCTGCTGAAATGTTTGGTTCTGGGTTTTCTAAAGAGACAGAGGAGATTCTGAGAAATGCTGAAGCTGAAGTTAGAAAGCAACTGAATTCTGCTGGTGGTCTTCCTTTTCTTGATGCTATCAATTCTGCTGGTAGTGCTACCAATTCTGCGGGTAGTGCATCTGTTTCAGCTGATCCTTCTAATGGTTCTGCTGATGTCTCCATTCCTGCTGGTGTTCCTGTGTCTACTCCACCTGTTGACTCTCTGGGTATTGATAACTCCCCTGAAAGATTTCCAATCCCTTCTGATCTTGGAAATTCATTCTCTTCAAGAGATAAGCTGGAAGATCCTCATCATCAATCCAGAACAGGCATTTTCACCTCTTCCTCATATGATGATGACTTCAACCCCTCCATTACTAATCAGCCATCCACAATTGATGTCAATCTCATTGTTACCAAGAGGATCAATACAGTTCATCCTCAGTCCTTGATCCTTGGAGATCTAAATTCCCCTGTTCAGACAAGAAGCAAAATACATCAACCCAAGTTTGGAGAATCTGCTTTTCTCAGTTATATCCAGGATCAGTTAAGAAGCAATCATACTGATTATCTACATTGCCTATATTCTTGTTTCTTATCCCAAATTGAACCAAGTAGTATAGCCCAAGCTCTTGAAAATCCTGATTGGGTTGAGGCTATGCAAGAGGAAATGCAGCAGTTCCAGAATCAGAAAGTATGGATGTTGGTACCTTTGCCTGCAGGAAAGCATGCTATTGGAACTAAATGGATTCTCAAGAATAAAAGGGATGCTAGGGGAATTGTGGTTAGAAATAAAGCCAGGTTGGTGGCTCAAGGACATAGACAAGAAGAGGGGATTGATTATGATGAGGTGTTTGCTCTAGTGGCAAGAGTTGAAGCTATTAGACTGTTCTTAGCTTTTGCCTCATTAATGGGGTTTGTAGTATATCAGATGGATGTGAAGAGTGCATTTTTGTATGGAAGGATTGAAGAAGAGGTTTATGTTACTCAACCAAAGGGATTTGTGGATCCTCAGAATCCAGATTTGGTTTACAAAGTGGTAAAAGCACTTTATGGTCTTCATCAAGCACCAAGGGCTTGGTATGCAAGGCTATCTGCCTTTTTGCTAAAACATGGTTACAGAAGAGGGGCAATAGATAAAACACTTTTCATCAGGAAGAACTTCAAAGATATCATTCTGGTATAAGTTTATGTAGATGATATCATCTTTGGTTCTACAAATGAAGCCTGGTGCAGGGAATTTGAAGAATTGATGAAGAGTGAATTTGAGATGAGTGCTATGGGTGAAATGACCTTCTTCTTGGGTCTTCAGGTTAAGAAAAAGTCAGATGGGATCTTTATCTGCCAAGAGAAGTATGTTTATGACATACTTAAGAAGTTTGATATGGAAAATGTGAAAACTGCAACAACCCCATTTGAACCTCCAAAGCCTAAATCCAATAATGAACCTGATTCTGCTGTTAATGTTAATCTATACAGGTCCATGATTGGATCCCTCATGTATTTGATAGCTTCTAGACCGGATATAATGTTTGCTGTCAGTGCATGTTCTAGACATCAGGTTACACCCTTGACTTCTAACTTAAATGCAGTCAAGAGAATCTTCAAGTATTTGAAAGGACAGCCTAAGTTGGGACTTTGGTACCCAAAAGATTCTCCTTTTGTTTTGGAAGCTTATAGTGACAGTGATTATGCTGGTGCTAACTTTGATAGAAAGTCAACTACTGGGGGTTGTCAGTTTCTGGGTAGAAGATTGGTTTCTTGGCAGTGCAAGAAGCAGACTATAGTGGCTACATCTTCTACTGAGGCAGAGTATGTTGCTGCTGCTAGCTGCTGTGGACAGGTTCTTTGGATGCAAAATCAGCTGTTAGATTATGGGTTCAACTTCATGAACACTAAGATCTTCATTGATAATCAAAGTACTATGTGCATTTTTAAAAATCCTGTCTATCATCAAAGGACAAAGCATATTGAGATAAGACACCATTTCATAAGAGATGCTTATGAGAAGCATCTTATTCAGGTGATTAAGATTCATACTAATGACAATGTTGCTGATCTGCTGACCAAGGCTTTTGATGGACCAAGGTTTAACCATTTGGTGGTCCATATTGGGATGGTAAATCCTTAGGTACTGAGTTTGAGGAAAGGACAAAGCCTAAGGGGAGGCTTTCTGGACTAAGGGGAGGTTTTCTGTTGTATATTTTGTTATTTTCTTTTTCTTTGTTTTCTCTTTATCATTGTTAGTTCATAAAAAAAAAAAAATTGTATATTTTGTGTGCTAATAAGTTGGTTTTGAGCAACACCTTGCAGGTACAGTGTTGGTGTTTACACCTACACAACAAATGGTAATCAACTCACCGTGTCTTTCAGACAAGAAAGAGTTGACTCACCATGAGGGTACAGCTCTGGTATGATTGTCAAATCTGTTGATAGCTGTAATAGCTTGCTCAAAGCTATAGGGTACTTCAACTCACCCATGGTTCATTCCTGAGAGTTGAAATGGTTTTCAATTCGCCATGGATGTAACCCTTTATGGGATCCAAAGAATTGGCTAGTCCACAAAAGTATGGTTTGTCGTAAAGACAATCGGTATCCATATTTGGTATTCAATTCACCAAGGTTTGTTGTAACCCAAGAATTGGCTAGTCCTGAGCAAACGGCTACAGGTAAAGACAAGTCAAATCCCTTTAAAGTTGCCGATTTACTAAAAATCAGATGGTTATCAATGTACCATTGTCTAACACACCTAAACATTGGCTACTCCAGTAGTGATGGCTATTGGTAAAGAGACATCAAATCCATTAATTTTCAATGATTCACCTCTCACAGGAGTTAACACACCTGGAAGTGATGAGAATAGTATGAAACTTCAAGTGATTTGATGTATATATTGTCATAGTAGCAGTCAAGTTCAAGTGAATGACATGGTGACCAGCTTAAATATTCTTTTGAAGATGATTTCCTATTGTTGCTGAACTATCGAAGTTGTTGCTGGAAGTTTCAAGTGTTACTGCTGGTTACTTACTATTGCTGCTGCTCTATCGCAATCCTCAAGCCTGAGAAGTTCAAGCTCTATCAAGTGGAATCTTGCAAGTTAACCTAGTTAACTTCAAGATTAGGGTAGGATTGTTAGGATCTCTGAGAAATAAAGTTTTCTCATTGCTGCTGGTAGTGTTCGCTGGTTCCTGCCGATAGTTTATGGTTCCTGCTGAAGTTCATTACTGCCGATAGTTTATTTTTGTTTATGCCGATATTAGTTGTTACTGCGGGTTTTAGTAATTGTTATCCGGTATGTTTAGAAAGTTTGTTAGATTTATTTTTAGAAGAGATCATGTTTATCTCTTCACACGTTTTCTTGTATGACGGGTTAGGGTTAGGGTTTATTGTTAGTATAAAAGAAACACCCGTCTATGAGTTATGTACGACATTACAATATTCAATAACACAATCTCTTAGTTCATAGCCTGATCCATAGAGGATCATTGTCTTCTATTATTTTCTTCTTTACATTCTTGTTATTTAGTTTCCGCATAAACACAAGTCTTACACCTAGAGATTCTCGTTTAACCAAGCTCTATCAAGCTAGAAGTACTCGATCCTACACCTTCTTTTCTTCCTATCTTGTTTAATCTTGCCCATGGATTGAGCCAAAGTTTCTGCTACTTCCAGTGTCTCTGGACTGATAGTGGTATCCGGATCTTGAAGTGGTTCTTGAACTGGTGTTTGAAGAATGTTTTCTTGTTCCAAATCCAAATTCCTCCCCTTTTTGGAAGAATTTTCAGCTTCTCCATCTTCTACATCAAAGTGAACACCTTTATCCTTCATAACCTTTTCCATCTTTTTCACCTTTTTCACCAAGGTCACATAAGCTCTTCTGAGTGCCTCATTAGACTTCTCCAAAGTGGCTATCTTCTTTTGCAGTTGAGGAACTAAAATGAGAAGATTTTCCACAGTTATTGGTGCATGTTCCTCCTCCCTTGCAGGACTTGGAACATTTGGTTGTGAAGGTGTAGATTGTGGGGTAGGTGTAGGTATTCTCTCAGCAGATGGTGAGGGACCTGATTGAGATGATGGAGTTGGGGTAGGTGTAGGTGTAGCAGACCTAGATGATGCTTGTGCTTCTTCCTCATTAGGTTACAATTGTGCAGCTCCAGAAGTACCTGCAATGTTAGTACCAAGCATAGCAGCAAGCAAAGGTCTATGTGCCCCTTTAAATCTCCTTTTCATATTCGCAAAAAGTTTTGGAGTAAAAACCACACTGATGTAAGGCACTTTATCCTCAGTTTCATAATTCAAGACCATTTTCAAAAATCGTGGATACATCAAGAATTTAGGGTCCTTAGCATTTTTCATCATTCCTTCAAAAATTAGTTTTGAAAAATTAAATTTCCTTCCAAGTGATAAACAGACCAATGCAGAAGCAATTCTGCTTCCAAATTGATCCCATCCACCACTCTTGGGACTTAAACTTTGAAGCAAATGATGTAATAAAAACCTCTACTGTGGTGTAAAATGACTTTTCTAAAAGGTAAAACTTCCATCAGTGGGGTACCCAATGTTATCCAATCCCACCAAAATATCATTACCAGGCAAATCAAATTCTCCTAAAGCATCATCCAATTGGAGACTTCCCCTAATGAAGGCTTCAGTAATGGTAAAACCATTATTGTCAATAGTTGCCCTTAAACATGGTGTCCCATCATCAAGAGTCTCAGAGGTAACCGACCCCCAGAACTGCTTAAGAAGAGACTGATAAATAGTAGGATTATGAAGTAATGAATAACAAATGTAAGAACCTTTCAGGAAATCCACAATCTCCTCGAAACCTGCACTTTGATTTGGTTTCTTCAAGAAACCAACTTGATTATGCTTGTCAACAAACTTGAGGTCAGCCATGGATGAGTAAATGATTTAGGTCTGGTTGATTGGAAGGGTAGGGTTTGAAAATATTTGCGTATAAACAGAGTCGTGAGTCTAAAATAAAGATGATTTAAAATAGGAAGCAAATAAAGAATAAAAGGAGATAAAATATATCAAATTTTAGCCTTATATACTTCGTAAATATCTCTTTTTACCGAAAATAGTGCAACGGTAATATTTTAGATAATAAATCTTTATTTTCTGACCAGATTTAACGGTCATAAATTTAACACTACCCGACTTAAATTAGTCAACCAGGCCGAATCATAAACTTACCAGACCTAACCAAAAGAGTGGACTTACACACTGTTTTAGCGAATGCAAGGCTTTACATCATCATCATTCCAATCTTTTCTGCAAAAATTAGTTTAAACAATAAGAAAGGGAGACAAAAACCAATATTTGCAAGAAAAGGTCAGCACACAAGCTACCAGATTTAACACTTAAGGCTACTCGATTTAAAAACTTGTACATTTGCCTCCCCTTAAATGTACATTACCTCCCCTTAAGTGTAAACTTTTTTTTTTTTTTTTTTTTTTTTTTTTTTAAACACTAAACTTAAGCTAACGAATGTAAACTAAATAATAAACATGGTCAACTTTCCATAAATTACAATTAATTACTCTTTGCCTGCAAGTATTAACCAATACACCAACCGAGCATTTAATAGCATTAAACCTTGATTTTCCCTATAAAATCACCCATTGTATTATCACAAAACCATCACAAACCAAAAGAAAAACCTTATTAGTATAATGGATCCTTCCTACTCAGAAATCATAGAGATTTCATCCGATTCTTCTTGGGATCCTAACGGCTCATCTTCTGATTCATCATCAGGAGGATGGGCTGGTTATTTTCCACCAGGTTACTCCTCAATAACAAGAAACAAAACAGCAAGGGAGACTATACTGAAACATTGGTTAGCTGCATATGATCTCACTGAGAAAGAACCAGAGGACTCTTCTTCATAGGATGAAGCAGAGGAGACTTCAGAAGATATAACTACATCAGAGGACTCTTCTGATGATTATGAAGCAGAGACCTCCAAGACTGTGACATCCAAGAGCACCAAGGTTGTGCCTCGTCCAACACCAAACAAGCAGGTTCTAGGACTCCTAAGTCCAAAGGTCAGAGACCTTATGGGTGATAAGAGGACCAAGAAGACTATGCCTGATGTGAAGAATAAAGGCAAAGGGAAAAAGAAGATGTAGGTGTTGGTGTTTGGCTTGATAGGGTTTAGGCTTTTGTCTTTTGATGTGCTAAGTTGGTGGTTGCCTTGTTTGTAACTTTGTTTAATATGAATAAAACATCCATGGTTCTAATATCTTATTATGACAACTGCAAAACAAAGTTATGCACAATATACCAAAAACAATCGTACTATGGAAAGTTGAAAACAAATATAACTAAAAAGAATAACAATCCAAAACAGCAAGACAGAACACATTCTAAGAATAAACAAATATACAAACTATACAAAGTTAAGAAAGAGAAATCAGTTTTTCTTAACAACCCAGGCCTGAGTGGGCTTGAGTCCTCTCTGTGGAGCAACATACTTGAAGGTTTTGTATGAAACTACTCCAGTGAAACTATGTTTGGACTTATAGGTATAGTCATTTTTAAATGGATCCCAAGCCCAGCAATCTGATAGGTTATCAGCAGAACCCCCATTTAAATTTGTTTGATTTACAACTGGTCTCCTCACAGGTGAATGAGGTTTGTAAAAATGATTTCTTTGATTTTTTGCATTCACGTGAGGCTTATAAAATGATTGTCTGGGTCTCACATAACCAGTATTCAAATTAGGCCTCATAAAATTACCATTTTGCCTATTCTCATTAGAGTTCCTAAAGCCAGACCTAAAATTTTGTCTACCAGTATTAACATAAGAGTTAGGTCGGGTAAAGTAAAACTGTTGGGCTGGTCTGGGATTAAACTGGTTGGCATGATTAATCCTATTAGCATTATTCCAGACTGGTTTATTTGAAACATGACCAATATTAGCATTCATTCTCTTTTGCTCAGCCTCTCTCTTCATTCTCTTTTCATGAAAATCACAGTCCCTAATCAAGTGACCTAGACTTCCACAAACAAAACATCTTTTAGGAGCATAAGTGTAACTACTTCTAGATTCTCTGTGAACACTATTGCTTCTTGGTGACTCATTCATTTTAACAGTTTCCCTAGGAGTTTTTATGTGCTGGGCACAACTAGGTTTTACTGTCTCAGGCTTTGATTTAGTCACTATAGGTTTAGTTACAACAGGTTCACACTTCTTAACAACCTTAGGTTCAGGATTCTCTTTTACCTCACTTTTTGACTCAGACTTAGAGTGATCAGAGGAACCATCAATAGATCCTTCAGAGTCATTGGATTGACAAGAAGAATACTTACTGGTTTTGTCCTCTGAGGTGGTTGACTCAGGTGTTTGAGGACCTTTCTTACCATACACAAAAAGTGAATCATCCAACTCTTCTTTTTCAAGAGGAGTATAGTCATCACTCAATGGTGGTGGTACTCCCTTAAAGTCACCAGTCTTAACAAACCTATTATACAATGGTTTGCCCCCATAATCATCTTCTCTAGACGTAAGGATTGCCTTTTTCTCATCTTCCTCATATCCTAAGCCACATTTTTTATTTGACTTTATTTGAGAATCCCAACATTTGAACAGGTTATTATTTGAATTGTTCCACTGATCTACCCGTTTTCTCAACTCATCCCTCTCCTTTTGAATTCTAAGGCCCATTTGTCTATACCTTTTAAGCTTTTCATCTTGTTCATATATTTTATTAGCTTGAAAGTATAGTTTTTCATTTAAAGCAGTATGTTGGTTTTGAAGGGTGACCTTTTGTGCCTCTAGTGTTTTTACAGCATTTTTATGTGCTAAGAGATTTACTTCTAGGTCACCTATTTGTCCTAACTGCTCATCACATAAAGTCTTAATATGATTATATGAATCAGTGCATAATTTAGAGCATAATGATACCTCATTACCAATGGCCATGAGAGCATGATCAGACTCCTCATTCACTCTTGGATGCTCACCCCAGTTGACTCCTCCAGCTTCCAGTGTCAGTAAGCTCATCTGATTCTTTTCCAGCTTCCCTTCTTCATCTCTTTTCCCATCAGCAGGCTTCTTCTCTGGACAGTCTCTTGAAAAATGTCCATGCTTGTGACAGTTGTAGCGTTCAACTGTCCTCTTTGTGTATCCCACTGGTGATTTGTTGTTGAAGTTGATGGTCCTTCCATATTGCTTCTGAAACCGTTTGACCCTTAAAGCAACCATGGCAATGTGCCATTTTATGTCCATCTCCTCAACTTCAGCATCATTAATCTGTTCTAAATCTTCACTAATAAAGCTTTCATCTTCCGTTTGGTTGGCAAAGAAAGAGTAGATCACCTCATCAGTAAAATTTGAAGCAGACCTTTCACTTGAAGGAGTTTCATAGGTACCAGACCTAACACTACCAGGTTTAACCTTGTAAGTGCTGCTTTTGTTCTGTGGCACAAAAGCAACATTTGATGAACTGGTAGATGCCTGAGTGTTTGATGAACTCAAATAAGTACATTTTATTATCATCATTTATCCTATTTATTTGACTTGTTTTATTATATTATCTATGAGACTTGATACATTAATGTTTACTTTAGTAATTCTCAGGTAAAAACAAGCATTATGTGAAACTTGGCAATTTTGGACTAATTATGGAGCAAAACAAGCAAGATGTCAAAAGCCTACTGAAATCCAGAAGATCAAGCTCGTTCTACTCCAGATACGCCGCAATTTACTTCTAACATATGGCGTATCACTATCAAGATTTCACAAGTTATAATCCCAGTACATGCGCCGCATACAAAGATCAAGATACGCCGCATCTGAAGACGGTGTACGAATATTCCAGAATATATTAATCTTGGACCCCACGCGAAGTTAAGTCAATGCGCCGCATCTATTCACTCAATGCGCCGCATCGATCCCTCAGACAGAAACTATAAATACCCCAAGGACAGACAAATTTTAGAGCTCTCTCGAAGTCTTGGACAGTGTGAATAAATAACCCTAGAGCCGAATTCAGATGACCAAGCAGCACAAGACACACCTAAACGAAGATACAAGAGCTGTAAGAAGGTCCTGCATGTATTTAATTCATTAAGTAGTTTTGTTTTATTGTATTAGTACACTTTAATTCATCAGGATTGATGGGCTTGTGTCATGTGACTACGGAAGATCATGCACTCCCCTTAATATTGCTTTCCCATTAATTAAAGTTTATATGTTGATGTCTTTGGTGACTTTTATTAGTGCATTGATAACCTCTGTGTCTAGCTGAGTCTTGCTTGGGTCGCCATGCCCCTTCCTCGCCTATTTATTAGAGACACTTAAATAAATAGGATAGACATAAGTAATCATTAAGGGTTTACTCGCCGATAAGATTAGAGCCAACGAGAAAGGTTTAATTATATACACTTCATATAAAACTAGCAATAAAACATGTGACAAGCTACTTAATTATCAGGACATGTCTTCTTATTGTCTCAAGTATCTATCTGTGTACGTGTGTGCTAATCGCTGATTCGTGCTCATTAGTTTAGTTTTCTATTTAATCATAACCAAATCGTGCCAGTCTCTCAGGCTGAACCCCCTTGCATTAGATTAGGTTGTATAGCTAACTTAGGATATTAAAATACTGATTAGAATAACTAGATAATACGTTCCACTCTTAGTGATCGACACACTACTTACCATTATATTCATACTGACCGGGTACACTGCTCGTTAAGTGTGTGTGTTATTGATAAGTCGGCTAAATATAAATTTAAAACTTGAGTAGGCATTAATACTGCTAAACCGCAACGACACACACGCGCATCAAGTTTTTTGGCGCCGCTGCCGGGGAGTGAATTGTTATTATCTGTTAATTTGATTAGTATTTTAATTAGGGTTTTCTTTTTAGTTTATTTTTAGATTCTAACCACTAACCCTGTTATATATTAGATAGATTGCATTCATTGTATAATTTGCATATTTTCTGTTTTTGTGTGTTTTTGTTTTCTGCAATTTTTGTTTCTTTTTGTTTGATTTTATTTTTGTTTTTCTTTTTTTCTATTTTTCTGCATTCTGCTATCGTTGTATTGTGCTGATACAAACGATACGGCGCATCTGTTTTCACAAATACGGCGTATTGCGTTTAATTTTTATAAAATACAACGCGTTTAATAAATTCGAGTACGACGCATCTTTCCCCAAGATACGGCGTATTCTGTTTTTAATAAGAAATTTTTCTAAACCCTAACGCCATACGACGCATCTGTTTTAATAGATACGGCGTATTTTCTATTTAAATTAAAAACAGTTTTTCAAATTATTAAACAGAAGCGACGCATCGATCTTTATCGATACGGCGCATCTACTAAATCAAAAATCTTGTATTTTGAAACGTAACGAAAATACGGCGCATTAGCTTTTGTTAATACGACGCATTTAATTTTAATAAATATAATCGATTTTTGATAATTTAAACTTGATACGACGCATTCTAATTCATAAGCGGTGTATCTGTTTTCTGAATAAATGTTTGATTAAATTTTAACGAAATAAGATACGGCGTATCCAACTTGCTGGATACGGCGCGTCGTTTGCAGATATCAGCAACTTTTATTTTTCGTATTCCGTTTTCGTTGTTAATTCTCTGATATCATACTTTCTTGAACATACCCTACTGATGCTTTTGTGATGATTTCAGGAAGTGCATGACCAGGAGTTCAACTCAGAACTTGATTAAACCTTTCGAAGATCCTGAACGAGCCTTACATTCGCTTAAAAGGCTTTTCAACACTAAAAGCTTTGAAATTTCAAGTTCGTTCGAGCTTGATTACTTTTCTGAAGAGAAGGAGGAAGAAGAAACAGAAACAATGACGGAAAACACTACTATGGAGGAATACATGAACAAAACCCGTGCTGATTACAGTTCAGGAGTTGCTAGACCGAAGTTTGATGAAAAGTCAAAGTTTGAGTTGAAGGGTCAGTTTCTCAAGGAGCTAAGAGAAAATGCTTTCAGTGGAACAGAACATGAAGATGCTAATGAACATGTTGAAAAAGTCCTCGAGATTGCAGATTTGTTTACTACAGAAGGAGTCTCTGACGATCAACTTATGCTAAGAATCTTTCCAATTTCGCTTAAAGGAGCTGCTAATAAGTGGCTAAGGAATGAACCTGCTAGTTCAATCACAACATGGGAAGATTTGAAGAGCAAATTCCTGAAAAGATATTGTCCACCTGCTAAAACTGCTAAAAAGATGGAGGCTATCAACAATTTCAAGCAAGAGCCTGATGAAACTCTTTATCAAGCTTGGGAACGATTTAAAGACTTATTGATGAAATGCCCTCAACATTATCTAAGTCCAATGCAGGAGATAATATTGTTCTATCAAGGATTGGACGTGCCTACTAGACAAATCTTGGATGCTAAGGGAGCTGTGCCTCAAATGAGTGCAGCCGATGCTAGAAAAGCTATCCAAGAAGCTGCTGATCACTCTCAAAAATGGCACAACGGAACCTCTACTAGATATAAGAGCAGCACTAATTTTGACGGGTTTGCTGCAATTCAAGCTCAATTGGATAAAATTAGTAGAGAGATGAAGAAGCGTGATGAGAAAGTTTATGCTGCCCAAGTTGGATGTGAAAAATGCGAAGGACCTCACTACACTAAAGATTACCCTAATAAGAATGAAAGTGAGACTTTTGAAGAAGCATACTACATACAATTTGGACAACCATTCCGACCTTCAGGAAGATTTAGGGAAGCTGCTCCGGGATACTATCAAAAGAACAACTATAATCCCACTTATCAAGAAAGGAGGCAGACTTTGGATGACACTCTAAAGCAAATTATGGCCGATGCTGCTAAAAGACATGAAGAGAACACCGCTATGATCAAAGAAATCCGAGCCTCAACGGATACTATAACAAGAAATCAAGGAGCTTCGATCAAAGCATTGGAACAACAAATCGGACAAATGAGCAAGGTTCTTCAAGAAAGAGGATACGGAAGTTTACCTAGCTCAACTGAAACTAACCCAAGAGATCATGTCAAGGCCATATGCACTACTGAAGAAGTCACGCCTAACATACCTTTTCCTAGAAGACTGATGAATGGTAATGATGCTGCAAAGCCCGAATTTTTCTTTAATTCTTCAATCAGTTTAAGGAGGTTACTCAAAGAGAAGGCAAAGATTGAAGAGGAGATCAAGGCTACAATGAAAGAAGAGAGCTCTGCAACCGACTTACGTGCCTTGCCTCATAAAGAAAAGGACCCAGGAAGTTTTACTTTACCTTGTTCAATTAATGACTTATCTTTCAATAATGCATTAGCTGACTTAGGAGCTAGCGTTAGTGTTATGCCCCTTAAGACATTCACTACCCTAGGACTAGGAAAATTAGCACCAACTAAGCTGCTTATTGAATTGGCTGATAAAACGGTAAAATGACCTGAAGGGGTTGCTGAAAATGTGCTAGTTATGATTGAGAAGTTTGTTTTCCCCTTAGACTTTGTTATATTAGATATGCCCGAGGATGTTAAGATTCCTTTAATCCTTGGAAGACCTTTCTTGTCTACCGCCCATGCTAAGATTAATGTGTTTAAAAGAAAAATCTCATTAAAGGTAGGGAATAATAAACTAGTCTATAAGTGCCAAAATCCTGCTAAAAGCATAATTAGAGGCGTCTATGTGCTAGGATTAAGAGAACGTATGGACCTCGATCTAGAAGCTAGGCTTATGGGAGAAACATTGATTCAAAACAACTAAACTAATCCTAATCATGAGAACCTCGAGGAATTTATTGACCTTAATGTACCTACCGAACTTAGGCGCGATATTGTTAATGTTTCTGATGATGAGTGGTATGATTGCGAAGTGATTAACAAATTTAGGAGAATAGTTGAGAATACAAATTTGAATAATGATATGTTTATTGAACTACCACCCCACCTTGCATATTTATGCCTATATAATAATAAGAATTTCCCGTCTATCATTTTGTCATCTCTGCCCAAAAGGGACAGAACTTTGTTTATACATATATTAAAGAAGAATGGCGTGGATATTAAGGACGAGCAAGGTGTGTTCAATATTACTGGGCTGGCGATGAGGGAGCGCGATGCTTCCGACTCTTTCAGTGATCGGTATTAAGGAGCTGAACGTGAGTCTAACTTGAAGACTCTGGAATAAAGACAAGTGCTGACCGGGAGACAACCCGGAGGAAAAATTTTTACTTTTCTGATTCTGTGTCGAGTCTGTCAGACCTGCAGAAGATGTAGCGCAAGATGCGACGCATCACTTGCACTGGTCATATCTTATTTCATTTTCTGCATTTTTATTTTTGACTTTAAAACTTTCTGTCAGTTTATTTAATGCGGCGCATCCCTGGTTAAGGATGCGACGCATCTTTTATTCTGATTCGTATTTATTCCAGGCTCGATACGGCGTATCTTTTTCCATAAGATACGGCGTATCGACTGACCTGATGATTTACAGTTAAATTTTTTAGGTTTAATTTTTACTAACTACTAATGTATTATGCAAGTTTGAACCTTCTTAACTCAGGTGTGTTAAAGTCTAAATGGTATTATAGATTCCTGCAATTTTTGTGGATACATCATCTATGAAGCTTAAACGTTCTCATCCACAAGAAAGTTGATTTTTGCTCTTATACGAATAATGGAGGATCATACCGAGCAAATCTCAGGGGAGTTTTTCTGTTCTAATTCTTTTATTTTCCAGTTTTTAACCTTTGACGCAAACAACGAGGACGTTGTTTAACTGAAGTGGGGGGATGGAGAATTAGAACACTTACTTGTTCAAAACTTTTTCAAAATATTCTTAAAATGCGCTTAATATATCAAAATTAAATTTTTTTTTAGCATGCTTTTGTTTAAAGTCTAAATTACATAGCCGCACACATAACTCTATTCTTTCAAAAATATTAAAACTTTAGTGTGCTGGTGACTTGTAAACTTTAGAACTTGGCTTGTATACTATTCGAGACCACCATAATAAGTATTATCTATATAATTGGAGTGACTTGTCTAAATTGGTAAATTTCTAGGATTACACCCAAATAGCCTTTATATGTTATGTGATATTAACTAACTACACTGGTTAGTTAACCCCCGTATAAACCCTTTGTTACTCTCACTTTTAGAGTAAGATACCCCTAGAAAAACCCTCAGAGCCATTCCTTTCGTTTCTTACACCTTTGTTATAATGTTTCGATACACCCTTACACCTTAGCCTACCCTGTAGATTAAAATCCGTGGTTAATTACTTTAGGCAAAGTGTGTTTCCTTACATTACCTGTGTTCGCGTGCGTAATTCATTATCTTTGGTTAAGTCGGGAAATTGCACAATGCAATTGGTATGAAAGTAAATATTGTATAACTTTTAGTTTATTTTTCGTGTGTTTGCTACTTTCACTATTACAGTTATTTCTGAAAGTATGAAAAGTACGAAAAATTATCCAGAAAAATAGTGATAGAAAAGTTGTGAAATTTTACACTTATATGTTGATGTCAAAAAAAAAAAAAAAAAAAAAAATCGAAAAAATTGAAAAGAAAAAGAAAAAGGAAAAGTTGGAAGTTTGTTTTAACCAACTTATGTAAAGTTTTGTATTAAGTGGGAGATATCACCACTATTTGTTGTTGTATATTATATTTATGGATTGAATGGGAGTTGGCCGTTATGGGAACGCCAACTAAGGTTATTCTTTGATTGAGATTTTGTTGAGTATAATTCATGTCTACCTAAAGCGTGTGTTTCAAGTGTTAAAGCGTGAGTTATTCAATGATATGAGTCTTATTCACGGGATGGTTGGGAAAGTGATTAACCACACTTAGAATTTTAATTTATCTGTTTTGTTTATTTTTTATTTTACACCAATTGGTATCCCAAATATTATCCATACCCTATATCATTCTTCATCCAAACCTTTGATTTATTGAGATTAGGGATTTGAGCAATCTTAAGTATCGTAGTCGTGGATTCGGCTATGTATTTATGATTTTGTCGCCCTTTTTGATATAATATTATTGGTGAAGATTACTTGGTCCTATCTTTAGCCTATTCGAGTTAAGGATTTGAGCAATTGCAAGTATCGTGGTCGTGGATTCGATCATGTATTTGTAGTTTTGTCGCTTTTTCTGGAATATGAGATCGATAGAGATTAAAAAGGATGATCAACCCTTAACCAAAAAACCCTTTTTTTTACCGCTTTAGACTTGTTACTCCTTGGCTTTAGTGGGGGAGATGCGTATACTTGCCAAGCCTATGATAGAATATTCGTCACAACTAAGCAACTAAACGACTTAGAATTCTTTTACATTAAAAATTATTTTGGTTTCTACTTCGTTAAGTGTTTGGTTGTGTGATTATGACAAAACGAATACGTGCTTAAATATAAAAATAAATCCTAATGTCTTTTAGGAAACATTTTCATACGATTAATTCTAAGGTTTACTTGGGGACAAGTAAAGTTCAAGTGGGGGGATATTTGATGAACTCAAATAAGTACATTTTATTATCATCATTTATCCTATTTATTTGACTTGTTTTATTATATTATCTATGAGAATTGATACATTAATGTTTACTTTAGTAATTCTCAGGTAAAAAAAGCATTAAGTGAAACTTGGCGATTTTGGACTAATTATGAAGCAAAACAAGCAAGATGTCAAAAGCCTACTGAAATCCAGAAGATCAAGCTCGTTCTACTCCAGATACGCCGCAATTTACTTCTAACATATGGCGTATCACTATCAAGATTTCACAAGTTATAATCCAAGTACATGCGCCGCATACAAAGATCAAGATACGCCGAATCTGAAGACGGTGTACGAATATTCCAGAATATATTAATTTTGGACCCCACGCGAAGTTAAGTCAATGCGCCGCATCTATTCACTCAATGCGCCGCGTCGATCCCTTAGACAGAAACTATAAATACCCCAAGGACAGACGAATTTTAGAGCTCTCTCGAAGTCTTGGACAGTGTGAAGAAATAACCCTAGAGCCGAATTCAGACGACCAAGCAGCACAAGACACACCTAAACGAAGATACAAGAGCTGTAAGAAGGTCCTGCATTTATTCAATTCATTAAATAGTTTTGTTTTATTGTATTAGTACACTTTAATTCATCAGGATTGATGGGCTTGTGTCATGTGACTACGGAAGATCATGCACTTCCCTTAATATTGTTTTCCCATTAATTAAAGTTTATATGTTGATGTCTTTGGTGACTTTTATTAGTGCATTGATAACCTCAGTGTCTAGCTGAGTATTGCTTGGGTCGCCATGCCCCTTCCTCGCCTATTTATTAGAGACGCTTAAATAAATAGGATAGACATAAGTAATCATTAAGGGTTTACTCGCCGATAAGATTAGAGCCAACGAGAAAGGTTTAATTATATACACTTCATATAAAACTAGCAATAAAACAAGTGACAAGCTACTTAATTATTAGGACATGTCTTCTTATTGTCTCAAGTATCTATCTGTGTACGTGTGTGCTAATCGCTGATTCCTGCTCATTAGTTTAGTTTTCTATTTAATCATAACCAAATCATGCCAGTCTCTCAGGCTGAACCCCCTTGCGTTAGATTAGGTTGTATAGCTAACTTAGGATATTAAAATACTGATTAGAATTGTTGATGCAAATAATGTTCTAAAAACGTTATTTATATCTTTCGATTACTTCACGTTTTGAGGATGACAAAATGTGAACTCACGTTACGTTAAAATTAACGTTAACAAGTTTTTAATCGGAAGATCCCGTTTCTACGCAAATCACTCTTGAACAAAGTTACAACTTGTACTAGTGATCAAAGAAGTGAATTCATGTATTAAAAATTCACATTTTAAATGGGACAAAACATTTTTTCAAAAATACACATGACAAATTATTTTTGAAATATTAAGAAATGTTTTAATGGAAAAATAAGTTTGAAAATCACAACAGCTATTTCCCCCCCCCAAAATCAGCTCCAACCTTCCCCAAATAAGTTTTCACCAGAAAAGACAAAATTAGGAGCGTCCTAGTCTACCACGGCTCCACGGTACCGTTAAATTTAACGGAGCCGTGGGTCATTTAATGGAGCCGTCCGTACCATTTTGAATTGTAACATTCAGATTTTCTTTGCCTATAAATACCCACCTCTTTCACAGTTTTTGGTACCCTTCACACACAGAAAAATCCCTTAACTAAATCCTCTTACACCTTTCACTTCTTAGGGTCAATTAGATTAGTTTTTCTTTGTTTCAAGAGTGATCCAATCATCCTTCAAGTGATCCTCTTCATACCTCTTCACTAGCAAGAGAAGAACACAAGTATCCAAGTTGATACAAGGTGTTGTCATCGCTCTTCATTAGCAAGAGAAGAACTCAAGTAATCAAGAAGATACTGGAGTTATAGTTGATAGGTTTTTGTAACACTTGTTACAATCTTGTTGTGTCTTAGCATACATCAAGTTTATTTTCTTTTTGTGAGTGAGAGTGAAGATCAAGTGTGATCTATAGAGATAGTGAACATCTCTTGAAGCCATTGGGCTTGCGTGATTGATCAAGAAGATCAAGGGTCATTAGGTTAGTGTTAGTCGAGTAGAGTGAAGTGAGTGTTGATCATTGTGATCGTGTTGAGATCTTAGTGATCTCTTGAAGCCACTGGGCTTGAGTGTTTGGTCACGTGGACCTTGGTAGATTGGTGCTAGCTAAGATTAGCACTCGACATCTAGCTTAGTGTCGGTAATAGGATAAGCGACGTGTACGGTTTTCTCCGCCTGAAGGGAGGTTGTTGATATAGTGTTTGAAACTCTCGAGTGTGGTACTCGGGGAGTGGAGTAGGGCGAAGAAGAGCTTCGTAGCTGAACCACTATAAATCCTCTGTCTCGGTTTGATCTTTCCAACTGTACTCTTTACTTTTATTTGTTATTATTACGTAGCTTAGTTTGTAGTTCATATTGGTGTTGATTGATTACACATAGAGTTTGAATCAAAGTTTCCAATAACCAACTTTTAAAACAAGATTTTTAAAAGAAGTTTTTTTTTAAACCGGTAAACTATTCAACCCCCCTTCTAGTTTCCCACAATTGGTATCAGGAGCCACGTCAGTCAAGTTTTTTAAGTATATTTTATTTTAAAGCTTGAACCGATCAATGCATTCCGACAAATATCTAGAAGGGCAATCTATGCAAAGACCACCACTTTTCGAAACCGATTGTTTTATTTATTGGAAAACAAGATTCGAAACGTATGTGAAATCAAAAGACATTGATCTTTGGCATGTTATTACCGAGGGTGACTTTCAACCTATTCAAAAGAATCTGGAAACTAAAAAGGATGAAATAGTTTCTTATGATAAACAAAGTGATGAACTAAAAAGGAAATTAGCCAAAAATAATGAGGCTAAAATGATGATTTATAATGCTTTGCCTAAAAAGGAGTTTGAAAGAATTTTCATGTGTAATACGGCAAAAGATATTTGGAAAACATTGTTTGTCACTCACCAAGGTAATAACCAAGTCAAAGAGAACAAGATAGATCTTCTTGTTCAACAATATGAACAATTCTCCATTTCGGAGGATGAGTCAATAGATATTGCTTTTGCTAGATTTAATACTATTATCACTAGTCTTAAAGCTCTTGACGAAGGTTATTCTAGTAAGAACTATGTTAGGAAGTTTCTTAGAGCTCTACATCCTAAATGGAGAGCAAAGGTCACCGCCATAGAAGAGTCAAAGGACTTGGCGGCATTGTCACTCGATGAACTTATAGGAAACTTGAAAGTTCACGGGATGATCATCAAGAAAGACTCTGACATTGTCAAAGGAAAAAGCGAGAGAGTTAGATCTCTAGCATTAAAAGCCAAGAAGGAGTCTAGTGATGAGGAATGTTCGAGTTCCGGTAGTGAAGATGAAGAGTACGCACTAGCCGTTAGGAACTTTAGAAAGTTCTTTAGGAGGAAAGGTAGATTTCCTAGACAATCTCGCGATGAGAAGAAGTCATCCCAAAGAAATCATGATGAAAGAAAAGGGACAAGTGATAGGAGATGCTTTAGATGCGGAGATCCCAATCACTTCATAGGAGAATGTCCTAAGCCACCAAAATCCAACAACCAAAGAGCCTTTGTTGGAGGTTCTTGGAGTGATAGCGGTGAAGAAGAAGAGAAGAAGCCTAACGATGAAACGTGCTTAATGGCTCAAGCTTCTAACGAGGTACAATCCGACTTTTCTTATTATAGTGATAATAATTCGTCAGTAGATGACAGTGAATTACATGACGAATACAACAAACTATGCGTAGTTAGTACTAAGATCTTAGCTAGAAACACAAAGCTAAAATTAAAATTAAAAGAACTAGAACTACAAGTCTTAGAACTAAATGATCAAGTCAAGAGACTTGAGAAAAACAAGGAAGTAGACGTAGGATGCGGGTCATGTATTAGTCTTCAAGTAGAAAATGAAAAACTTAAAGAAAATGCTTTAAGAATCATTAAGTTTGATGAAGGAACTAAAAAGCTTAATGATATACTTGAAAATATTAGATATAGTGAACATGACCGTTCGGGTTTAGGATTTGACCCAAATCAGGCTTCTACAAGTGGTACTAAATAAGTGAAATTTGTAATGCCTGAAAAGTCCATGTCTGAAGGTGACGGCACCATTAAAGATACAGACGGCACCACTAAATTTAGTGGTACCGTGGTACCGTGTGGTGCTGAGGATAAAACTGGGTCAATTCTGAAAAGTAACTTAAGTCCTAAACCAAGTCAAGTAGTTATAAATAGAACTAGAGTGTCTACTCCAAGTTGAGAGGAAACCAAAGGCTTTAACAAACCATTGTCATCTCCTGAACATGGATTTGTAAAGCGTGACACTAGGTCAACTACTCCTCCACCTAGAAAGGTAAACTCTCCCAAACCTCGGTCTAGAACTCCTCTACCGAGAGGTAACTTTAGAAGACAAAATCATCCAAGTAACTCTCCCGTAACTTGGAATGATCGTCCACCACAAAGTTACTTACCATGGGAAATGTGTCCTCCATTCTCACATCCTAAACTAACGCAACAAATGCGTAGGATGTTTAACTCTAACAACTTTGGACCCATGAGATATTGGGGACCAGATGTTTGAACATTTGTTTTGCTAGGAAAACATGAGTGTAAATAAACTTTGGAGTCTAAAAAAAGGAGTATGATGCGTTATCATGCATATCCGGTGACGCAATTGTCAAGTCGTGTCTTTCATGCTTAACATTCAATAAAGGTACCCTAGTCTTCTAGTTTTAAGAGCTAACACCTCAGGCACATGTACGCTTTCTTAAAACACCCTTTGTTAGTAGTAATGTTTGGCATGAAATAGTGTAGTTAGAATCTAACATGGTAGGCACTATAACACAGAAACTCTATTCACATCTCATCATGCCAAATTCATCTTGTCCAGAAATGTTCGATGATCGCTTGAAGATCATGCGTGACAAGTTTGAATTAAGCATTGATGAGTGAATCAAGTTCTCTTCCTTGCACATATTTAATCTTGCCTAAATTAAGTATCCCTTTAAACTTATGTATACTATATGTATGAGATACATAGTTTAAGTAATAGTCTTTATTGACAATAACGCCCATATCCGCACATGCAAAACTCACAAGAGACGAAGAAGGTGAGTGCGCGGATATAACTAGGTTAGGGGCATAATAGGTAAAGTAGTTTACCTAACGGCAAGTAGGTCCATTATCATGAATAGTGTTGGCTTTGTGCCCACTTGTAAGAAGTATCCCAAAAATTCTTACATCAAAGTGTTTAATGTATCATACCATACATTAAAGATACTATACACTTGAGATTACAATATCTTGAGGAGATTGATGTAGAAAATGTTTCTATACCAACTCTGATAATGTGAGAGTTAATGTGGGTTGAAACATAATGAGTAATGTTTGTACCTTCATAGGTTGATTAACAAACATATTGGTTCCCCAAGAAACAAACTACTCTTATTGTCACCACGACCGAAACCGAGTACGCAAGCGCCGGAAAGGCATGACAACAAACACTATAGATGAAACAACTCCCTGTGAATAGTAGCAGTCAAGATGCCATTAGACTTGTCCGGGAACCCTATAGTTTGCTCATGAACGAAGCTCGTCGAAGTACGTTATCTCCCCGCAGAAAGACATCTCCTCCGTCATGATAACGTCGAAAGAGAAATCTTTTCTTTGAAAAGTATTTCTTCTCACCTTAACCTTTACATTCTCGTCAAATGACCTCTTAATACTCCATTGGAATTATTAATGTCATCTCTCACGTCTCATCATATGACTTTTCAAGTCATTCCTCATATCCCGATCATGACTATTTCAATATTTCTATGGAAATATTAAAGTCATCCCTCGCGTCATACCTTATAGCCTTTCATCCCTTCTTATGACTATTTGAATATTTCTCCGGAAATATTGAAGTCATCTCACACATCCATCTTATTCTCGACTCGTGACTCTTGAATATTTCATTGGAAATTTCAAGTCATTCCCTAAGCCTCATCCCATGACTTCGTAATATTTCACTGGAAATATTAACGTCATTCCTCGTATCTCGTCATATGACTTTTCAAGTCATCCCTGTCATCCCGCTCATGACTATTTGAATATTCCTTCGGAAATATTAAAGTCATCCGTTACGTCATACCTCATAACCTTTCATCCCTTCTATGACCTCTCAAAAGTTTCGCGGGAAACATTGAAGTCATTCTCTACAAATTGCTCATGACTTTTTAAGTCATATCTTTCACTCGTCAAATGACTCATGAATATTTCATGGGAAATATCTAGTCATTCCTTGTGTCGCGTACTCCGACTAATTAAATATTTCATGGGAAATATTATAGTCATCCTCCTAAACACTACTCATAACTTCTATTTATTTCACGGGAAATACTAGAAGTAAATCCTCATCCAATGACATCTTAGTCAATTTCCTCGGAAACACTAAAGTCATTTCCGGTCATCCCATTTAATCATCTTTCGTCAAAAAGTTTATTAGGTATAAACTTTTTCCTCGTGTCAAAAAGTCTTACTAAATAAGTAAGATTAATCAGCCAAAAGTCAAAACAGAAGAAAAACTGAACCATCAGACATACGGCTCCACTAATGTTTAGTGGAATCGTGGAGCCGTGCATCTGAAAAACGCGCCCAGTTACTCTTTTCTTCTGCACAAATTTTCCAAACATACAAAACCACTTCCACTTGCTGTCAAAATCGAACCATAACACCATAATTCAACTAAACTCTTGCAAATCAAGATTGAGGCATTGGAATCAACAAATCCTAATCACAACATCACTTATTGTAAGTAAATCACTCTTAATTTCATTTAATTTGAGTCTAGGGTTTGTTCTTGAGTATAAATCCGAATTGGGAATTTTCAAAATTAGTTAAACCCTTGTGAAATTAAGACTAGGATTAGACAATGTAGTATTCACATGATTCCCTAAACCTAGGATTTCCAAAAACCCATTTATGTTGCTAAACCTAATCCGAAATTAATCACTAAATTCGGATTATGATTGATTATTTGTAATGGAATCATGTTTAGGATGATTAAAATTGGATTAGGAACATTCTGCATTAAAGCTTTTCAATCTTAAAGCTTGTTGGCACCATGTTGAGGCATTTGCCAAACACCCCAATTCGATCATTTTTCGAAAAACTTCACAAGTCTAGGATCATGAAACCTTTTTCATACATTGTTGATGCAAATTAAAAACGTTTTTGCATGCATACATGAACTCTCAAATATGGCTCGAAGTACATAATTGATATGTATTGTTCGACATATTTGATTGAGCAAAAGTGAAGTTAGGAGCATTTGGGTAATCTCTTTAGGATAATTTTAGAGTCGAGATTGCCGCACCTCCACATTGCTTGCATTTAGGCACACACACTAGAAGTGTAATCATTAAAATGCAAGGAACTAACATATACAAAAATATTTTTTTTGTAGACAAACAATGCCTCGAAATGATTATCAAGATACCAAACCCTACATTCTTAGCACTCTTGAAAATCTAAACATTCCCGATGAGCAAAGAGCTTATCTCGCTAAAGTCCAAAATCGATACATACACGAAGGGCGTGTAGTCGATGCACTCTATGTCACGACAGACAACATCAATGTCTGTTTTCCTTCTATCGAGTTCGATTATTTATACAAAATAAACGATCAAGTCTGTCCTCGTTTTATTCTCGAGTTCTATAGTCGTGTTCGTACCTACACCGATCTTGACAGAAACGTCTTTCTTGATTTTTGGATTCGACACCAGAATATCATATTGTCTGTCACCGAGATTGGTCACATTCTCGGTATTACCTCGTATGGTCAGTGTGCATTTACTAAAGACCATTCTCTAGAGTCTCTTTACTACAATCTTGAGAACGAAGGTGCCTATTGTACCGAAGTTCCTGACATTGAAGTAATTAAACAAGTAATTCAAATCCCTCGAGTCACCAACACGTATAAAAAACGTGATGGTTCCATCGTCTACCTCGACCCAAACAAAATATACCTCAAAGAGCTCCGTCCCGATATTAGAAATTGGGAACTTCTTCTGCGTGAGAACGCGTTAAGCCTTGCAGGCAACTGTGATCACGTTCCGGCAAGTTTTGCCCACATGCTCTACTGTCTCAGTATCAAGGAACCTTACAACCTCGCATACTACATGGTCAAACGGATGGCCAGTATTCATCGTCGTTCCGATGAGTTCATGCCATACGGCATGTTGCTTACTCGTTTATTCAGGTGGGTTATACAAACCTACCCATCTCTTAATGATGTCGACTATGTCCTAGTCAATCCGGTTATGAAACCTCTTGGTGGACCACGACGTCGCATAAAGCAACGTAAGGACAAAGGGTCCACACGTGGTCGTAAATCCACTTCCGATATTCCCCATTCATCCTCCTCCTTCAGTCACGAATCATCATTTGAACCCATGGATGAGGACGATGATGAGGTGAACGAAGAAGGAACGTCTAGTTCTCAAATCCCTTCTCCCGACACCTACTTTCGTAACCTTGATACCTCATCATTTCGACGTACAACCAACCTCAAAAATGGGATGGTAAATCTATCCAACGTGATGAGAAGGCAAACCACAATGTACAATAGACAAGTGGAGATGCATGAGCAAACTGTTGGGGGTTTCAAGTCTATTGGGAAGGCCCTAAAAGGGATCGGGAGCAAGCTGAAAAAGTTGGGGAAGAAACAAGACTAGTTAGGATTAGCTTAAGTAGTACTATTAACTTATGTATTATTAAGCTATTATAATTAAAGACATGGCATTAACTTGCTTGGAATGTTCCCTTCTTAACATTTTAACACTTTTAACATGATTAATTCTCTTGTTAATTAATCCTCATGTTAGTTTATTTTGCCTTAATCATGCATGTTAGCTTATTTTATTACATGCACTAGATGTTAAAAATGCTTGAATTCATGCATGCTTAATAGTTGCCTAAATACATAGATGATCACATGATCATGTTAGTTGCTAGTTGAAACTAGCTTTAGGAATTTTATGTGTTTAGTAATTTGAGGCTTTGAGATTTGCAGCCAATGGATTCCCCAGAAATTTCCCCATTCAGGCTGCCTAAAACCTGCAGAACTGGAAAGAAGGTCAAAAGAGCCCACGGCTCCACTAAATTTAGTGGTTCCGTAGCACCTTTAATGGTGCCGTGCCTCTGGAAGACGAAAACTGCTATTCTCTTCCACTTTTTGACTATCTTTTCCAGAAAATCTGCAAACAAAACCTGATTCCCATGCACCCAAATCCCCAAATCCAACATTTCAAACTTGCATGCTTATGTTTTGGCTATTTAAGCTAACATTATGCATTGCCATCCTTACACCCATCCTTACACCTTCACACTCACCATATCACCATCATGGGATCAAGAGTATTCAAGAAACCTAGATTCAACATCAAACCATCCAACCAAACTACTCTAGTTGATCATTGGATCAAGAGTATTGACACACCTTAATCATCAACTAAACCTCTCACCAATGACATTGCCTTCATTGATCTCACCTTGGATGATGAAGATGAAACCCACACACCCATAACCTCTACCAAATCATCATCTTCCTTCACTACACCCCTAGCTCCATCCAAGGCAACCTCTATCAAACCCACATCATCATCCTCCACAACAAGACTCAACACACACTCATCTCCACCTAGTCCCATTCATCCTTTAGCCTTGACACTCAACTCATCACCATCAACTTCCCTTGAATTGGGAACTAACACAACACCCTCATCACTTTCAACATCACCACAACCTCTAACTCTCACCCTCACCCTTTCACCAAACACTCCCTTTGAATTTTGGAGCAACACATCATCACCTTCACTATCACCATCACTTCAACCCTTAATGGGTTATCCAATCATGTATCCCCTTCACTCACACACCTTGAGTTGCCCTTGTTGCAACTACAACCTTGAACTCATCATGAACCTTAGAGATGAGCTTAGCTTTAGGTTTTCATACCTAGAACACCTCCTCACACCACCCATAGGACCCATCATCCTTCCACCACCTCCACCACACAATAGCCCAAACTAAACATGTTTATGTTTAGTCCCTCCAATAAATGATTAGGAACCTTTTGAAGTTGGAAGCAAATCTAGAAGCCTCATGTTACTTTAGATGTTTATGTGTCTTCATGTTAGTTTAATTTGCTTTCCTATTGTAGTCATACTTATGTATGACATTTATCTTATGTTTATGTAATGGGCTTTTCATTTTGGCTACTTAGCCATAATCCTTTTATTGTGGTTGGATATTTGTCTTATGTGCTACTTGTTAGATATTGTTTATGTGCCGTCTAACCTTGTTTTGTAGCACGAACCATTGCTCGATTCCTTTGTGTTCTCCAAATGAGGGGGAGTACACATCAAGGGGGAGCCTTAACCACCTTTTTGATTTGACAAAAAGGGGGAGAAATGGGAGTAAACTCATTAAAAACTTGTTAAAACTAATTTTAACCTAAAATGAGTTTATATTTTGTCATCATCAAAAAGGGGGAGATTGTTGATGCAAATAATGTTCTAAAAACGTTATTTATATCTTTCGATTACTTCACATTTTGAGGATGACAAAATTTGAACTCACGTTACGTTAAAATTAACGTTAACAAGTTTTTAATCGGAAGATCCCGTTTCTACGCAAATCACACTTGAACAAAGTTACAACTTGTACTAGTGATCAAAGAAGTGAATTCATGTTTTGAAAATTCACATTTTAAATGGGACAAAACATTTTTTCAAAAATGCACCTGACAAATTATTTTTGAAATATTAAGAAATGTTTTAATGAAAAAATAAGTTTGAAAATCACAACAGCTATTTTCCCCCCCAAAATCAGCTCCAACCTTCCCCAAATAAGTTTTCACCAGAAAAGACAAAATTTGGAGCGTCCTAGTCTACCACGGCTCCACGGTACCGTTAAATTTAACGGAGCCGTGGGTCATTTAATGGAGCCGTCCGTACCATTTTGAATTGTAACGTTCAGATTTTCTTTGCCTATAAATACCCACCTCTTTCACAGATTTAGGTACCCTTCACACACAGAAAAATCCCTTAACTAAATCCTCTCACACCTTTCACTTCTTAGGGTCAATTAGATTAGGTTTTCTTTGTTTCAAGAGTGATCCAATCATCCTTCAAGTGATCCTCTTCATACCTCTTCACTAGCAAGAGAAGAACACAAGTATCCAAGTTGATACAAGGTGTTGTCATCCCTCTTCATTAGCAAGAGAAGAACTCAAGTAATCATGAAGATACTGGAGTTATAGTTGATAGGTTTTTGTAACACTTGTTACAATCTTGTTGTGTCTTAGCATACATCAAGTTTATTTTCTTTTTGTGAGTGAGAGTGAAGATCAAGTGTGATCTATAGAGATAGTGAACATCTCTTGAAGCCATTGGGCTTGTGTGATTGATCAAGAAGATCAAGGGTCATTAGGTTAGTGTTAGTCGAGTAGAGTGAAGTGAGTGTTGATCATTGTGATCGTGTTGAGATCTTAGTGATCTCTTGAAGCCACTGGGCTTGAGTGTTTGGTCACGTGGACCTTGGTAGATTGGTGCTAGCTAAGATTAGCACTCGACATCTAGCTTAGTGTCGGTAATAGGATAAGCGACGTGTACGGTTTTCTCCGCCTGAAGGGAGGTTGTTGATATAGTGTTTGAAACTCTCGAGTGTGGTACTCGGGGAGTGGAGTAGGGCGAAGAAGAGCTTCGTAGCCGAACCACTATAAATCCTCTGTCTTGGTTTGATCTTTCCAACTCTACTCTTTACTTTTATTTGTTATTATTACGTAGCTTAGTTTGTAGTTCATATTGGTGTTGATTGATTACACATAGAGTTCGAATCAAAGTTTCCAATAACCAACTTTTAAAACAAGATTTTTAAAAGAAGTTTTTTTTAAAACCGGTAAACTATTCAACCCCGCTTCTAGTTTCCCACAAGAATAACTAGATAATACGTTCCACTCTTAGTGATCGACACTCTACTTACCATTATATTCATACTGACCGGGTACACTGCTCGTTAAGTGTGTGTGTTATTGATAAGTCGGCTAAATATAAATTTAAAACTTGAGTAGGCATTAATACTGCTAAACCGGAACGACACACACGCGCATCAGTGTTGTTACCGATGTCCCTTTCAAATATCCTAAGATTATTGTATAGGTCATCAGGTGTCATTGAATCTACTTCATCCTTTATCCTCATCGCCACATATACATTACCCCATTCTGATGGTAAAGATCTAAGGAACTTGTGGTTTGCATCCTCATTCGAAACTGCTGCACCATGAACTTCCAGCTGTGTTAACAGATGTTGAAATCTGTCATAGCCTTTCTCCAATCCTTCAGTCTTTGAAACACTGAATGTCTCAAATTGCTGTTTAAGAACAGCCTTTTACATCTTCTTGGAGTTTGCATTGCCTCCAGATCGTTTCTTGATAGCCTCCCACATCTCTTTAGCATCAACCATGCCATGGAACCTTTGTAGATGCTCCTTAGGAATAGCCATAAGAATCAAGGTTCTTGCCTTTTTTTCCTTCTCCACAGCCCTAATCTCCTCAGTAGACACTGGTGGCATTATTCTTAGCTGCCCATCAGTCCCTTGTGTGACTCTTTTCCTAGAGTTTCCTCTTTGGATAACCTTCCATACATCACTGTCAATATTCTCCAGATAATGTTCCATTTCCATGGCCCATATATCATATTCTTCTCTTTTCAGTAATGGAAGTTTTATGTTTGAGATTGTGGTTGTGGAAGGGATGGGTTGTTGTTGTGTTTGGGAGTTACTGTATTCAGGTTTTCCTTCATCTTCATGGTTTGAACTCTCATCCTCGCTGTTATGGATTGAAAAAGTTTCAGTGTTGATAGGCTTTACGGTCTCAAACATTGTGTAGGGTGAATTGAGTGAGAATAGGTTTTTGAGGTTAAGTGTTCTTCGAACTCAGAGTCTCTCGCCTTGCTCTGATACCACTTGTTGGTCCACGAATTGTATGTGGATCTCTAAGTAGCCTTGAATACTTAGTAGATGGTTGGGATAAATCCAAACCAGTCTAAGTGAGAAACCCTTAACGATTGTTAATGTTAATGCGGAAACTTGACAATAACAATGAAGAACACAGAGTTAACACTAACTTCGTATAATTCTATTAATCACAATTGTGAAACTCGTACAACTCTCTTATTAAACTAACAATCTTAGGGATCCTTTTATACACCAAGGAAACCCTAATACTAACCGACTAAGAAGATATTCACGAATCTTCTATAAAGATACTTACACGTTTTGTATCTTTTCCTAACATATCTCTAACAAACTTTCCTTATATCACGACCAGACTTAACATAATAAGTCAACCAGAATTAATATAGACTACCAGACTTAACATGTATTACCAGACCTAATACAAAAACAGACCTAACTCTGACATATTACCAGACCTAAGTTTGTCTTCTCTTGAACCGTGTGATAATTCCCAACACATTCTCAACAGGTTACCTACTTCTGTGTTGTCAGACAAATCTCCTTTCTTCCTTGTGTATGCGCATGACCTTTCACTCTCTCATATTAGGGTTTTTGGTTGCTTATACTATGCTACAATTCTTAACAATTCTGATAAGTTTAGTAGCAGGTCTGAAAAAAGTGTCTTTATTGGTTATTCTAATGAGAAAAAAGGCTACAAACTCTTAAGTTTGGAAACAAAAAGTATTTTCTATTCAAGAGATGTCAAGTTTTATGAAACAGTTTTCCTTTTCAAAATGAAAAACAATCTTCAAAAACAGGTCTTTGAAACTGGTGTGTCAAAAGATTTAAACCACAAAAACTTTTTTGATGTTGACAACCCTAAAAGACCCAATGATGAAGGGAGAGTGTCTTCCAATGATGATGGCACAGAGTTAAATCCTCTTAATGAGGATGGTAACCCTGTAGCAACTTCTATAGAAGAAAATACACACCCTGAGGGCACTATTTCTCTTGTAACAGATTCTGTTGGCACCAACTCTGATGCCAAATCTGATCCTGACTCTGATGAATCCCATCCTGAACAAGGAGGCTTGTGTAACACCCCCAAATCAGATCGCAGTGGTAATAACATCTGGGGTGCTACTTAGCTGGATCATAACACAAGTAATAGAGAACGAATTTATCAAATCCGTTTTAAAAGCTTCATTAGTTAAAACATAAGTTTTACATAATTGAAATGCGGAAAACAAGGCCCATATTAGTTTTAAGTTGTCCCATAGTACAAAAACTCTGGTCATGAGTGTTATGTGTACACTCCAAAAGTGTGCCTATGCCCCTGCCCAGCACTGCCTTGCATCATCATATATCAACAACTAAACACCTGAGAAAACATGCTAAAAAGTGTCAACACAAAGGTTGGTGAGTTCATAGATTTATGTAAAGAAGTAAAGTTGAACCATAGTTGAAACATGTGACCATCACAACAAATATGATGACACATCAATATAAATGTATATTACGCTAGCACTAAATTCATGCAACCAAAGCTTGACAATAAGCATGCTCTAGCAGCACATTAAATAAAGGCCCTTGTAAGTGTCTATCCCGAGACACTCGTGATTCGACATGTTACACGCTCGCATTTGGTCGACCTGACCAAACCGAACGGGGGTGTCATCCCCAAAAGATCAATTTATAGCACTCGCGCTTCCCAAGTGGAATTGACGGTTCATGAGTTTGGGCATGAAGGGGATACAATGCTTAGGCTAATCGTTGCGTAATAGTTTGATAAAAACATGAGTATAGTGTCGTTCCTTAAAAAGTGTTTTGCATGTTTCTCACCCCAATGTAAAGCAAGTAATAATAGTAAAAGTGGGGCTATGACTCACCTTGAGCGTAACTGGCAAGGTGAAATGTATAATCAAGTAAGTTATGGGAACGGCTCCAACACATGACCTGAATAATGGTAAAGTCTGAGAATTTGACTTAATATGAATAGTGATTGTGAAAGTGAGTAACGGATAACGAATGATTGGTGATGTGAGTGTGATATGCTTAAAAAGCTTAAAATGCTTAAAGTTCAAAAATAATATTATATATAATATTATATTATTTTTATGTCATTTAAATCCAATAATATCGTTTCCTCGAAAGTGGTGAAACAAAACGTTAAGTTAAATCGTTAAAACTCGTTATATATAAATATAACGTAACGTTATTAATTAAGTGAACGAAACGTAAAAATGCACGTGAAAATGCGGAGAAGCGTAAAATACAAAATAGAAATGATAATGTAATAAAGTTTCTGTTGGTCCTAGAAATTTTACTGTTTTTACATTTTCTACCCTAATGGAGTTAGCGTTACACCGTTAGTCCTTGGTTATATATAATTTACATTTTTAGTCCATAGTCATCCAAAATGACATTCTGAGCTTATAGTTTAATGTATTAACAGTTTCTAACCTAAAGATACTGTTTTTACTATTTTAATCATAGTTTTCCACAGTTGGCAGTTTTAGTCCCTCTAGTTGAAACTATTTGCAAATGTAGTCCAAAAATCACAAAAAGGTGGGGAAAAATAATCCGAAAGTCTCAGTAGCTTATAAAAGCTTATTCAAGTTAAAATCAACAGCTTATTAGCTAAAATGACTTATTTCTCTATTATTGGTCTTTAACGAATAGATTTTAAGGCCGATTAACGTTTTAAAATCCGTGGGCTTTAAGACAAGTTGGGCTTATCCTTGGGCTCATTTTTAATGTTCTAAAATCATATCCAAAGTGCTTAAATGTCCAGCTTATACGAATTGCTTATTTCTGGCTTAATGGGCTTTTCAGCCCACTCGAATTAATTTCTAAGTTTTACACAGTTGCGAGTAGCGTGAGCTTTTGTGATTTTTAAAGGCTTTTAAGAGCTTAATATGGTAAACTCTAAACATGAATTTAATAGCTTGGTGTATGAAGAATTAATTCGAGCAAAAATATTGACATGGTATTAATACAAATTCGTTTTTACAAGGCCATTTTTAAGTTGACTGGAACATGTTCTAAAACTAAAGACTTAGTAAAATTTTGTGGTGCATTGTTATACGTGTGATTCAAGCTATAAAATGGAGTTCGAAATGCACGAGAACGATAAAATAAACGTGATGTAAGTGTGATTCTTAGTTCCTAGGCCTTCCATAAAAGGAGGCAACCAAGTGTTTATGTCTAGAATGAAATGCAATATGTAAAAATAAATAGTAAAACATGTACGTTCAAATCAAATATATACAAAGTGCATGGTAGCTTAAAACTCATGGAAAGGAATTCGAAACGAGTTGTGAGGACTTACAACACCTCAAGGGTGGAGAGTTTACGTGTAGGAATGATTAGAACAAGAGAAAAATTCCACAACTTGCTAGAACGATTTATACGATTTAATATCAAACCCTTAAGCTTCGAATGCAACTCGAATGAGGATGGGAACACCTTCTGGTATTTTGTGGCTCGTTTAATGAGTGAAAAGAACTTGAGAATGTGTAAGATGGCTAAGTGTGAAAGGGAGTGAATGAGGAGGGAGTTATACGTGTATATATACACACGTATAATGTGTATGTATATATATATATATATATATATATATATATATATATATATATATATATATATATATATATATATATATATATATTATGTGCTCAACTTGCTCGAATAGTAAAATGGCAGGAGAAGATGGACTATAAGAAGGATTTACTGACAATCAAAGATCCAAGAAAGGTTTATGTGAGCAAGGTTGGATTTGGTTTGATTTGGTACACATATTATATATGCCGACACACATTTAAAAGGTCCAAAGTAATATTCTAACGTGTGATTTTGGTCTAGGAGTTGTGAAATACATTTGTTAACTCATAAATGAGCTAAGAAAAACATTAGAACTAGGCACAATTGAGTTTGGGTCGAATTGGATGAGTTGGTGAAAATTAAGTGATTCGAATGGGTGTGTTTGAAGGGCGTTTACTTTGATCAAATTTCACGCATCAAGAGTTAGTATTAAGGGCTAGAACTCGACACCCTAAATCTTTGGTGGGAGGAGAATTAAATGGTACAAAAATTCGAATGTGTTGTGTTTCGAATTCGGGAGAAAACAATGCAAAGTTGGAGTGTGTTGGGTCGAATGAGGAAATGAAATATAAATGAAAATGGGCTCATATTGGGCTGAAATGAACAGTAACCGGAATTAAGGTTGGGCTGAAATAATTAAGGGCCCGTTTGGTTGTTTTTGTGTATAATTTGGTTTTCGTGGTCCGCGTGTGAGCTCGTTCCGTAATTTGGTGAATCACGTTTTAACGTGTTTTGAATTATTATAATGAAATAAACAGTTAAATAAAATAACTTCTCATTAATAGATGTCAGAAAATAAATAATGCGTATTTTCTGATAATTAATCATAATTATTAAGACGGAAAATTACCATTTGTCACAGTCTCCCAACCTTATTTGAATGTCGTCCCGACATTCACTTCTAGTTATCAGATGAAGATACGAAAGATGGGGATATTTGGTCTTGAATTCATCTTCACGTTCCCAACGTGAATTCGAGTTCTTACTGGAGGTTTTAACGAATTTTGGGTAATAGGAATGCGACTTTACTTAAGTCGTTTGATTACTCACACTAAATGAAACAATTTGAAATGGCTGTGAATAGTGAAAACTAACGGTCATGAACAGTAAAATCCAACGGTTAGTAATAGTGTCTAACGACTAGTTTTTCCTTATATATACCCCATTTTAATTTTCATTCTTCCACCAGCCATATTTCTCTCATTTAATTCTTCCAAAATGCCGCACCTTATTACTATTCTCGTGATCGTGTATGTTGTTCTTGCGGTTACCTACTTGGCCTATGTTCCGGACGAAGACTACGAAGTTTTGGTCGGGATTTTGGTGTTTCTCGTACCACTCATGGTTCTAGCCATTTTCGTGGATAAGATATGGGGGCAATAGTCTTGCGTTAGGATTGTTAAAATAAGTCTTTGTTGTATTTCTATGTAATCTTTGTGACATTAGCACTACCGATGCTAATTTTATCGTTATCTATACTACATATAATGGAGGAAGCACTCTCTCTCCAAAATTTTAAGACTTACAAGAAATTAAGCATGGTTTACAACACTTTAATGCACACAATTTTCAGACTTACAACAAAATAAGCATATTGTACAACAAAATAAGCATGGTGTAATTTTCAGACTTATTTTCAGACTTACAACATTAATGCTATTAAAGTGGTCAATGTTATTAATGACTATAATGACTACTACTTACAAGAAAAGAAACATAGTGTACAACACTTTAATGCACCTAATTTTAAGACGTACAAGACAAGAAGCATATTGTACAACAAAACACCACATTAATGCTATTTAACGTAGTCAATTAATTAACTGGTCAATAAATATAATTAATACAGTTATTAAAACACTCCTTACATAAGAAATACAAATTATCAAGCATATTGTACAACCAAATTAAACACAATTCCTGCATTAAATTTCACTAATCTATATCGATACTACATATAATGGAGGAAGCACTCTCTCTCCAAAATTTTCAGACTTACAAGAAATAATGCATGGTTTACAACACTTTAATGCACCCAATTTTCAGAATTACAACAAAGTAGGCATATTGTACAACAAAATAAAGCGTGATGTTTTTTGAAGACCAAAATTCTATCAAACAACATTAATGCTATTAAAAACACCTCTTCACCAAAAATTACAACCATTTAAGCACAATGTACAATAGCTGCAACCCTCCATTAAAACCCATCCATATTAATGCACATAATTTTTAGAGTTACAACAAAATAAGCATAGTGTATGTTAGGAATTCTGGGAAATAATATATTTCTCATTGCTGCTGGTAGTGTAAGCTGGTTCCTGCCGATAGTGTGTGGTTCCTGCTGAAGTTCATTGCTGCCGATAGTTTTTTTTGTTTCTGCTGATAATAGTCATTACTGCGGGTATTAGTAATTGTTATCCCGTAAGGTTAGAATGTTTGTTAGATTTATTTTTAGAAGAGATTGATGTATATCTCTTCACACGTTTTCTTGTATAACGGGTTAGGGTTAGGGTTTCTTGTTAGTATAAAAACACCCGTCTATGAGTTTTGTAATTAATCGATTCAATCAATAGAAAAACAATGTCATTAGTTCATAAACCGATCCATAGAGGATCAAAACCTTGTTAGTTACTTTCTTCTTTATATTCTTGTGTTTAGTTTCCGCATAGACACAATTCTTACACCTAGAGATTCTCCTAAGCTGTTTGTGTTTACATAAACGGTTTAACCAAGCTCAATCAAGCTAGAAGCACTCGATCCTACAAGTGGTATCAGATCCTGGTGAGGATCTCTGTCGAAGAAGAACTGAAACAGATCTGTCAGTTGCATCAAAGAATTAAATCAGTTTTGCACTCAATGATCTGAGTTTGTCGCATTCGTTGGTTAATTTATTGGAACGGGTGGGGCTACTTGATTCGTTTGTCACTTATGGTTAGTCAAACGAATTAATTGGTCGGCGAGTTATTGAACTTAGTTTGTCGTTAGTAGCTAACATTGATCAGTGGGGTTATTTTCTTTAAATTGGTTGGTCAATTAAATATAACGTGGGTCCGTTGTGATTGGTGGACTCATTTTATATTACTGGTGCTGTGGACGTGTACTATCGAATTGATAGTTACTGATTGGGGTTGACGTTTGTTTCACGTGGGGTCTCATTTAATCACGTACTGTCGCTGCTAAATTTATTGGGTTTGTCGTTTGTGAAGGCAATTAAGAATTTGTTTGGTTGCTGCTGTTGTGGGGCTGTTTTGGTGTTGGCTGGATTTTGCTGCTGTTGTTGACTTTCTTCTAGTCACTTGTGGTTTTATTGATCAAGTTGCTTGTCTAACATTAAGTTCACTTTGGGTTACTGTTCGAAGATTATTGATCATTTGGGTTTCATCTGTCAGTGGGGCATTTGTTAAGCCTGGTGAAATCAGTTAAAACCTTTGAAACAAATCTCCTAACCCTCATACAATGACTACATTTGGATCAGATGATTCTCTTGAGACATTTGTCATGAAAGATAGAAACTTGCTACCTATTCGTTCTAGGGTAGACTGGTCACAAGATGAAGGAAAAGATGAGGAAAGATGTGCCACTCACGTTAGGGAAATGGTTGCTGTACATGAGACAGAAGGTGAGGCATTCAGTACGGTTGCTGAAGCACATGATGATGTGAAAAACTTTGCTTTTATGGGAGTCACTCCTCAGGTAAAATATTGTCCTCTTGGTTGTCATGTTAAATATGCTGATCTTAAATATGATGATCTTAAGTATGCTAACCTTAAGAAAGAGTTTGATGAAATGAAACCTGAATATAGTAAATTGTTTGTTGAAATCCAAGCTTATAAGAATGCTGTTAAAACATTAGAAAAACAAAAAGTTTGGTACCAAAATAATCAATTAGCATATGAGGAAAAGGTTAGGGTTTTGCAAAGAGATTTACAAAACACCACTAATGAGTTCAAACATTTTGAGAGAGAAAAAGCTAAGGTGGTGTTAGAGAAACAGGATTTGCAGACTAAGCTAGACAATACCTTGGGTAGGTTTGATAAATGGAAAGAAACATCTAAAAACCTTAACAAGTTAATTGATAGTTCTATGTCTGTCAGAACAAAACTTGGTTTAGGATTTGGAGACTATATAGGGGCAGATCAAGTTTATGACCCTAATGAGTATAGTATATTTGACCCTGAACCTGTAGATTATCAAATTCTTGTTATGTTTGTCAAAGAAGGAGGAATGAATGATGTTCCTCCTCCTATAAGAGGAGTGTTTAAACCTGTCCCTATTCACTTAGACCTTGACATAGACTTAGATGAATCACATAGGTCCTATGGCAAAAAGTCCATTGACTTGCCTACTTCAGACTGTGAAACTAAAGACTTTGTCTCTTGTTCTAACAGTGACAAATCCTCTCAACCCAAGTCTGATGACTATATCACATGTGATTCAAGTGATAAGTCTGCCACACCCAGGCCTAATGACTTACCCACAAAAGTGACTGATGATGAATCCATTTCAAAAACAGCTCCTCCTGACAATAGTTTATTTAATTCTGTTAAAATCAGTTCACCTTCAAGTACTGGTAGTGAGACTTTTGTGTGTAATAAAACAAGACATGAAAAGAACAAAAAGATTAAAAAGAAATCATGTTTTGTTTGTGGTAGTTACTCTCATCTCATTAAGGATTGTAATTATTATGAGAGTAAAATGGGTGTGTGTGCTGAACAACGAAAACCTAGATCAGTATGGAGAAATGTAGAGCATATTCCCCCATTTGTCCCTAGATCAAATGCATTTCCTGCTGGTAATGCAAAACGACCAGCGGCTGGTGCTGCTGGTAGACCATTTCGACCAGCAGCTGTTCCTGCTGGTAAGCCAGTTCCAGCTGGTCAAACCAATTCTGCTGGTTGGAAAAGGAATGTTGCTCGACCATTTCATAGACCTACAAGCTCTTATTTTCAAAATGATTATAGGTTTATGTATTATGACCCGATGTATGTGAGAGGGCAAAGATGGGATCATGATGTTCAGTACACAGGAGGTTGTTATTGGAGACACAATAGCTGGGATTGAGGGGAGGCTTATTGTTGTATAGTTTGTGCTAACTAACATTTTTTTAGTTTGTTTGTGTTCTCTAAATATAATAAAGCTGCTGTTGAATTATTTGGTTTGTGGGGTTGGTCAATAGCAGTTGAATATCGATCAGACTGTGCAGAGGATTGGTGTGGGCCTTGTACACATAAATACTGATTTGCTTATTTTATTCGAATTGGTGTATGAATTACTATTACATGGGACGAATTGGTGTCAGTGAAATTAAATTTGTTTGTCATCTCGTGGGTTGCTTGCATTTGTCTCATTCGATTGGTCGAATTTTTAAGAGAACATGTGGGGCAGCCTTAGTTGTTTTTGATTGGCTATTTGGTTAAATAAATTGGGCGAGTATAATTGATTTTTGGGGCTGCTACATCTTCTGTTGACTACATATTCAATTATCTTGCTATATTATTTAATCAGTTATTGAGATTGTGGATCAGTCATTACATGTAAATCGAAGTATGGGGTTAACTGATAATCACTTGTTGTTTTTGGTGAATGTGATTGGATAAAGACCAGATGTGGGTCTAGCATAGCAATTCGATTATGTGTGCTATTAATAACCTCGTACATGTTGAAATTAATGAGGCTGTTGAAGTTTGATTAACGTGGGGCTTCAAATGCTTTATTCTTCTTGCACTGATCGAAGATTTGATTGGCCAATTTGTTTGTGGGTTTCGATCAGTGATGATTTTTTTATTGTTGGTGGGCTAAATTGGTGGGATTGGTATTGAATTTTATTCTCCTGCTGCATTAATTTCATTGCTGCTGCTCTCACATGGATTCTGCTGGTAGTGCTTCGGTTTCTGCTGGCAGTGTTCCCGTTCCTGCTAGTATCACCATTTCTGCTGGTTGGTTCAGATTCTGCTGTTTTTGATAAAAAAAAATTATCTTTTTCATTTTATTTCTTTATTTTCTTTATGTTTATTTTGTTTCCTTTCTAGTTATAAAAAAAAAAAAAAAAAAAGAAAAAAAAAATTAGATTGTATACTAACACCTTGCAGGTACAGTGTTGGTGTTTACACCTACACAACAAATGGTAATCATCTCACCATGTCTAACCGACAAGAGGGTACGGCTCTGGTGTGATTATCAAATCCGTTGATAGCTGTAATAGCTTGCTCAAAGCTATAGGGTTCTCACCTCACCGATGTTTCATTACTAAGAGTTGAATGGTTTTCAATTCGCCATGGATTTTACTCCTTTGGGGTTTCCAAAGACTTGGCTAGCCCACAAGTGTATGGCATGTGGTAAAGGAAGTGGTATACCATACTTGGTACTCAATTGACCAAAGGTTATCTTTAACCTAAGAATTTGCTAGTCCTGAGCAAACGGCTACAGGTAAAGACAAGTCAAATCCGTTTAAAGTTGCTGATCTACTAAAAATCAGATGGTTATCAATGTACCATGGTCTAACACACCTAAACATTGGCTACTCCAGTAGTGATGGCTATTGGTAAAGAGACATCAAATCCATTAATTTTCAATGATTCACCTCTCACAGGAGTTAACACACCTGGAAGTGATGAGAATAGTATGAAACTTAAGTGATTTGATGTACATTTTGTCATAGTAGCAGTCAAGAATGACATGGTGCCCAGCTTATTATTTTGAAGATGATTTCCTTTTGCTGCTGAACTATAGAGGTTGCTGCTGGAAGTTAAAGATGTTGCTGCTGGTTACTTACTATTGCTGCTGCTCAAATGCAATCCTCAAGATTAGGGGAGGATTGTTAGGAATTCTGGGAAATAATATATTTCTCATTGCTGCTGGTAGTGTAAGCTGGTTCCTGCCGATAGTGTGTGGTTCCTGCTGAAGTTCATTGCTGCCGATAGTTTATTTTTGTTTCTGCTGATAGTAGTCATTACTGCGGGTATTAGTAATTGTTATCCCGTAAGTTTAGAATGTTTGTTAGATTTATTTTTAGAAGAGATTGATGTATATCTCTTCACACGTTTTCTTGTATGACGGGTTAGGGTTAGGGTTTCTTGTTAGTATAAAAACACCCGTCTATGAGTTTTGTAATTAATCGATTCAATCAATAGAAAAACAATTTCATTAGTTCATAAACCGATCCATAGAGGATCAAAACCTTGTTAGTTACTTTCTTCTTTATATTCTTGTGTTTAGTTTCCGCATAGACACAAGTCTTACACCTAGAGATTCTCCTAAGCTGTTTGTGTTTACATAAACGGTTTAACCAAGCTCAATCAAGCTAGAAGCACTCGATCCTACAGTGTACAACAACATAAGCATGCTGTAATTTTCAGACTTACAACATTAATGATATTAATTAATACACCCGATCATCAATTAATACAAAATGTAAAGCACAATGTACAAATACATATCCACACAATTTGATGGTTGCTTCAATACGTATCAGCCCAAAACATATCCACAAAAGTTCCAACTTTTGATCTCAAATCGAAACTAAATCCAACATCCAAACTACAAACATAAATAGAAGGTTAGAAATTAAAAGAAAACAAAATAAATACTAACTCGCCCGAGTCAACGCGAGTTGACTCGGTGAGTTACCGAGTTGGACCGAGTCATACTGAGTCATGGTCAAAATAATAGATCCACATGATTTTTAACATAAATAAAAGGTTTTATAAAAGATTTAAAGTAAAAATCGGTGTTATAAAAGTTTTTAAAAAAATTTAAGGTTTTGAATAAAAATAAATGAGGGAAGGAGAGGGCGCATGAGGTGTTACCGATGAGGGGGAAAGTGGTGGAGAGGCGGTGGAGTGACGGTGGTGGTGTGGCAGTGGCAGTGGCGGTGAGGTGGTGTTTCGGTATCAAACGAGCTCCAAAGGGGATCAACTGCTCCAGAAATGGATGAAATGGGCCAATCTATCGATTTGGGGAGTTAAGGTTTTCGCCTAAAATTTTTTTCGGCGATGGAAGGTGGCGGCTGGCCGGCGGTTACCGGAGGTGAGGGGTTGTCCGGCGAGGGTTAGAGAGAGAGGAGAAGCGTGTGTGTTTGTGTTAATAATTGTGAGGTAGAGAGAGAGAAAATTTGAGTTTTATTAAAATGGGAGGGGTCAAAAACGGACAAGCAAAACTAGAAGGGTGAGAACGAAAAATAGGGGCGGAGGGGTTAAAGGGTTAACTTAGTGAAACTTTTGAAATATTAATCGTGGGACCCATTTGACGTACCAAACGGACTCAAAAAATTACGAAACTTGTGCCATTGTTCTCGAAATAATTTTTCTAAAAAAAAGTGGTATAAATACACTTAACTTTCTCGAAATTAATTTATTTGGCAAATTCGATTCGTTTCGTGCTTTCTAGGTTGTGCCGGCTCGATAAAGGAATAACGCTCACGTTTATTAAGATATTTACCGATTTTCATGCCCAAACAAGTTCAAAGAAGTTTAAAAGTCATGAGAGATCAAAAATAAATATTTTGGATAGAAAATAAGTTTAGGAAATTTACCGGGTGTTACAGCTCATACCCCTTAAAAGGAATAGCGTTCCCGCGATTCAGTTCAAGTTATGGGTTGGAATAGTGTTGGTGAAAAGGTGATGGTACGGGTAGTAGATTTGGGTCTCACTAGGTTGTAATTATACTATTGTCTTAACTAAATTTATTGTTATTTGTAAATTAATTGTTAAAAAAAATATAGTCGCATAACATCACATTGCTAGAAAATATAGTCACAGGGTACCCACCGCCGCATCACGCGGGTACCCTGCTAGTGTATTAATATTCGTGAATTCTAATAAAATTTATGTTATTTATGTGTACACTCCGAAAGTGTGCCTATGCCCCTGCCCAGCACTGCCTTGCATCATCATATATCAACAACTAAACACCTGAGAAAACATGCTAAAAAGTGTCAACACAAAGGTTGGTGAGTTCATAGGTTTATGTAAAGCAGTAAAGTTGAACCATAGTTGAAACATGTGACCATCACAACAAATATGATGACACATCAATATAAATGTATATTACGCTAGCACTAAGTTCATGCAACCGAAGCTTGATAATACGCATGCTCTAGAAGCACATTAAATAAAGGCCCTTGTAAGTGTCTATCCCGAGACACTCGTGATTCGACATGTTATACGCTCGCATTTGGTCGACCTGACCAAACCGAACGGGGGTGTCATCCCCAATTGATCAATTTATAGCACTCGCGCTTCCCAAGTGGAGTTGACGGTTCATGAGTTTGGGCATGAAGGGGATACAATGCTTAGGCTAATCGTTGCGTAATAGTTTGATAAAAACATGAGTATAGTGACGTTCCTTAAAAAGTGTTTTGCATGTTTCTCACCCCAATGTAAAGCAAGTAATAATAGTAAAAGTGGGGCTATGACTCACCTTGAGCGTAACTGGCAAGGTGAAATGTATAATCAAGTAAGTTATGGGAACGGCTCCAACACACGACCTGAATAATGGTAAAGCCTGAGAATTTGACTTAATATGAATAGTGATTGTGAAAGTGAGTAATGGATAACAATTGATTGGTGATGTGAGTGTGATATGCTTAAAAGGCTTAAAATGCTTAAAGTTCAAAAATAATATTATATATAATATTATCTTATTTTTATGTCATTTAAATACAATAATATCGTTTCCTCGAAAGTGGTGAAACAAAACGTTGAGTTAAATCGTTAAAACTCGTTATATATAAATATAACGTAACGTTATTAATTAAGTGAACGAAACGTAAAAATGCACGTGAAAATACGGAGAAGTTTAAAATAAAAAATAGAAATGAAAATGTAATAAAGTTTCTGTTGGTCCTTGAACTTTTACTGTTTTTGCATTTTCTACCCTAACGGAGTTAGCATTACACCGTTAGTCCTTGGTTATATATAATTTACATTTTTAGTCCATTGTCATCCAAAATGACATTCTGAGCGTATAGTTTAATGTATTAACATTTTCTACCCTAAAGTTACTGTTTTTACAGTTTTAATCATAGTTTTCCACAGTTGGCAGTTTTAGTCCCTCTAGTTGAAACTATTTGCAAATGTAGTCCAAAAATAACAAAAAGGTGGGGAAAAATAATCCGAAAGTCTTAGTAGCTTATAAAAGCTTATTCAAGTTAAAATCAACTGCTTATTAGCTAAAATGGCTTTTTTCTCTATTATTGGTCTTTAACGAATAGATTTTAAGGCCCATTAACGTTTCAAAATCCGTGGGCTTTAAGACAAGTTGGGCTTATCCTTGGGCTCATTTTTAATGTTCTAAAATCATATCCAAAGTGCTTAAATTTCCAGCTTATACGGATTGCTTATTTCTGGCTTAATGGGCTTTTCAGCCCACTCGAATTAATTTCTAAGTTTTACACAGTTGCGAGTAGCATGAGCTTTTGTGATTTTTAAAGGCTTTTAAGAGCTTAATATGGTAAACTCTAAACATGAATTTAATAGCTTGGTGTATGCAGAATTAAGTCGAGCAAAAATATTGACATGGTATTAATACGAATTCGTTTTTACAAGGCCATTTTTAAGTCGACTGGAACATGTTCTAAAACTAAAGACTTAGTAAAATTTTGTGTTGCATTGTTATACGTGTGATTCAAGCTATAAAATGGAGTTCGAAATGAATGAGAATGAAAAAATAAACGTGATGTGAGTGTGCTTCTTGGTTCCTAGGCCTTCCATAGAAGGAGGCAACCAAGTGTTTATGTCTAGAATGAAATGCAATACGTAAAAATAAATAGCAAAACATGTACGTTCGAATCAAATATATACAAAGTGCATGGTAGCTTAAAACTCATTGAAAGGAATTAGAAACGAGTTGTGAGGACTTACAACACCTCAAGGGTGGAGATTTTACGTGTAGGAATGATTAGAACAAGAGAAAAATTCCACAACTTGCTAGAACGATTTATATGATTTAATATCAAACCCTTAAGCTTCGAATGCAACTCGAATGAGGATGGGAACACCTTCTGGTATTTTGTGGCTCGTTTAATGAGTGAAAAGAAGTTGAGAATGTGTAATATGGCTAAGTGTGAAAGGGAGTGAATGAGGAGGGAGTTATACGTGTATATATACACATGTATAATGTGTATATATATATATATTTTATGTGCTCAACTTGCTCGAATAGTAAAATGGCAGGAGAACATGGACTATAAGAAGGATTTACTGACAATTAAAGATCTAAGAAAGGTTTATTTTAGCAAGGTTGGATTTGGTTTGATTTGGTACACATATTATATATGTCGACACACATTTAAAAGGTCCAAAGTAATATTCTAACATGTGATTTTGGTCTAGGAGTTGTGAAATACATTTGTTAACTCATAAATGAGCTAAGAAAAACATTAGAACTAGGCACAATTGAGTTTGGGTCGAATTGGATGAGTTGGTGAAAATTAAGTGATTCGAATGGGTGTGTTTGAAGGGCGTTTACTTTGATCAAATTTCACGCATCAAGAGTTAGTATTAAGGGCTAGAATTCGACACCCTAAATCTTTGGTGGGAGGAGAATTAAATGGTACAAAAAGTCGAATGTGTTGTGTTTCGAATTCGGGAGAAAACAATGCAAAGTTGGAGTGTGTTGGGTCGAATGAGGAAATGAAATATAAATGAAAATGGGCTCATGTTGGGCTGAAATGAACAGTAACCGGAATTAAGGTTGGGCTGAAATAATTAAGGCCCGTTTGGTTGTTTTTATGTATAATTTGGTTTTCGTGGTCCGCGTGTAAGCTCGTTCCGATATTTGGTGAATCACGTTTTAACGTGTTTTGAATTATTATAATGAAATAAACAGTTAAATATAATAATTTCTCATTAATAGATGTCAGAAAATAAATAATGCGTATTTTCTGATAATTAATCATAATTAATAAGACGGAAAATTACCATTTGTCACAGCTTGCCAGCCATCACTACAAGGAGGTCATCCAGACCTACTAGAATGCAAAAAAATCTTAATGACTTTATTGTTGAAGGCAAAGTGAAATATGGCATAGAAAAAGTTGTGAATTATTCTAATATAGACTCTGATAGTTTTTGCTTTCCTTCCAATCTTAATAAAAGTGTTGAACCTTCATGTTATGAGGAAGCTATTTGTTGATCCCAGTTATTCACTTGATCGAATTCCTTAGCTTGTAAGGTTTAATTATCTTTGATAAATCTAAAATAACTAAGTATAGAAACTGCCTTGAAGTTTATTAAACACAATGCGGAATCTTGTATTTGATCTTAAGAAGAACTTTGTATTAAATTAAACAGTGAACAATAACACAAGAATATCAAACTAAACACTTCAATATTATTAATATAATACGAATACTCAAAAGTATTAAGGTTTACAACCTTGAAGTTCTATAAAGAATCGTGTGTGTAATCTCTATTCAGTGTCTATCTCTATGCCCTAAGACCTCCTTTTATAGATTAAGGAGTCCTAGTCGGCTTACAATGACTTTCTATACAAGATAAATCTTTATAGAATATTTTTTATACTTATCTAGACATACTATACATAATAACCGACTCTAATACTCTAGCAACACTAATAATGCATCAGCAGCACTAACTCTTTGTTCTAGCAGCATTAAATCTTCAGCAACATTAACTTAGTACTAGCAGTACTAAGTTTCATTCTAGCAGCATTAACTACTTAGAGTATTTTTCCTTGAAGTCTGTCAGCAGTGTTAATATACTCTAGCAGTCTTAACTTCCATAAGCAACATTAACCATCATAACTAGCAGCAGTAATGACTTGAAGCATTTATGTTGTATAAACCATGAGCAGTTGTAATTATATGAGCAGTCTTAACATCATGAGCAGCATTAACATCTTGAAAGCTTTAAATCCCAACAATCCTCCCCTAAACTTGATATTTTCTCCCAAAATCATCAAGTTTCTATCTAAGCTTGAACCTTCACCAGGAGGATGCTTCCAAACACTTCATTGTTCATTCTTGAGTCTTATAATAAACCAAATAAGCTCATCTGCCATACTTTCATTCATTCCATATTCCATTTGAAGCCTACTTTCAAGCATCTTATCTAATGTAGTCTTTGTGAGTGGATACTTCTTTTCAACCAACATGTAGATATGCATAGCATCCATTGTTAACTCATGAAGTCCACATGTATCTATTAACCTCCAGCTTATCACCTTCTGGTTATAGAAAGGTCTTCTCCATACTTCATCTTCTATATGAGGTTCAAAGATATTCTTCAAAACACCCCACAAAATATAATCTTGATCAGGCACTGGTTGCTTCAATGGTCTTGTTGGTCCATACTTCTTCTTAACAAGTTTCCAAAGAGTCTCCAAATCCTCTATGTTAAAGCTTCTTAACATCTGATTAAACCTGAAGAATATATAAAACTTTCCATCAGCTCTTTTGATTTCATATACTATTTTCTTTATACCCTCTTTATATATTCTCCAACCAACAATATCTGGAAGTTTTGTAGCCAAAGGTACAGAAACAATAGTTGGCTCTTCATCATCATCAGGAACCACTATTATATATTGCTTAGTATCTTCTTATGTACCTTGGTCATCATCAGTATCTTCTTCTGTTTGCTCATTAATTTTCTGCTTCTTGCTGCTATCAGGTTCTATATCATCTCCTATTCTCTTAGAACCTTTTACCACCTCATCTTCATTGATAGCAATGAAAGTATTTACCCTCTTGAATACCTTGTCAAACTGATCTTTTATCTTTTCAAAGCTAAGATTCTTCAACTGACTAGGTTTCCAATTATCCATGTTTTTCTGGTATGCACTCATTACTTTTCTTTGTTCAGCTTTGGTGGGTGGTTTGTTTCTCTTTGCTTCTGTTCTCTTCTGAGAAAAGAACTTCTTTCTCCTGGCCAAGAATTCCATTAAGAGCTTTGATTTTTCTTCTAAGGATAACTCTTCCTGTTCATCTTGCCACATTCTCTGGCCTAACATGTGATCTGCTTCACACTTTGCTTGTATGTCATCCTAGGAATTTACTTCTGCAAGGCTAGCCTCTTCATCTTCTCTAGCCTTCCTTTCTCTTTCTTCTCTTATTCTTAGATCTTCAGCATCATACTCTTCTTGTTGTTTTCTAGCTATTTCTTCATCTAAGAGCATTTGCTTTGTCTTTGAAAGAGATTTCTCTACAGGCTCTTCAATTAAGATTTCCTTGCCTTTGCCCTGCAGAGGTAGTGATTGTGTAGCTTTTGTTCTTGCCATTGTTGTAGAAGATGGTTCTTTTATAATAACACCTTTGACTGGTGGCTTTGACTTCTTCAGTTCAATCATACCTTGAGCCAAAATAGTCTCATCATCCATAACATCTTCATTAGCAGCAGAAACTGTTTCTATACCACCAGCATTAAGTTTTTCATTGGCAGCACTAACTGGTACATTGGCAGTACTAACTTCAACAACATTTGTACCCTCACCAACACCTAATCCAGCATCAATAGCAACAACATTTCCTTCTTTATCCTGAACCACATAATCATCCACCATATCATCAACATTTACCTCAACTTTTGTACCATAACCCATATCATCATCCTCTCATGCAACCATGCTCTCATTCCCCCTTGTTTGGGAGCATCCTCTTTTAAAACATTGAGAACATCTTCAGTACTAGAGGATTTAACCCTGTTAGCTGTGCCTACCTTCTGCAGTCTTAATAGGCAAGGTAGTGACAACACCATCATCAGAAATTTCTGTTTTAGGTAAAGTATTGCCAGTCTCTACTACTTCCCACATTGAGTAATCAACCATCTGAATATACTGCTCTATTCTCATTCTCCATAGCTCATACTCTCCAGACTTGAGCATTGACACATTTGATGCAGTAATCATGTGTGTAGATTCTGACTCCATGTCTTCAGTAAGATTGATCGGTGTATTTTACATACACCTTATAGCATGTTAATTACGCATTATTGCATTGTTATTCGTTGTTATACATGTACTTTGAGGTGTTTTGTGATTATGTAGGCTATGCACGAAAAGGAGCTAAATTGGCGATATTACAAGCTTAAAATAAAGACATGAGAGATTTGGACGTTGTTGCATTCTTTTTCGTACGAGCTCTGTTTTTGTTGATTCAAAAAGTCACGAAAAGAGGAAAGAGTGAGCTACATATTTAAATAATAATATGTGCGAAATTCTGAAGATAAATCTGTGATTATTTCTGTTTAGAAGTCAATTCGTGGACCAAAGTTATATTACAAGTTGGACTATTAAAATATGGACTTGTGGTGGACTTGGACCCAACTATTGAATTGTAGCTCGTGGTTTTGGACGCAACAGTAAACAAAGAAGAAAAAGGCCTTTGGCCTGTTGGGATATTGGCATGGAGTAGCCAGGAAGAAAAGAACGAAGGGTTATATATATATATATATATATATATATATATATATATATATATATATATATAACGAAGGGTTATATATATATATATATATATATATATATATATAATTCGACAAACACAGAAGGAGGACCCATCCCATATTTTTTATTTGACACAATTGAATTCATTTGAAAAGAAAAAGACACCTTATTTTTTTATTCAGTGAGGTCGACACAGAAAAAGGAAAAAGAAAAGTACGAGCTGTCAATTTTTTATTATTTCATTTGAAAGACAATAAGTCAGCCAACATATATATTTTAAGACTATTTGCTCTTAAAAGGAGGATGAAGCTGCTAATCGGAACGGAGATGATGTCTACGATTGTGATGTCCGGCTAAAACTTTTAGTAATCTCTCCCGGTAAAAGATATATTTGGTTTGATCATGTTTACGGATTTTATTTTGTTTGTCAAACATTAATTCATATGATTTTAATGCATATCCTTTATTTGATTTTTAATGTTTTAGTATAATTACTTGATTGAATTATTGTGAGACATATTATTGTGAGTCAACGATTGTGCCGAGCCTAATTAGTATAGGGGTTAAGACGGTCGAATGGTAAACATAATTTGTACCCATAATTATTCATTTGAGTAATTATAAAAATTAATTGATAGGATTATTATAAGACATGTTATTGCTAGTCAATGAGTCGTGCCGAGTCTAACTAGTTTAGGGATTAAGACGATTCATGTGGTGAATATAACTTGTGCCCAAAATTGTCCTTTTCAATTAATACAAACTATGTCTATGTGGTTTGAAGACAAATATTAGTAACAATCCGTAACTTAGTCATATCAATATATCCGGAGCCGAGAGGGATTGCTTTTCACCCAATTGTTTGCAAATCCTACCTTTATTTGCTTATTTATTTTTTGTCGTTTATTTAATTTCTAGTTAATTAGTAGTTTAATTATTAGCTTAATCGGTATACTAGTTATTAAGATATCAAATCCAAAACTTTTATTGATCAGTGATCACCACAAAACTTAAATTAAAACCACATACTCCTTGTGGATACGATACCCGCTTGCCCTATCTAGCATAAGGTAATTAGGTTTATTTTTTATCGATACGACGACATCGGTCAAAATAGTCTCATCATCCATAACATCTTCATTAGCAGCAGAAACTGTTTCTGTACCACCAGTATTAAGTTTTTCATTGGCAGCAATAACTGGTACATTGGCAGTACTAACTTCAACAACATTTGTACCCTCACCAACACCTAATCAATAGCAACAACATTTCCTTCTTTATCCTGAACCACATAATCATCCACCATATCATCAACATTTACCTCAACTTCTGTACCATAACCCATATCATCATCCTCTCCTGCAACCATGCTCTCATTCCCCCTTGTTTGGGAGCATCCTCTTTTAAAACCTTGAGAACATCTTCAGTACTAGAGGATTTAACCCTGTTAGCTGTGCCTACCTTCTGTAGTCTTAATAGGCAAGGTAGTGACAACACCATCATCAGAAATTTTTGTTTTAGGTAAAGTATTGCCAGTCTCTATTACTTCCCACATAGAGTAATCAACCATCTGAATATACTGCTCTATTCTCATTCTCCATAGCTCATACTCTCCAGACTTGAGCATTGACACCTTTGATGCAGTAATCATGTGTGTAGATTCTGACTCCATGTCTTCAGTAAGATCAGAACAGTCTTGAGTCTAAACAGGTTCTTCTTGATCACAGCTTCTAGATCACAAGCTCTGATACCACTTGTTGATCCCAGTTATGCACTTGATCGAATTCCTTAGCTTGTAAGGTTTAGTTATCTTAGATAAATATAAAACAACTAAGTATAGAAACTGCCTTGAAGTTTATCAAACACAATGCAGAATCTTGTATTTGATCTTAAGAAGAACTTTGTATTGAATAAAATAGTAAACAATAACACAAGAATATCAAACTAAACACTTTAATATTATTAATATAATACGAATTCTCAAAAGTATTAGGGTTTACAACCTTGAAGTTCTATAAAGAATCGTGTATGTAATCTCTATTCAGTATCTATCTCTATGCCCTAGGACCTCCTTTTATAGACTAAGGAGTCCTAGTCGGCTTACAATGACTTTCTATACTAGAGAAATCTTTATAGAATCTTTTCTATACTTATCTAGACATACTATACATAATAACCGACTCTAATACTCTAGCAACACTAATAATGCATCAGCAGCACTAACTCCTTGTTATAGCAGCATTAAATATTCAGCAGCATTAACTTAGTACTAGCAGTACTAAGTTTCCTTCTAGGAGCATTAACTACTTAGAGTATTTTTCCTTGAAGTCTGACAGCAGTATTAACTTCCATAAGCAGCATTAACCATCATAACTAGCAACAGTAATGACTTGAAGCATTTCTCTTGTATAAACCATGAGCAGTTGTTATTATATGAGCAGTCTTAACATCATGAGCAACATTAAAATCTTAAAAGCTTTAAATCCCAATACTATTCTCGATCCTAACTGGATTGATGCTATGAATGGTGAAATTAAAGCTTTAAATGAAAACAAATCTTGGATTATAACCAAATTGCATGCTAATAGAAAACCTATTGGATACAAATGGCTTGTTGCTAAAGGTTTTAACCAAAGAAAAGGCGTAGATTATAATGAAACTTTCTCTCCTGTTGTGAAAATGTCTACTGTTAGACTGCTTATTGCTTTAGCTATTAAAAATAAGTGGCCTCTTTTCCAACTTGATGTTAATAATGCCTTCCTTTATGGCGAGCTAGATGAGGAGATATATATGACCATACCGAAAGTTTTTTCTGATGAAAATAACAAAGACATGGTTTGCATACTCACTAAATCTCTTTATGGCCTTAAGAAGGCTCCAAGAAAATGGAATGAAAAACTTGTTAGTGTTCTTAAAGAACATACTTTTATTCAATCTGTTAGTGATCACTCTTTATTTACAAAAACCAAAAATGACAAGTTTATAGCTTTACTGGTTTATGTTGATGACATTGTCCTTAGAGGAAACTGTGTCAATGAAATTGAACATTTCAATTTTTTTCTTAAAACTAAGTTCAATATAAAGGACTTGGGATCACTCAAATATTTTTTGGAAATTGAAGTGATCAAAACTGGGAATGATATCTGCCTCTTACAAAGGAAGTATTGTCTTGAACTCTTAAAGGAATTTGGTCTCCTTGGGTGTAAACCTGTATCTACACCCATGGAACCTAACTCTGTGCTTCCTTTTATACCTACTAATGATGACCCTTTGCTTGATAATATAACTGGATATCAAAAACTGCTTGGGAAACTAATCTACCTTACCCATACTAGACCAGGCATATCCTACTCTTTTCACTGTCTTGCTCAGCATATGCACACACCCTTAAAGTCACACTTGGACTTTGCATTGAATGTTCTAAGGTACTTAAAGGGTGCTCCAGGTAAGGGCCTAAGGTATGATCATAGCAGTTTCAATAATCTTCTTGAAGGATATAGTGATGCAGATTGGGCAAAGTGTATAAAAACTAAGAAATCTGTAACTGGCTACTGTGTGTTCTTTAATAAGTGCTTAATCTCACGGAAAAGCAAAAAATAAAACACTCTCTCAAAATCATCAACAGAAGCTGAATACATGTCTATGGCTTCTGCTGCTAGTGAAATTATTTGGGTACAAAAAATCTTAAAAGACTTAAATGTTGATATTAGTCTTCATGTTAACTTGTTTTATGATAACAAATCTACTTTACAGCTTGCTGTTAACCCTGTTTTCCATGAAAGGTCAAAGCATTTTGAAATTGATGTTCACTTCATCCGAGAAAAAATTGCAAAAGGTGTATTGAGTGCCACAAAAATTGGCTCCTCAAACCAAATTGCAGACATTCTAACTAAACATCTCCCTGTATGTCAACATAAGTTCTTATGTGATAAGTTGAGGTTATTTGACAAGTTTGGGAAACAGATTAAGGGGGAATGTTCCAAAATGAAAAAGTAATATGTTTCTTAAGCATGTCAACTGTCTTGGTTCTCATATTTGTGTCTAGTATTGCAGGTTAAAGTAGAAGGGGTAAACATGGACATTTTATTCTTGCTTAATGAAGAGGTGTATGGTTTGCTGCTTATGCTAAAGAATAAAGAGTTGAAGGGCCTCAGTGGAACATTGTTCACTATATAATGACTACACTCTCCTAGGGTTTCACTTACTCAATCATAACAGCTTTATCATAATTGCTCTCTCTTTCTCTAATTGTTTGAGTATTATGATCATTTGATCTCTCTTATTTCTGTGTAATCATTCAGTATTGATAATAGGCAATCTGTACCGACTATTGTATTTCATTCTTGAATAAAAGTTACATTCGGTTGCTCTGTCCATCTCTTTGATACCATCGCATAGTAATTTTTTATTATCTTAATACGATTAGTAATATTCAATTTCTATATTCATATGTAGTTGACTTAGTTGATTTTAGGGTTCTTTTTTGTTATTACTTGTTTAATTTCTTGTTTTTTACTTTGTTAAGCATGACAACTACAATTTTGTTTTGAGTAGAAGGTGTTTATCATATGTATAGGTGTTTAGTTTTATGATATTGTTATTACATGCTGGTTATATTGTTTAAACAAGAAAGCCCTTATTTCTTATTGGTATAAGAATGAGTGTTAATTTCTTAACCCTTTGTCGGGTTTATAATACTTTGTTACTTTTTAGCTGTAATTTTAAGCTTTTAATAGATGATCTTTTGGGATTGTTGCTAAAGTTAAAGATTGTATAAGTAATTGACCTTTAATTTGTTTGAGCATTTATTTGATACGGTTTTATAAATTTTCATGATTGGTGTACTTGATTATTAATTTCTATATGTGTCTTTGCTTTGTGTTTATGAAAATTATGATTGAATGTTGTTGTCTTATTTTTTAAAATAGGATTTATTATGTTAAATCTTGGTTGTAAACAGTTAGGACATGTTAAGTTTGTAATAAGCTTATTAATCAAAATGTTTTGTATACTCTGTTATTCCGCTGTTGATAACAAATTTGTTTTCATAGATGATATTTTGGTTTTGTTAGTAGGTTAAAATACGTGTTTGGTATTTGACAGTAACTAAGGAATAATGGTGTAGAGATTAGTCTAGGTTATATTTTGTAGTTTATTGTTTAGTATTAATAATGATCTAATGAGTTATTTCATGCTAAAAATGTTGCAACAGTTTTGTTATGGATTCGATATGTATAGATACGGTGAATGTAAAATAGCAACGGTAGTTTATATTTTTGGGATATAAGTTTTGTTTTTAATGTTTGTGAGATTTGATCGAAGAATGACTATTGTTTGCGATATCTAAACTATGACTATTGTTTATTTGCTGAGCCTTACATTATATTCATAAATAGATTGAGAGATGTCTAAGGAATAGTTACATATTTAGTGTTGCGTACTGTGAGAACCCTTACAAAATCAGATTAGTCAATGATGACCATTGACCCGATACTTGAATTACACCCTAAAGTTTGGATTATATTTTTACTTACCCATTTGGAATATAACCTAAGTTATATAATATGTAAGTGATATTGAAAATATGATTACAAGTTATTACTATTATTCCTAATCTAAGCTAATGAAGATTAATAAAATCCTAATCTAAGGTAAATAATAAAATGGCACACCCCTTATATTCGACACATATCACACGTTATCTATGTCATTACTAGAACCAATTGTATACTTTGTGACATACCCTTCACACGTTTGGATTTAATAAGGAGGATATGTTGAAATCAATTTGAAATATTAGAATATCATTGTTCCCTATTTTCTCTCAATCAAACACGGTTTCTTTTTTTTCCCCTACTCCATACGTTTTATCACAAACCATATAGTACTCCATTCCCTTACACCGAATAAAAAACAACCAGGAAACAAAAACACGAAAACTCATTCATTTTTCCAGCCAAGGTTTATGGGTCAAAGATTGTAGCTCTTGAAGGTTTTGTGTTGTTGATTTAATAGTGTTCTTGTTTCTCCTTTTTGGTCTCTCCTTCATTCGAAAAATGGGTAACTCTTGATCTCTTTTGTTCTCAATCCATACGACACCTTATATGATCTATAATCTGAAGTTAATACATGTTATACTAATCCATAAATCAGCTTATTATGAGAAGCATTTGCAACGCTAAATCTGTGATGCGATAACACGTTTATACACGCTACATAAAATCATGAAATCATAACTATAAGCCCCTTTATAATTGTTTTGGTGTCACGTTTGTGGACTGTTTTGTGCCTTTGTTTCCAGCCCTTAGTCGACCAATAACACAACCAAATCAAGCCCTAGAAAACCAATCTTTAATGATCTTTATGTGGCGCTTAAAATGGAAAAAAACCTAAGTCATATGTTAACGAGAATTCTATGATTTTATGTGGAGGGATTAATCTTGTTTTTGTCTCGCTAAACCTGTTATGTGCATTATGTGTACTGATTAATAGGGGTGTAAAACATGTATAATCTTAGCCTAATTGTGTGTATTAGTGTTCTTGACAATCGGATTTAGAAGGGATAAAGAATTGGGTCATTTTCTGTCTCGCATACTATACTATCCAGAATTTTGGGTCAAATTGAATGGGTCTAAACTAATGATGCCAACATATTTTGTGTGATTTTTGGGTCTAAACATAAGTTCATGAAGTATACTTGCTGTATATCAAGTTTCGTGGTCATTTGTGGTCGGGAAAGCAATCTTTTGATTTTTAGAGGTTTAAGTGTTAAACCTGAATATCGGGTCTGGAAATTTAGCCAGTTTTTATGATTTTTCATTTATAAACTATAAGGTCTAGGAAGCCCTAATTTTGGCAGGGGAATATTTATTATGTCTACTACTTACTGGAATTTTTATACAATTTTATGAAGGGTTCTCAGGGGGTAGCCAAATGCAAACTTTCTGGGTGTCTGTGCAGTTATCTTTCTGAGCATGTTTGGGAAAACGATTTTTGAAAGGGTACTATAACTTTGAAATAAAATCTAAGAAAATTACAGTAGGTGCCCAAATTGTATAGATATCTGTGATAGAAACCTTAGCTTCCCATTAGATAGTTAATTGTGGTTTAAAATTCTTAAAAATCAGGACCAGAATGGGATAAAATCTGAACCATCTTTCAAGTTAGGAATTTAGTATAACCTAAAACCATTTAATGTGTTTTGACCTAACTTACATTTGTAATGTTAATACGGATACCCTTAAACATATGTTAACCTAATGAAACCCTAACCACAAATAATGAATAACTAGTAGTATTTAAAAATCTGTTATGACAATTAATGACCTTTAAAATGGACTCCTATATAATAATGGATCCATAATTTATGTAGATACGTTGAAGTAGGAGTAGATTCTGATTTCCTCGATTTATTGACTGCACTTGTAACATTTTATCATCCATGTTAAGGTGAGTTTTCGTGGCCCCTTTTTAAATATTTTCTTGGGGGAAAATGATACTCAAAGTTATTTCAAGTTTTTATGTCGTGCTTAAATGTTTACTTTATTATTTTTGGACAATGTTGTGTATATAATTGCGTTAGGTGCACTAGTGGTTTTGGCTGTGTGGATATTCTTGTATGGTATTACTGTGTAGTCTCATGCCTTGGATGTAATCCACTTGACATGGGAGTGCTCATGTTTTAGCTCCAGCTGGTAGGCATACATGTAGTACATATGTGTAATGGGTGGTTACCCGATTAGCCAAATGGGTGGTTACCCGATTAGCCAAATGGGTGGTTACACGATTAGCCATGGTATAACTGTTTTCCCTACGCTGTATTGTTATCATTCGCACACTTGTCCTACTTATATAATATATATCAGGTACGGCTTATGGTTTTGTTTTGCTTTAAACCTACGAGCTCACCAACTTTATGTTGACATTTTCGAGTATCATTTTCAGGTGATTGGTAGTTATATTTTCAAGGCACTTGCATATTGAAGTTATACATTGTTCCCATTACAAGACCGGGTGATTTGGCCAAGACCTTTTCCTAAAGACTAATGTGATATAATTAAGACTTTTGAACTTTTGAAAATCTTTATGTAATATTGTAAACTTATTTATTTAATCAATTGTGGTGTTGTTCTACTATCTTATGCGATGTTACGATTCGTTGCACCTCGTGTCTCCGCTTCTAGCGGGGTGTGACAGAATGGTATCAGAGACTAAGGTTATAGAGAATGCCAGTTTTCAAAAAATAAAAACCTCAACTATAACCAAACTAAAGCTTTTCGTAAAACCCCGAACATTGTACAAGTGAGCTTGCCCGAGCATTTCATCATTATTCCTAAATTATGCATAGCCTGATCAACTATGCCTAATTCAGGAGGAATCATGGAATGATGGGGGTAGTTACCCTCAATCATGTTTGGTTGGACCCAAAACCAAGATCACCTGAAAATTTCATCAGTCATGTGCATGTGTATTTTCATTATATAATTCATGTGTTCGTGTTTGTGCTGCTATACATGCTATTATATATACAGTTGTTGCATTGAGACGACTACTAAAGTTTATGGATGCTTTGTTTCTGTCATGCTTTATCCGGTTTATTACACTTTGCTTATTAGTATGCCTATATATCAGTCATGCTGGTTGATCACTATTTTGGATGCATCCCAGCAATGCGTTGTTAGAAGATCATTATTTGATACGTTATTTTGGTTCAAGCTAACGGTCTGAGCTCCAGATTAAGGTTAAGCCCCAGTTGGTAGTTGACTTGTTGGGAGGTTAAATTGGTTATACTTTAAAATGCTATATCGAACATGCTATTTCGGCTATTCTAAATACTAATTTGGATACATGATCACGTAATTATCTTCCTATACCATTAGGTCATAGAATTATATGTGCATCTATTTATGTAATTGCTTATGTTGCCCCTATTTGTTCTCATTCATATGAGAATTTAACTTTTATAAGGGATTGTTTCGGGTGGATTATTTTATGAGGTGATAGGAAGATTGATTCTTGCATGGATTAGAGTGAGACCTTAAGCATTAACTATAAGGATTTCTAATATTTCTATTTGAGGCATTCACAATTTGATTCCGGATTATGTTGCATTGCTTAAGATATTTTGCCCAGTTTGGGAGACTATTTGAGTTTATTATATGACTATGTAGTTGGGGAATCGAATAACCGTGATACAAGTTCCCTACTTGCATTAGGTGTCTTCCTGACATTTGTATGCAAGCCTGAGTACACCGCATTCTTTGCCAATAATTCAAATTACATCATCAGTTAACCTTGGAACAACCACTAGCCAGCGTAATAGCAATGAGTAGATTTGCCACATGGTTAGGGCCTAGGAAACTACAAGTAGGATAGTTGGACTCATAAGAAAGCGTATACTTTCTGTTGGATTATTAGTGTTGACCGTGATGACAGTGTTGCTTAGTTGTTAGTGTTTCGGAGATGGTTCTAAATTAGATAAGTCAAAATCTGTTGGTTAAAATTTGTACAAGTGAAACATTTCCTTGGAAACCTTATAAAGAATAATGAATATGTTTTTACTTAATGTTTAAACCCACTTGAAAACTTAAAGAAAATTTCCCAGTCGATCCTTTTTATTGATCCCATTCAAGTGGTGCAAAGAAGGTGTAATGATGGATTAAAAAGGATGATTTGTAAAGGGTGACAAGGGCTAAACCCATCTGTGTTGATCGTGTATATTCTGAGTTCGAGAAGGGTAGTTTTGGTTCGAATAGGATAGTTCTTCTGGGGTAAATTCTGGTCACTTGTTCTTGGTTCCTGTCCAGTCGACATTGTTCTTGGTTCCTATTTCAGTCGACACTATTCTTGTTTCTTGTTCAGTCGACACAAAGGTACCTCTATCCTTAATCTTGTTTCCACTTGACACATGTGCATAAAATGTTGATAACATGTAATCTAAAACAGTTAGGTCGACCTAATAAGAATACAAAAAAAGGGGTTATATGATCACATGAAATCATGGAAATAGATAGCAAAATATGTCGAGTTTGTTTCCTGTTTTTGTTTCTGAATCCATAGCAGCTATACATCTTAAATCTAGTCATTAAACATATTGTTGCTCTCCTAAATCAACCTAAAACTAACCTAAAACAAGCCCTAAAAATCTGTTATATTTGATCATTAAAATGGCAGCCGAAAAGAGAAACCCTAGGATGTTTATTAACTTGAAATCTATGATTTTATGTGAAGGTTTCTGTTTTGTTTTAGCTCGGGGTGATGGTGTGACCTTGGTATGAACATTTGAACATGTTAAGATTATAGTTAAATGCAGGTCTTGTGTTATTTAAAGGTCACATGGGCGTTTGTATAGGTAAACATGTCATTCAATGGTCTAAAATGAAATTATGAACTGGACAGTTTTGGAACCTGAATATGTGTGCATTATTACTCGAGTTTTATAAGTGGTTAATACTGGATTTTTGGTTGTAAACCTAGTTTAAGGTCTTAGATAAGTTCTCCAATTGGTTTGGAATGAATTGGAGTCGTATTGATCATGTTTATGAATTTATAGGATCATATGTCAAACCTGAGTTTTGGGAACTCAAACATCAGTCGGTGTTTATGAATTTTCATTTTCAAACCATAAGGAACTGGGAGCTCTCCTTTTACAGGAATTCTATTTAGTTTATGTGTGACTTCATGGAGATTTTATGGATTTTTATGAAGTATTGAAATGGGTATACTAAATGCAAACTTTCTGTATATAGGTGCAGTTAAGTTTCTGATTAGGTCTGGTAAAGTTGAATTTTAAACAGTACTTTTGATGGGTAATAAAATCTATAAAAATTTGTGAAGGTACTTAACTGAGATAGGAATTACTGAGAATTAATTCAAAATTTTCTGAGTTGAGTTAGCAGGTATGAAAAATCATAAGAATAGGGTTCAGATTCACTAATATGTACTAGTTAACTGATATAATAGGCGTTGTGGGTGGTGAGAAAACTTGGGTTATATGTGTCAAAAAGAAAGGGATGTGCATGTATTTATTCGGGTATACATAAGGCTGAGATCATGGTCGAGTGTGAGTAGTTATGGCATTAAATATAGGGCTGTGAAAACTGGATTTGTACGTGTAAAATGGGAAAGGTTAGGGTGTGTTGGTGTTGTTATTTCATGTGAATAAAAGGGTGTAATTGTGTGTGTCGAATGGGCTAATTTTGGTGTGCTAAATGGTGTCAATTATAAGAGCTGTAACACAATGAAAATTAGGGTCGAATGGTGGGTAATTGGTTGGTTCAAAATGTGTTTTATTTATTTATTTATTTTTTATTTAAATAGTAGAGATACTTAAAGAAGTTTCTAATTTTTAGTATCGTTGAGATAGATAAATAAAAGAGTTTTAGTGAGGTTGGTTCCTATAAATGTGAGCGGATTTATTACTGTATTTGGTATCGTATTGTTCACCAAAAGTTGAGGCAAGGATAATATGTGATAGAGAAAAAAAAATCTGGTTCAAGTCACATGAAATGATAGGATATTCGTATAAAATGATGAGCGTAAGTATGAAATGAAGGTTGCATGAAATAAGGAATATAGGTGTGTCGGTATAGAGTTTTATATGGCTGTTTAAGTCTGGAACATGCATGGTTGGGGACCTCTTCTATTCAAGTAAGTATAACATATTAAACACAACATAAAATCATGAATTGATGGCACTTATATAGGTCAATATTTAGTTCTAATCTGCTAATCGAATCAGTAGGTATAAAGGCTTATGAAATCTAATTTTTGAACATTTATTTGATCACTAAAATACCACCTAAGATATGGATTTTAGATCCTAAAATGATGGAAGATGTATGTCGATATATAGAATCTTATGGCTGTTCGAATCATGAATGGTTGGAGTACATATATGCGTGTCGATATAGAGCTAATATGGCTAATTGGAATCTGATTCATGCAATGCTTTGTTGGATAATATGTGTGTCGACATACTGTATTATTTGGTTATTCTAATCAGGTTGAATACACATTAGATTATACCTCTTTATGCAAGAACCCTGGTGATAAAAATGGGAAATCAAGAAGGGTTGTGCATGTGTATGTCGCTAATAAAGAGGCTGAATAATAGGTATTGCATGTGGTGTAAAACATGGAATTATAAGTGTAAAGAAAAAGGAAGAATGTATAGGTCGATACAAGGTTTTAACTGAATATTTAAAAGCAGATGGCATGCATGTTTGGATGTCGAACTTAAGGATTTAAATATAAAGGAACAAGGGTTGAATGTGGGAAATGGTTTGGTTCGAAATTATGTTATTTTGTGTGGTTTTGGGTCTCGTCTAGAATGGTTAACGAGGGGAGTAAAAAGGTCGAGTTGGTTCGATTTAAAAAGAAAGAGTTGAGGTTTGGTAAGTCGCGATATAAATGGGTTGCATATGTGTGCGTGTCGCATAAGTAAGAATATAGAGTAAGACTTGTGATTCAATTGGTCTCATTTTATTATCACATGAATTCAGTGAAACCCATTCGTTTATATATGATCTGCTTGTATCGAATTGTTAGGGACTGTTTGGTGTGGTATATAATCTATTGTATTGTATCTTACGGGCTGTTTTGAGGTCGGGTTTAGCAACTCCTAGTCGACCCAATGATATCATATACGAAATTTAAGAACATGTTAAAATGATTAGATACGAGGCGTATGACATGTGAACCTAACCTGTTGTCATGGTAATACAAATATAGACATATGTATACTTGATATGAAATACCCGCGCTTGTTTGTTGCGCAAGGTTCCAGTAGTACACCCAGTAGAATTTTGGGGACAAAATTCTTTTAACGGGGTGATACTGTGAGAACCCTCACAAAATCATATTAGTCAACGATGACTATTGACCCGATACTTGAATTACACCCTAATGTCCGGATTATATTTTTACTTACCCATTTGGAATATAACCTAAGTTATATAATATGTAAGTGATATTGAAAATATGATTACAAGTTATTACTATTATTCCTAATCTAAGCTACTGAAGATTACTAAAATCCTAATCTAAGATAAATAATAAAACAGCACACCCCTTATATTCGATACATATCACACGTTATCTATGTCATTACTAGATCCAATTGTATACTTTGTGACATACCCTTCACACGTTTGGATTTAATAAGGAGGATATGATTAAATCAATTTGAAATATTAGAAGATCATTGTTCCCTAATTTCTCTCAATCAAACACCAATCTTTTATGATCTTTATGTGGCGATTAAAATGGAAAAAAACCTAAGTCATATGTTAACGAGAATTCTATGATTTTTTGTGGAGGGATTTATCTTTTTTTTTTGTCTCGTTAAACCTGTTATGTGTATTATGTGTACTAATTAAGAGGGGTATAAAACGAGTATAATATTAGCCTAATTGTGTGTATTAGTGTTCTTGACAATCGGATTTAGAAGGGATAAAGAATTGGGTCGTTTTCTGTCTCACATACTATTCTGTCCAGAATTTTGGGTCAAATTGAATGGGTCTAAACTAATGATGACAACATATTTTGTGTGATTTTTGGGTCTAAACATAATTTCATGAAGTATACTTGCTGTATATCAAGTTTCGTGGTCATTGGTGGTCGGGAAAACAATCTTTTGATTTTTAGAGGTTTAAGTGTTAAACCTGAATATCGGGTCTGAAAATTCAGCCAGTTTTTATGATTTTTCATTTATAAACTATAAGGTCTAGGTAGCCCCAATTTTAGAAGGAGAATATATAATATATCTATTACTTACTGGAATTTTTATAGAATTTTATGAAGGGTTCTCGGGGGTAGCCAAATGCAAACTTTCTGGGTGTCTGTGCAGTTATCTTTCTGGTCAAGTCTGGAAAAATGATTTTTTAAAGGTTAATATAACTTAGAAATAAAATCAAAGAAAATTATAGTAGGTGTCCAACTTGTATAGATATCTTTGATAAAAACCTTAGATTCCCAGTAGACACTTAATTGTGGTTTAAAATTCATAAAAATCAGGACCAGAATGAGATAAAATCTGAACCATCTTTCAAGTTAGGAATTTAGTATAACCTAAAACCATTTAATGTGTTTTGACCTAAATTAAATTTGTAATGTTAATACGGATACCCTTAAACATATGTTAACCTAATTTCGTTTTGACGCCGTCGCTAGTGTCTTCTGATGCCGTCAGGTGGGTCTTGACACCGCCAGCCTTTAAAAGTTCTGGGCCGTCATGTGTAAACTTTACTCTGGATCTTGGTCTTCAAATACAAGTGACGCCGTCAGGTTATAGTCTTCCAAAAGTTCTGAGCCGTCTCTTGTAAAATTTGTATAATCCTCATCTCCAGTTTGCAAGTGACGGCGTCACATGTAAAGTGTGACGCCGTCTAGAGCCCTTTACCAGACAGATTCGCGACCTTTTCGTTTTGTTCACTTTCTTGTCGATTTTAGCCCAAAACATGCTGATTTTCGTCTTATTGCGTCCAATGTACCTAAAATGAAAAAAGAAACGATTTAGGGAAATATTTGATCAAATACATACTACTTTAGGGCTTAAATGACCCCTTAAAAAGGTACCAAATAAATCCTTATCAAATATCCCTACACTTGCGATTTGCTTGTCCTCAAGCAAATGTGCTTTTATCCTAGTCAATCTACAAGTTAGGGGTCATTTAGCATTGGTTGAAAAGTAATTAAAACATAAATTCGTTCCACAATAGTCATAACAAGCACGGAATTCATATACTAGCACCTCACATAAAGTGTTTGGATTCTCACATCTCTCGGGTGTATAAGTTATATAACATGAATGGAAATGGGAAAATAAAACACTCTCTACCTGTCATAGCACATAGATTACCATAGGCTTGAGAACAGATCAGACCTCCACCACTTTGGCGTAAGCACCTAGGATAAACTATCAAAGAGGGCTATTAAAGGGTTGTAACGTTAGGTGTAAAGGTATGGAAAACACGGTTTTGTAGATATAGGGATTTTTGGTGGTGTAAAGTCAATCACATGTAAAATGTGGCGTTGCTAAGCCAAGACTCGAATCTCTAACTTCTAACTCTTTTTGTATTTTCTTGACTCTTTCTTGACTTAAACAAAACATAAAGATGGGATGGTAGTCCGTTATTATTATTATTTTATTATTATTATTATTATTATTATTATTATTATTATTTTTTCATACGCTCTTGCCCTACCATCCATAAAATATACACCTATAACCAAGGGATTTATAGTTGGATCCTTATACTTGAACTTTTAAATAATTAAAGCTAACTAATGACCCGAATTGCAAAGATCAGAACACGTGGAGTACATTAAAAAACATTAACGTACATATGGGGGTAATAACATTGACTTTCTTCCCCATTACTTTATAATAAATAGTACTTAAACCCATGAGTCCCAATCGTCCTAAAACTGTATTTACAAGATATGACTCGACTTAGCAACCATGTAATCAACTAGACAATTAACAAAGGGTTTACATAAATGTTGTAACAATAATGCACTAAAGATGAATGCATACAAGGAAGGCTAAGGCGATATGGGTGTACATTCGCGACATTGTCGTTTTCTTCACTTTCTTGTCTATTTTAGCCCAAAACATGCTGGTTTTTGTCTTTTGCGTCCAAAGTACCTAAAATGCAAAAAGAAATGATTTAGAGCAATATTTGATCAAATACATACGACTTTAGGGCTTAAATGACCACATAAAAAGGTACCAAATAAATCCTTATCAAATAGCTTAATTTTGTTTTTCTGTACCTTCTTTTTTCAGTATCTTTTGTTTTTCTGTACCTTCATTTTTCAGTATCTTGCTATTGAATTCTTAGAAGGGTTGGTGTCACACCTCGCCAATGGCGGAAACGCGAGTGCAACATCATGGATATCATCACAACACTTGGTGTCTAAATAGAGAAAATACTACATGCAAATAAATAGAGCAAAGTACAAACACAAAGTGTCGTAACGATACCCCAAAATAAATAATCAAAACAACTCCAAGGTATCTTCATTAAAACATAATGTAATAACGAAAAGACATTCGAGTATCACAAACAAGTTCACTTAATCAAACTAAATTCAAAGATAAGCCATCCTCAATGCAAACTAGGTCTCTTCTAATTGCACCCTTCTATCTTAGCCTTAGAATGCTCACCTGAAAATGATGCTTAAAAATGTCAACATAATGTTGGTGAGATTCATAGGTTTAAGACATACAAAACACCTTGTTAATCAGTTTACTGTGATTATAAAACATAGTATAGCATTGCAGGACAGTAAAAGTAAAGTTATCATACAACTAACATGCAATCACAGCTTACGGGACGGAACGTGCCCACCGATCCAAAATTTGGGACGGAACGTGCCCACCGATCCAAACACCACATCAATTGGGACGAAAAGTGCCCACCGATCCAAATACCACCACAATTGGGACGGAACGCGCCCACCGATCCAAGATAATTATAATGAGTAGAGCCACTAGGACTTTCCCACTCAAATAATCACCACAATTAAACACCGCAATAACATGCAGTATACATACAATAACCATTACAAGTCCATGCATTTTAACAACACATAATCACTTTAACTCAAAAAAAATTTTAACAAGCATCATCTCCATCCCAAGTTTAAAATAAAGTAAAAATATGGGACTATGAACTCACCTCAACTCCGCAGCTTCCAAACAAGCAACTCACAAATCTATACAACACAATAATATCACATTACACGCGACCAAGCCAAAAGCTATAGTCCATGTAACACATATATATGATGGATGTCTAAGGTTCATATAACCCACTATGGATTACCTTGACTCCATACTAATCATCACCCAATACTTTACACTCACTAAATCCCTTTATTAAAACTTTCAGAAAACGCTGATTTGTAGGGTATTTTCACCCACATAAAATCACAGCGAATAGAACTTCACAACTCACACCAAATATTCACCATGATCCTTCATAAGTATACAAGCTTGTCCCAGAAGGCCATGCACTAAAAACACACACAAGTACCCAGTGAAAAATCAAATATGACAACTGTCCAGATTCGGATCTGATCGGACATCAAAAAGTTTTGACCTCTTAGACATACTCGCACAACTTATTATCGTCTAATTTTCGCGTGGAAGTCAAACCTAATATAGAACTCAATTCCTGCAGAAATCATAACCCTAATTACACTTTAAAATCCACCATTGATGTCAATACTTTTACCCTAATTCTGTCCCGGTTTAACAGTTTTGACACCTTAACTCATAAAATTCGTTTGACTGACTTCCCGACCTCGAAAACACTTGTGGTCGGACTTTTTGGAAAGCTCTTTCACTGAACTACAATTTAGATATAACATTCGTGATCAAACTCATCACCATCTATTAAACACAATCGATTCTTTACAGCCTTATAATTCTGCCAGAACCTTAACTCATTAACTATCAAGTTTTAAACCCTAATCTTTTCACCAATCACCATAATATTACTAATTAATGATCCCAATATGTTTTATAACATTAATTTACAGACCTAAATATAAACCCTAATCCATCACAATTTGTATTACATGAATCATAAAAATTAATTAAGTATAAATATTATAAACTTACCTTGATTATTGTATGATGAAAACCCTAAAAAAATTCTTCACCTCTTCTCCCATAGGTTTTGGCCGAAAATTTCATTAGGAGTGAATGAGGGTTTTGGTTTTGTATTTATAATGCTCTAGGGAAGGTTCTAGATATCTTTTCCTCCAAGTTTTGCAATTAGGATACAATTTGGTTTCCTTTTTTTTCCTACCCCTTATTCGGCCGAAATTTTAATATATATATTTTTTTTTATTTTTTATTTTTTTATTAAATTTAATTATTACACTTAAAACCTTGTATTCTTTATATTTTATAAAAACCCTATACTTAAATTAACACCTTACGCGATAAACCTTCGTTTTTACGACAATCCGGAAAAAATATCATTTTCAAAAATAAATTTTCCAAAAATGGAATTTTCACACTTAACATTAATATACTCCATAAAAATAACTTCCACGTAACTTACTAACGTTCAAATATTTGAACGAAGACTTGTTACGCAAAAACCACCAAAACACCAAAACTACACAAGTCATTTCTATACCACTAAGGCGGTCAAAATGAACTTCTCCCAAAACTCACACTACTCAACATGATAAAAATCTCACATCAAGGGATTTAGTGCTAACACACGTACTTATTACCCATAAACCGCACATATACCACACATAAGAACATATTACACATCACATAAAAGTTAAATAAATTGAGACTATTAGTCAAACTAACGTGCTAAAATCACGGTTGTTATAGTTGGATAGGAATGCGAACATAAGGATAAGTGCAAATGGAGTCAGGTTTAATGTGGGTGTTGAGCATGTTGAGGTTGGAGTTAATTCTGGGATTTATAAGTATCAAATAAGGGAGGGAGACTGGAATGGTTTAACAACTCATCTGGGGTTGGAATCGGGAATGGTGGTTGTGTTCACCAAGAAACGCAACAACCATTTGCATTTGATGGCTTTGCACTCGAATGGTTCACCTTACACAGTTCCTGATTTCTTTGGTTTGACAACTCTGAAGAAAAGGCAGCTACCTTTGTTTCCTCATGAGCGACGTAAGTTACATTTTAAGAAGTAAGCAAGCATCACGGCAATGGAATAAAAGATTTGATGAAGAAATCAAAAGGTTTGGATTTTCTAAGAATCTTGACGAGCCATGTGTGTTGGGCTATAAAATCAAAGTACTGCTGGAAGTCAAAGTACTGCTGAAAGATACAAGTCAAAGTACTGCTGCTCGTTGATAAAAGTCAAAGTACTGCAAAAGTTAAAGGACTGTTATGCAAATACGTTTAAGGACTAATGTGTAATTCTAGAATGTTCATAGAGTTATTATTAGATTAGATTTAGAATTGCTTGTCGTTCAAGTATTATAAACGACTAGGGTTTTCCTTGTGCCTATAAAAGGACCCCTAGGTTGGCATTAGAGATACGAGTCATATGATTATTAGAAGCTTAATTTAGAGTATTAGAGAAGTACGATATTAGTGATTAGAGTTTGTTTAGTGAATCTGTGTAAAGAGCAGGTTCAAGGTTTTAATAATACTCAAAGTTGTTTATTAATTCTTCTTAGCTTTGTTGAAGTAGATTCCGCATACTTAACAAAGTATATCAGCGTTTCACCATTAACAGTTTTGGATTTATCCAAGGTTGTTAAACCATAGACAAGCTACAAGTTAGTTTGGTCAGAGTATATCAATCCAACAAGTGGTATCAGAGCTTGTGTGGAGACTCTGATTAAGAAGAAACCCTTAAAACCGATTTAACAACAAACCCTAAACGATGACGACAGAAGTTGCACCAATCCCATCCATCACCTCACTCAGAATTCCTATCATCAAGAAGGGAGAATATGATCTCTGGAGCATGAAGATGAGGCAGTACCTTGCTATTACAGACCATGCTCTATGGGATGTGATTGTCAATGGTAATGTTGTTCTTGAAGAACCTGTAGCAGTTGAAGGACAACCTAAACCACCTCAACCAACCTTGCCAGCAGCTACAAAGAGAAATCAAGATAAGGCTCTCAACATACTGTTGTCTGCTATTCCTGATGGTCACCTACTAAAGTTTCATGATGCTAAGGATGCAAAGCAATTGTAGGCTGCGATCAAGACAAGATTTGGAGGTAATGATGCTTCCAAGAAGATGCATAGAAACCTATTGAAGCAACAGTTTGAAACTTTCACTGTTGGTGAAAGAGAAGGTCTTGATGCTGCTTATGACAGATTCCAAAATCTACTTAGTATGTTAGAACTGTATGGAGCAGAGGTATCTATTGAAGATGCAAACTTGAAGTTCTTAAGGAGTTTGCCATCTGTCTGGCATGTGGTTGCTACTATGATTAGAGGACAACCTGGATTGGAATCTATGGACTTTGATGATCTCTACAACAATTTGAAGGTGTACGAGCAAGAGATGAATGGTCAAAGTTCTCAGAAAACTCACAACATAGCTTTTGTGTCTTTTGAAAATAGAAGCAGTACTTCTACTAAAAGTACTGCTTATCCTTCTCAAAGTACTGTTGGTGATACAAAACATGTTTGCACAACCACAACTACCCCCAACCCATCACCAACAAACAACACCAACTCTGATGATGTTGTATGTTCCTTCTTTGCTCAACAAGCCACTTTACCTGTTACCTATCAAGAAGACTTGTTGCAGATTGAAGAAGATGCTTTAGAGGAGATTGCATAAGATGGCAAGTTTCCATGATCACTGCAAGGATCAAGAAGTTCATGAACAAGACAAGAAGGGGAATTGATTTCAAAGCCAAACAGGGTATAAATTTTGACAAATCCAAGATTGAATGCTTCAATTGTCAAAAGCTTGGGCACTTTGCAAGGGAATGCAAGTTTGCAAAATATCAAGCAAACATAATGATTGAACAACCCAAGGTTGAAAGAAAAGAGGTTCCTGTTACTGAAACAAAACCAAAAGCTTTGGTGGCTCAAGAAAACCTAGCAGAGATTGACTGGAGTATTGAATTTGATGATGAACCTGTAACCTATTCTATGGTTGCAATGGAAGAGTTTGATTGGAGCACAGCTTTTGATGAGGAACCAGGATATGCTGCTTTGGAATCAAGAGATGGTCTTGGAAGCTTTGATTGGAGCATGGAGGATGAAGATGAACCTGTTCAGATTGCCATGGTAGCTACATCACCAAGTTCATCCAATGTCTCTGAGGTATGCTCTAAGTGTAATGATATGTATCAAAAGTTGCTTAAAGAATATGTGACTGAAAGAGATAATTGTAGAACAGCTAGGTCTGAGGTAGTTGGTTATCAATTAACTTTAGAGTCAATGGAAGCCAAAATATTAACACATGAAAATAATGAAATGGCATGGGCAGAAAAATATGAGCAACAAGACTATCAATTAAAATTAAGTGAATGGAAGCTAGGATGTAAGGTGTCTGAATTAGAAAAGATTACTAAGGAAAGAGATGCTTTGTTAGAAAAACTTAGTAGTATTAAACAGGCTGGTCTATCACATGTTCAATTAGTTGAAAAACAAAGAAGAATAAACAGTAGAGCTGGACTAGGTTATGGTGAGGATAGTAGTTCAGATGAGACCCCACCTAGTGATAAGGAAGAGAATCCACCTAGTGATAAGGAAGAGATCTCACCTAGTGAAGATGAACTTACTAACTCAGAAGAAAACACATCTAGGAATGAGGAACCAATTAGTGAATCACCTCCTAAGTTTAAGAAAGATAAGGAGTACCACTCAGTTCCTCCACCAGAAAAGACCTTTTTCCAAACCACCAGTACCTTCACAACCTGGTACGTCTCAAGAGAATCCACCTATTGATTTTGAGAATGTTAGATATGTGAAGGAGCTCAAGTTCAATCTTTTGTCAGTTTCTCAGATTTGTGACAAGAAGTACCCAATTCTGTTCACTGATACAGAATGTCTTATTCTCTCTCCTGAGTTCAAGTTTCTTGATGATCACTTGGTAACATTGAAAGTACCAAGAATTAATGATGTGTACAGTTTAGACTTAAAGAGTCTCAATTCTGTTGGAAGAGCAACATGTTTAGTAGCCAAGGCATCATTGGAAGAAGCACATCTATGGCATAGAAGACTAGGTCATGAAAATTTCAAGAACATCAACAAGCTGGTCAAAGGCAATTTAGTTAGAGGTTTACCTTCCAAAACATTCAAGACTGATCATTCATGTTTGGCTTGCAAGAAGGGTAAACAACATAAAGCTTCATGTAAGAAGCTTGAGGAAAGAGTTATTAGAGAACCTTTGGAGTTGCTACACATGGATCTGTTTGGACCAGTTTCAGTAGAGAGTTTAAACAAAAAGAAGTACTGCTTGGTTGTGACAAATGATTGTAGCAGATTTAGTTGGGTCTTTTTCTTGGGATTCAAAGATGAAACCTTTGATGCTATCCATGACCTGATAGTAGCCCTTGAAAATCAATTGAGACTCAAAGTAAGAGGTATTAGATGTGATAATGGGACAGGATTCAAGAACAAGCATATGGATGAATTATGTGCCAAGAAAGGGATCAAGAGAGAATTTAGCATTGCTAGAACACCACAGCAGAATGGTGTTGCAGAAAGAAAGAACAGGACATTGATAGAAGCAGCTAGAACAATGCTTGCAGATTCCCAAATTACCTATTCTCTTTTGGGCTGAAGCTATAAGTACTGCTTGCTATGTATTAAATAGAGTATCAGTGACCAAACCTCAGATGAAGACACCTTATGAGTTACTAATGGGAAAGAAACCAAACATTCGTTTTCTAAAACCTTTTGGCTGTCCTCTGACTATTCTAAATACCATTGATTCTCTGGGAAAATTTGATGGTAAGTCAGATGAAGGATATCTATTGGGTTACTGTACAAATAGCAAAGGTTTTAGAGTTTATAACAGGAATACCAAAAAGGTTCAAGATTGTCTTCATGTTGAATTTTTGGAAGATAAAGAAACTCGAAAAGGAAAAGGTCCTGATTGGATGTTTGATCTTGATCTCAAGTTCACTCCATCTATGAATTATGTGCCTGTTAGAGAAGAAAATCAAGTTGATCACAAAGAAGATGATTCACAGTACATTGTTCATGGAGTCAATGTTAGACCAGAAGATGTTCCTGATAAAGAACCTGCAGTTATTAATAAGGAACAAAGTACTGCTCAACCAACTGATACAGTATCTGATGAAGATCAAGCCATACAAGATGAACTTAATAGGATGCTTTTTCAAGAAACTATAGCAAGATCCTATGAAGATGAACAAAGGAGGGCTTATGATGCTGTAAAGAAAAATGGTAAATTCCAAGATACTACTCACAGTACTTTTGATCAAAGTACTGATGATCCTTTTGACAGTACTTCTAGTGAGATAGAACCATCAAATTGGAACAATAATGATGATTCCAATGTTGATGATGATGATTTGGATAATGCTAACATTCCTGGATTAGAAGACATTGATGATGAGCTCAATCAGGAAGGTATTTTCTCAACTCCAAATAAAGAACCTGATTATACTAATTTGGAATCTGATCTTCCAGTTCCACCAACTCCTACATTGAGAGTTCATAAAGCTCATCCTCAAAGCAATATTATTGGATCACCCTCTTCAGGAGTGGTTACAAGAAACAAAGTTAAAGGTCTCTCTAAGAACATACTGCTTTACTTAGCTTTGTTTACAAACAAAACAGGATGAATCACAAGGATCAAAAAACATGCCTGTTTGCTTGTTTTCTATCTCAAGATGAACCCAAGAAGGTAGCTCAAGCTTTAAATGATGAAAGTTGGGTTGAAGCTATGCAGGAAGAGCTTCTACAATTCAAACTTCAAGAAGTCTGGGTATTATGTGATCTACCAGATGGCAAGAGAGTCATTGGTACAAGATGGGTTTTCAGAATCAAAAGAGATGAAAGAGGGAATGTTATCAAAAATAAAGCTAGATTGGTTGCACAAGGTATCGCCAAGAAGAAGGAGTGGACTATGATGAAGTGTTTGCTCCTGTTGCAAGAATAGAGGCAATAAGGTTATTTCTTGCCTTTGCATCATACATGGGATTTCCTGTCTACCAAATGGATGTGAAAAGTGCCTTCCTTTATGGCACAATTTCTGAGGAAGTTTATGTTAAACAACCTCCTGGTTTTGAAGATCCTGCACATCCAAACAAAGTCTACAAGGTGATCAAGGTACTGTATGGCCTTCATCAAGCTCCCAGAGCTTGGTATGAGAGACTCTCAAATTTTCTATTACAACATGGTTACAGGAGAGGAGCAATTGATAAGACTTTGTTTATCAAAAGGGATAAGAAAGACATTATGTTAGTCTAAGTCTATGTGGATGATATTATCTTTGGAGCCACAAAGAAGTCTATGGTGAAAGAATTTGAAGAACTTATGCCGCGGGAGTTTCAAATGAGTTCTATGGGAGAGTTAACTTTCTTTTTGGGGCTTCAAGTTAGACAAACAAGAGATGGAATCTTCATTAATCAAGAAAAGTATGTTGTAGACATACTTAAAAGATTTGACCTTCCAAATCTCAGGCCTGCCACCACACCCATTGATAACAATAAACCATTAGGCAAGGATGAAGATGGACAAGCTGTGGATGTCAAGCTTTACATATCAATGATTGGTTATCTTATGTACTTGACTGCATCAAGACCTGACATCATGTTTGTTGTATGCTTATGTGCAAGATATCAGGTTACACCCAAGGTTTCTCATATGCATGCAGTCAAGAGGATTTTTCGATATCTCAAGCATCAACCAAAGTTAGGATTATGGTATCCTAAGGAGTCACCTTTTCACTTAGAAGCTTTTTCAGATAGTGATTATGCAGGAGATAACTATGATAGAAGATCAACCACTGGAGGATGTCAATATCTTGGAAGAAGATTAGTCTCATGGCAATGTAAAAAGCAAACAATTGCAGCAACCTCCTCTACTGAAGCAGAATATGTTGCTGCTGCAAGCTGTTGTGGACAAGTTTTGTGGATGCAAAATCAACTCTTGGATTATGGATACAACTTCAAGAATACTCCTATCAACATTGATAATGAGAGTACAATTTGTATTGTGAAGAATCCAGTTTATCACTCCAAGACCAAGCATATTCAGATTAGGCATCACTTCATTCGAGATTGTTATGAGCACAGGCTTATAAATGTGGTCAAGGTTCACACAGATGACAATGTAGCTGATCTACTCACAAAGGGATTTGATGTTTCAAGGTTCAACCACTTAGTTGTGAGCATTGGGATGATTAACTACTAGGCTACATTTGAGGGGAGGCTTTAGTATTAGTTAGTATACTTTCTTTCAGTTCTTAATGAAAGTATTGGATTTTTAGTTTTAGTACCTATGTTGTATTTAAGGGGAGGCAACATAGTTATTAGTTAGAAGGTTATGGATAAGAAGATGGAAAGTACTGGTTTTCTATACAACGTACTGATCTGCTGCTTCAACGTACTGCTTTGAAGGGTACTGGTTAGGTGGACGTACTGCTTACGTGGAAGTACTGTTCCAACGGTCAAAAATGTGGGGTTACAGTCATTTAATTCTTACGGCGGGGATAAGTGCATACAAACGGTAACTTTATTATTTTGAGTTTGATTTGTTTCAATCCTATTTAAAAATACTCTCACCTTTTCACCGCCTTTTACTTAATCCGTGACCCCTCATACAATTTTCCACCACAATCCTTCTAACGAAACACACTTTCAAAACGTATCCTTCTCTACGATTCATCATGGCTAATCGAATCACAATTAGCAAACACAATATGATCGCCAATTTAGATAAAACAGGGGATAATATTGACTTTCATGCGATCATTGATTTCTTGACTGGGTCTTCAATCAACTATTCACTTTTGGTTGATCCTGTCATTATTGGCCCATGGATTCAAGAATTTTGGGCTACTGCTAAGGATGAGGATGATTCTTTAATTAGGGCTAACGTTGCTGGACGAACAATTCGGATTTCTGAAGCCACAATTAGGGATGCTTTGATGTTTAATGATGAAGGAGGAGCTGTTCGTTTTGATAAACAAGTACTTTGGGACACATTAAGAGATATAAGATATGAGGGAGATCTAACAAAACTTACTTTTCAAAAGCCTTTGTTCTGTCCTCATTGGAAGTACCTAATCCATGTATTGCTTCACTGCTTAAGTCCCAAGAGTACTTCCTTTGATCAATTTGGTCAAAATATTGCATCTGCTTTAGTGGGTTTAGCTACCAATCAACATTTCAACTTTTCAAGACTTATTCTTGATGGTATGCTTTCACACATTCTTAATGGTAAACCATTCTTAATGTACCCTAGGTTTGTTTAATTACTCTTGAACAAACAGCTTGAGGATGTCCCTAAACCTCAAAGCTTTTTACCCACTGTCAAACTTCCACCAAAGGTGTTTACTTTTATATCTAAGAAGAGTGTCAAGTTTTCTGGAACAAACACACCTTTGACAGCTCATATATTGGAAGTTGCACAAGCAGTTAGGGATGCAGAGCTAGAGCCTGAACAAGAGCAAGAGGAATCCTCTGCATCGGCAATTAGAGAGCAACCAGCTTCAAGAGAAGAGAGTGCTTCTCAACATACTGCTTCTCATCATACTGTTTCGTCTTCACAAAGTGCTGCTCAGGAGAATTCACCTCAAGATGTATCTCCATCACCAACTCCTGATGATTCTGCTTCCACAGATAGACATCAATCATCTGAGGAAGATGAGGAAGTCTTGACCAACTATGAACTTTCAAGGGAATTAAGGAGGCTCAAGAAGGTTACTGATGATCAAGCTGATCAGATATTGGATTTGACAAGAAAGTTCAGACGATTAAAGAGGTTTGTTTGGCCATTAGTAAAGCAACACAGGTTGTGGGTCAAGTCACAGAAGAAGACTGGTCAACACTCACAGAATTCTAAATCAAAGAAGAGAAAGATTCACAAGCAATCTTCATTCCAATTGGGGAGGAATTTAGAGAATTTGAATGAAGATACTGAGTTCAATCAAGATACTGGGCTTTATGATGATACACCACTTGAAGATATTCCTCATGAAGATACTGTTGAGAGGAAAAGTGATGAAACAGAGCAGATAAACATTGAAGATGCTACTGTTGAAGTAAAAAAGTGGTGATACTGAGGAATTGGATTTGGAAGGTACTGATGTTGAAAGTACTGCTCTTCAAGGTACTGCTCATCAAGGAACTATTACACCAAGGACTTTGGATTTTGAGGAAGATGTTGGACCTTCAAGTCAAGTTCAAAAGGAAGTTGGCCCTTCCAATCTAGTTCAACAGGAAGAAGAAGTTCGAAAACATACTGAAAGTAAAGGGATCCAAAAGACAAAGGTAAAGGGATCATGGTAGAAACTAAGAAGAAGAAGCTTACCTTGAAAGAACAAAGAGCTATTCAGGATGCTAAAAATGAGGAAGCTGCAAGGAAATTACAGGCTGAGATAGATGCTGAAGAGTCAAGGAAAGTTATCAAACCTAGAAGGCCACAAAGTAAAGCTCAAGAAAGAAATTCTATGATGGCTTATCTCAAAGGAAGAGGATATACAGGTTTGGTGAAATTGACACATACAGAGATGAAGGATTTGTATGATGCTGTTAGGGATGCTATAGAAAAAGATCTTGCAAGCATTATTTCTTTTGAAGATAAGGAGCTTGAAGATAGCAGAAAGGAAAGAGTTGTTACAAGGAGCTCAAAGAGGAAAAGAACAACAACTGATGAAAAGTCATCAAAGAAGCTTAAGGATTCTATTGAATTAAGAGTAGACACAGCTGATGAGCTAAGAAATTATTTGAGAGTTGTTGACTTTGAGCATCCAAAATCAGAAGATGTTGCAGACAAGAAGTCCAAGATTTCTACATTCTCAGTTGTAAGAAGGGTATTACTTGATATTTCATAGACAAGATGGAAGTTTTAGAGTATTCAATTTGTTATGGGATATACTACATCTGATTGATAGAGAAGATCTGCTTCAGTTATATCTACAAGTGCAGACTTATTTTGAACATATTCCACCACAAGGAGTGGGTTTGGTTCTGGTAGGAGATCTCACAACCATCTGGGAAACAGAGGAAACAGAGGATAGTACTTTGTGGGAAAATCAAGAAAACTGGGAGATTAACAGATGGAGATTCTTTGAATCAGTTGGAATACACGTTTTGGAGTTAGAGGATGGTACTATGATTCATATGCTAGCAGAACAAAGATATCCACTCACAAGAGATCTGATGATCAGAATGCTTGAGCATGGCATGGAAGTGGAACAAGAAAATGAAGTAGCATTGATGGTTATAAAATTGTTCATCAATTGGACAACTGAAGCTGAAGATTGATGCATAACTACTGGTATGGTATTTATAATATAAATCTTTTGAAAAATAAGTGCTTTATTTAAAGTACTGCTAGTCAAACAGTACTTTCTCAAAGTACTGCTTGCAGCATGAAACCAGTAAAGTCTTTTGCTTAATAAATAAGTGATTTTTGAAAAAGTGCAAAAACATTTTGAAGCACAAAGATTAAACAGCAACAAATGGTTTTGAAAGCAACAACATGGTGTTAGTACTTGTACTAATAAACAAGAAAGAGTTTGACTCATCATGAGGGTACGGCTCTGATGTGATTATCAAATCCGTTTTTAGTTGACAATTTACTAAAAATTGTATGGTTTTCAACTCACCATATCTATGTTAGTGAAGAGTTGACTAGCCTACAAGATAATGGCTTGTAGTAAAGGCTGTGGAAAACCATTGTATGGTAATTAGTTCACCATGGTAGTGATTGTACTAAAAGAACTAGCTAGTCCAAAAGCAAACGGCTATTTGGTAAAGACTACTCAAATCCGTTGATAGCTGATGATTTGCTAAAAATCATATGGTTATCAATGTACCATGGTTCTTAAACCTAAACATTGGCTACTCCAGAGTTAATGGATTTGGTAAAGAGACATCAAAATCCATTAAGTTTTCAATGATTCACCTCTCACAGGAGTTAACACACCTGGAAGTGATGAGAATAGTATGAAACGTTTAAGATCTGATGTACCTATTGCCAATATGATGCTGAGTTGCAGAAAAGATGAGTTGCTGAAAAGAATTGTTGCTGATAAAGATTGCAGATACTGATTACATTGATGATAACAAAACAACAACGAGACAGACTTCAAAATTACAACCTTTCCTTGAAGATAAAGATGATTGATATTCAGAGATTACAAAGGAACTTGAAATCAAGCAAGTGGAATTCAAGTTAGGGGAGGATTGTTGGGCTATAAAATCAAAGTACTGCTGGAAGTCAAAGTACTGCTGAAAGATACAAGTCAAAGTACTGCTGCTCGTTGATAAAAGTCAAAGTACTGCAAAAGTTAAAGGACTGTTATGCAAATACGTTTAAGGACTAATGTGTAATTCTAGAATGTTCATAGAGTTATTATTAGATTAGATTTAGAATTGCTTGTCGTTCAAGTATTATAAACCGACTAGGGTTTTCCTTGTGCCTATAAAAGGACCCCTAGGTTGGCATTAGAGATACGAGTCATATGATTATTAGAAGCTTAATTTAGAGTATTAGAGAAGTACGATATTAGTGATTAGAGTTTGTTTAGTGAATCTGTGTAAAGAGCAGGCTCAAGGTTTTAATAATATTCAAAGTTGTTTATTAATTCTTCTTAGCTTTGTTGAAGTAGATTCCGCATACTTAACAAAGTATATCAGCATTTCACCATTAACAGTTTTGGATTTATCCAAGGTTGTTAAACCGTAGACAAGCTACAAGTTAGTTTAGTCATAGTATATCGATCCAACAATGTGTGTATCATAAAGCTAGTGGGAGTGATGTAATTTTCCTCATCTTATATGTCGATGACATATTAATTATGGGAAAAGACATTCCAAGTTTGCAAAGTTTTAAGGCATATCTTGGAAAATGTTTTTCTATGAAGGATTTAGGGGAAGCTGCATACATTCTAGGAAACAAAATCTATAGGGATAGATCACAGCGGTTAATTGGTTTAAGTCAAAGTGCTTACTGGTATGTGTTAAATCACATATCTTTTCTTTTTAAAAAACGGACTTAAAAGACCAAAAATTGACCATAAATGCCATATATATGATTGTTTTTATGTTTGTGTATGTGCAGGTAAAGGATATAAGAAAAGGACAAAAAGTGAGACAAAACATGATGAGTGTGTAAATACTCATCATTTTATACCCATAAAAGACACAAAAAATGACCAAAAACACCCAAATAGATCAATTATCGTTGCAAACATTCTTGGTTTGTGTTTTTATGTGTTTCAGGTACAAAAGGATCGAAAACGGGGCAAAAACAGACAAAACCGAGCACAAGATTGGAAAGTGGTGAAAAGCCGGAGCCGGGAAAGGAATTTGCGAGTTTGGACCACATTTATGCTCAAAATGTCAAAGTCTACCATCATGAATGTCAAAATGTCAAGATTGGCCCTTGGAAGTATTTATGCAAAAGTGGCAAGTTTGGTCCCTGGATTTTCAGAAATGGCAAAATTGGTCCCTAAACTTTATTTCAATAACAAATTCTAATCCTAAACAAATAAACCCAATCCCAACTAAACATAAAGCCCAATCATAAACCCATCCAACCCAACCCGTTCATTGTTTAACTAATACCCCGGTCAACAAAATAGTCAAACCCACTTCTTCTCAAACCACTTGCCACCAAACCAAAACCAATACCACCAATTCCTTCTCCCTGACAATCAACCCACTCCCCATGCTTTTCTCTGCTACACTCAACCTCCCCCCTCCTCCAATAGCTTCTAGCTAAGTACAGCTTCACGTGATTCCATTTTCCCAGCTGGAAATCCACCAAGATACTTTTGGCGCCAAAATCCAAATGGACGACTGAGATGACTTAAAGCCAAGTGGAGGGCTGGGATTTGAAGAGGGAGCTGTGAGAAGCTTATGGAGTGATATAAAACCCTCCCCCTCACACAGTAATAGAGAGTATTTAGATAGTAGATTTTAGTTTAGTTTTAGATGTAGTTTTAATTTTAAGTCTTTTTGTATTTCTCATGTTTAATCAGTAAAAGTTTAAATTTTAATTATCAATTTAAGTTTATTTCACTCTCAATTGTCCTTAGTTATTTCACATTGTATCATTTTTTTTAGTTAATGAAATTTCAAAATTTTTAGTATCACTGTTAATTCGAATTGGGTGTTTTGATATTGCAAAAAACTTCTTTTATTGTTGAATAAGCTCATTTAAGCTCAATATAGCTTATTGTGAGCTTATTATAAATCATTCTCAGTTTAAATTCAAGAATTCTAGGAAGTCAACCAAAGTCAACACGGGTACTGTTCATTTGCTTATTCTTGAGCTTATAGCTTGTACTGTTCATTTGCCACTTAGGAAATTTTAATCTAGCTTAATTTAGTTAATATAAGCTGTTTGTAACATGTTTTGGGCTATTTTGATTGATTTGATAGTTTTGAGTGAGTGGTTAAACCCCTGATGCATGTGCTGAGCAAATAAGCTCAATATAGCATTAAGCTATTTTGAGCTTTTCTTGCACCAATTCTTGGTTCCATGTTGCCCATTTAATCTATTATAGGTTACTGGTTTCATGCCCTTATGCCTTTAGTTTGAAATTGCTCATATCAGCCCATAGTTAGATGAGCAGACTGCACTTTTAGTTTTTTCCATTTTCAGCCCTGTTTTGTTGATTTTTAGTTTGTTAGGGACAAGTTGTTATAAGCTAAATTTTGGCTCAGTATTAGTTGGGTGGCTTATCTAGCTACTCATATTTTTTTTTTTATATTTTTGGAATTAGTTTTTAATAGCTTTTTAATGGCTTGAATAAGCCCTTTTCTGCCCTGCTTCAGCTCATCTGTCCCTATAAGCCCATTCTGCTCAGTTCATTATCTGCTTATGTAGTGGTCTATTAGGTCTAAAAAGTGGTAAATCAGATCCTTGCTAGCTTATTTAGAATTGTTCATGCTTATTATTGGAATTTGAGCTTATTTGGCTGCTTATTTCAGGGCTGCAAGTAGCATCAGTAGCCCATGTTTAGTCTGCAACTCAGTAGCTTTTATCTTATATCAGTGCTTATTTGTTTCTAATTATAGCTTATCTGAGGTTATAGGTTCTTTTAGATTGGAATTTGTTAAATCTAGCTTATCCAAGTTCTCATTTAGCCAATTGTAGATTAACAGTCATTATGTTTAAAAGCCTTAGCTTATTTCCTTTATTTGCACACTGTTGTAAATACTTTTGCTTAATTCTGGCTTATTAGTGGCTTTTAAATAAAAGTTGTTTTGTAAAAATTACTTATCATCATTAGTTTAATTAGTTTTAAAAAAAGAAAAAAAGAAAAAAAAATATTTAGAAAAAAGACTGAGGTCAGGTTCGAACCCTGGACCTCAGCCTACCCAAAGCCTCAACACATGCACAGATAACCAACTGCCCTAGGGTCTTTTTCTGGTTATTCCTTTCCTTCTTTTTTATTTAACCCATTGTTCCATCTTTAGCTTATTTCTATTTTTGCTTAATAACTGCTTATCCGATTAATCAGTTGTCCCCATTTTATTTTTCCTAGGATCAGAATAGTATTTAGGACTTTCCTGTATTTTTTTGGTAATTTTCAGTTTCCATTTATTATTTTTAATCTATTTTTCTTTTTAAATTAGTTTTTAATTCGTATTAAATAAGATATTAATCAGAAAAATATAATTCTTTTTTATAAAATTTTATTTTATTATTAAGAACTTAGGAAAATTAGTTTGGTACCCGTAGAGTTAGTATTTCATCGTTTTCACCTTTTAGGCTCGGGATTAGCCCGGGATTTCGCGTTTTTAATTTTCCTTTGTGTTTTTAGATACGTGTGCCTTAGATAATCATTTCCTTTGCTTATTTAGTTGTTTTTAATTCATGTTCACTTATCTTAGCGTAAAAAACCCAAAATCTCTTTATTCTCACCATTCAAACACGTTTCACGAATACGAATCACGAATTCCATTCAAACCTTCGTTGGGAAAACGACTCGGGTTTACATATTTCCTTTGTAAATCCTGATGAAAAATACGTGTTGATTTTAGCGAATCAAATTTTTGGCGCCGCTGCCGGGGAAGGTTTGAAGCGAATTTTTAATTCTCGTTTGTCGATTCGTGTTTTGAAGACCCTTCTCCCGAGTAGTTATTGTTTTCTCTCGTAAATATTTTCTTATAAAAGCCCAAAAAGATTTTCATTTCAAATTTATTTTCCTTTTTCCTTTGTGTTCTTCAAAATGTTTCTAAAAATCCAAAAATATTCTTCTTGTCCCTTCTATTCGTTTAATTCTTTATCTCACCCTCTATCCGTTTAATTCTTTTTATGTCTTCATCTTACCATTATGGTTGTGAATGGTGTGGGGGACCTCTAAATGGTGGAAATTGCCCCGGTTGTAGCATTGTAAATTCGGGAAACGGGTTTGTCTATGACCAAAATCCCTACAATGAAACAACCAATTTCCTTAACCAACCCCCGCACCATGAGATGGAAACATATTATTGTGAATATTGTGGAGGTCTGCACCAAGGTTTTGATTGTCAAACAGGGAACACGCTTGTCTATGAGCAGGTTTCATGTAACAATCAAAATTTTGGTTATGACCAATATCCATATGATTCACCGAGTCAGTCACCGCAGTTTTACTGTTGTGAATACTGTGGAGGTCCGCATTATAACTCCGATTGTCAAACGAGGAGCCCACTTGTCTATGAGCATGGCCCTTGTAACAATTATGATTATTCTTATCATGACCAACCTCCATAGTACCAAATGACTCAAACACAACCTCAGCCACTTCCTCAAGAACTTCTCCATGTTCTAAATTTAATAGAAGAAGTTAAGGATTTGGCTAATAAACTTCCCCAAGATGATCGTCATGGTAAATCTATGGAAGATTTACTCGCCGAAGAATGAGCAGCACAAAAGCGTTTCTTGTTTAATCAGGCTTGCATGCTCGATGACGAAGATGAAGACGACGAGGAGAGTACTATTCCTTTGAGCGATATCATTTCTCAACTCCCTCAGTCTATTGCAATCACATCATTCTTTCCAACTTTGGACCCCAAGGACTCTCTTATTATGGGGGATGAGCATCTTAGCACTATTCCTGAAAAGGAATCGGACGAATTCAGAATGTCTAGTGCTGAGAACCTTATCCCAATCCTAAGTGAGTCTGAGGACATATCGGACAATGAATGTAATTTGTCTATTTGTGATGATTATCCTCTTGACATTGAGGATGATTTTTCCGGGATTTTCTCTAACCATCTTTTCAATTCCAATGATGATTTTTCCTCTAGTGATGACGAATCACTTTCTGATGAGGACATTCCAAATGAAAGTCTCAAAGTCTATTCAAACTCTCTGTTTGAATTTGATGACGAGTAGTTTTCAAACAACGTAAATCCTCTCTTTGATGAAGAGTTAGAGAACAAAGAGGTCAAGGACTCTATTACTAATAAACTTAATGATATGACCTCAATTTTTAATCCCAATATTCCAAAGGACGTTCTTTCTCTGACATATGTGACATTTCCCTTTGAGGATCGCCATTATATTGACTTCACATATGTCGTTCGAGTTTTTCTACCCTTCTTCACCTATACGGTGACTTGTCCTCTCCTTCTCTCCTTTGGAAATGAGGACAAAGTTTTTGACCCCGGCATCTCCATTTATCATTCTCTTGAGCCAGATGTATCTCATCGGAGTGGAACTTTCAAGAACTTCAATGTTTATTCAAACATTTTTAATGAAAGTCCTATGGAGATTTTCTCTTCCACATGCTTCCCCAAGAACAAATGAATTCGGGGTCGAGTCAAGATAGTGACTCGGTTAACAAAAACATTAGCACCACATGGGTGACAACCCATGTTTTTGACTTCTTTCTATTTTCTAACACTAAGTGTGGGGGGATTCCTCTACAGTGCTTTGTTTTGTGTGTGGAAAACTAGAAGGGGGGTTGAATAGTTTTACGTCTTTTCAATTTTATTATGAAAACTTTGTTTCCTTTTAAAACCTTAGTTTTGAGTTTATATGAAAAATGATACTTGAACCATATTATTAATTATATGGGTATCCTTTTAGATTTGTTATAAAAGTTTTCTTTTTATGAATGGAGTTTTAAATTGATCTTTATGTGAAATCAACTTCTAATTAATACTAACAGTTATATATGCCTATATGTATGAAAGTAATGACGATATAAAGAAATAAGTAAGAGATGGAAAGATCAAACCGAGACACGAGGGATTTATAGTGGTTCGGCTACAAGGACACCTTCCTTGCCCTACTCCACTCCCCTAGCACACCTTGCTCGAGAGTTTTCTTCACTAATTCAACAAGCTCCCTTATGGCAGAGAAAACCTTACACAACTTTGGCTTACACCGGTTTAACGACACAAAGCTAAATGTCGAGTTCTAATAGTAGCTAGAACCAATCTCACGACTTCAATCACAACTTGTTCACGACTTATTCACGACGGCTTCACGACATCAACACAACGGCTTCACGACTTCTACATGACCACTTCACAACTTCTAAGCTACGACTTCACGACTTCTACACAACAACTTCACAACTTCTAAGCTACGACTTCACGACTTCTACATGATCACTTCACAACTTCCAAGCTATTGCTTCACGACTTCTACATGACGACTTCACAACTTCCAAGTTATGGCTTCACGACCTTTACATGACGACTTCTAAGCTATGGCTTCATGACTTCTACATGACGACTTCACAACTTCCAAGCTACGGCTTCACGACTTCTACACCACGACTTCACAACTTCTACACCATGGCTTTACAACTTCTACATGACTTTTTTACACAACAACTACTTATACACCTTCTTCACTACTTACACACTATACATATCTATTCACTTATGTTTACACCTTATACACACACTTTACACAAATGAATGAATGATTTAGAATTATGATACACCAACAACTTGGATGGAAGAGATACACCAAGTTGTAATACTTCTTGTCTTGAAGGATAGAAGTATTCTTCTCTTGCACTTGAGAGGTTGAAGCTTTGGATCACTTGAAACAAAAGATTATAATTATATGATCAAAGGGTTTTTGAAAATATGAAATGAGATCTAAACCAGAAATTTTTTAGTGCAAAAGGTGTGAAAAAATCCAGGGGAAGGCTGGTATTTATATGCAGAAAACTGGACAGCTGGAAGGCTACTGGAGCGTGGTCGGCCCCCTTAAATAGGGGGCGGTCCCCTTAAAATTAAGGGGGCCGCCCTCCCTAGCCGTTGCCCAGTTTTGTCTTTTTGTGGGGAAGGTTTTTCTGGAACATTTTTACTGATTTTGGTTGAAAATTTGAATTCATAAATTTACAATGAATTAAACCTTTTTATTTATTACCAAAAATGTTTTTCTAAAAGATATAAAATGTTTTTGACATTTTATAAAAAATCTAGTGTTTAAGAAAATATTCCTTTGATCATATAATGCATTAAGCACTTGTTTATTCATACCTTAAGTGATTTAGTTGTAGAAATGAATATTTACAACTAAATACTTTTTTATTTGATAAGTTTATGTTTAATGAGTTTTCATTTTGTGATTATCAAAACGTAGAGATATGAATAAGTATGAATAATGTTTTTAGGCATTACTTATGTCAACAATCTCCCCCTTTTTGATGATTACAAAACTAAAACTCATTAAATCCAAAAAATTATTTTTGGACAAGTATTTAGTGAGTTTATATTCACTTCTCCCCCTTTTTGTAGAATCAAAAAGGTTATGCCGACAAGTTTTTGAGATAAAATTTGTCGGGATGAGAACTCCCCCTTGATGTGTTCTCCCCCTCATTTGAGGGCACCAAGGAATCGATATATGGAATACTTGCAAGAAAAATATTAGAAGCACAAGCATATATATAGCAAAAATAAGCATACATATAAAGACATTCATTAAAAATGTTGTGTATAAATACACAACCATCCAAGATTATATTCAATCCTACATTAGCTAGTAAGTAATGCAATCTACATAATCATTCTAGGAGTACATGATCTTCCATGGGCCTTGCACACAAAATGGTTTGACAAATTATTTTTGATTAAGCATTGCATATGCTTAATTTGGTGAGAATGGAGGTGGTGGTGGTGTAGTGGGTGAAAATGGTGGAGGTTGTGGTGAAGGTTGGTTGTTAAGCATGTGTTCAAGGGATGAAAACATGTAGTGTATCTCATCTCTAAGACCAAAGATGATGGTTCGGTTGTGGATGCAACAAAGGCAATTGTCTCCATGGGCTTCAAGTAAAGCCCAAGGGATGGGAAAGCATGGTGGTGGTATTGTTGATGATGAGAAATGAGCATCAAGAGGTGTTATTGGTGATATGGAAATGACAAGTTGGGTGAATAGAGGTTCTTGAGTAGGAGGTGGAGTTGATGCTCTTGATGGTGGTGATGATAGGTGTGAGTTGATGTAGTTATTGATGGATGAAGTGGAAGGTATGGATGAAGATGATGTGCCATGAGTGGAGGGTGTTTTTGATGGTGCATTTGGTGCACTTGGGGATGAACATTGAGGTGGTGGTGATGGAGTTTTGGTGTCTTAGAGATGGATGATTTTGGTGATAGCATGGTGAATGAAAATGGGTGTTTGATGGAGGTGATGGTTGATTTAGGTAAGGTTTGGAGGTTTTGTGGTAAAATTCCAATACCAGTTCGTCCTTTAAGAGAAATGGTAGCTGGGGCTAGATAAAAGGGGTCGCAAGATGCAAAAGAAAACAGTAAATTTTACTGCCCAGATGGCCGGTCCCCTTAATTGTAGGCCGGCCCCCTTAAAATTAAGGGGGCCGCCCATCTGGTGTTTTCCCAGGCGACCAAATTTGAAAAATTTCCAGAAAAGGGTCATTTTGAGGGTGTTTTTGCAGCAAGCTCCATTTGAATCATGTACATCAAGAATGATTAAATAGTGGCATAAACATGTTAAATACGCATGCATACATTTAAAACATATTATGGAATAAGCATGTTATTAATCATCAAGCATGTATATATATCATGATATCAAGTATACAAGCAATAAGCATAACAATCATATATTAAAGACAAGAAATAAAGCATTCATTAGTTGAAAATAATTATGTTAAAAACATAATTATTGATACAAAACATATTTTGCTTATAGCATACAATAAGTAGAAAATTTTAAATTGCCTAAGAGATCCATTTGACTTGCTTGAGACATGACAAACTTGAATTATTTTGGATGGATGATGGTAAAGAGGGGGTAAAAATGTTGGATTAATGGGGTTGTAAGTTTGGGTGTATGGATGTTGGAGAAAGTGTTGATGGAGGAATTGGAGGTGGAGAGCTTGGACTTGACCATGTTGAATGAGGGTTTTGATGTTGTTCAGGTGGTGGTGTTGGATTAGATCTAGTGAGAAGATACTCAATCCAAGTGAGACGCTCATTTAAGGCGATGGTTTGATTTTAGAGAAAGATGCAACAAGGACAATTATTGACATGTTTCTCAATTTGACTCAAGTGATGTGGTGATGATGGTAATGATGGTGAGATGGATGGTGATGGGTCTAAATTGCTTTGAGCAAGGTGGAAAGCAAGGAGAGCATTAAGCTCATGGGCTTCCTTGAGTTCTTCAATGAACTTCAAGTGTTGAGTGGAAGGTGATGATGATGGAGAGTGGTTGTTATTTGGTGGAAGTGGTGGTGACACTCTTGGTGGTGGAGACATTTGTGAACTTGGGTAATTATGAGTGAATGAAGGTGGACATATGGATGATTGGTTATGTGTGTGAAAGGGTTCATTAGGATGAGGTTTAGGTGTTGGTTGAGTTTGAACAACATCATTTGTTGGGTTATGACAAATGTCAAGCTTCCTCCTCCAAATGGGCCTCACTGAGATTTTAGCAACTCTTGAAGGCTTGGATCTTGGGTGGTTAGATGATGACATGTTTGGATGGATGATATGGATGAGCATTTATGATGGAGTTGGGTATTTATGGTGTAGTGATGATGTGATTGTGGAAGGTAAATTTTGGTGGGTGGTTTGTGACAAAATGTGTTTGTGAATTTTGGGAAGTATAGGATAAAATGGGTTTTTGGCATAAATTTGTAGAAAGGGTTGTGTTTTTGGGTTTAGTTTCAAGCAAGTCCAACTTCTTTTGAGGCAATTTAGGATTTAATAACTTATGTATGCTAAGCATATTCATTAGACATTATTATCTAGCATGCAAACAACTCATTTAGCATGTAACATATATATGTTAGACAAGAAAACACTACATAGCACCAAGTAATTCATAGTATCATATTTAGGAAGATGCTAGTTAATTAATCCTAATGAATATCTATGTGCAAGGGAACGGGGAGTTGTGATAGCATTGACTTCTAGACTTGTACCAAGTGAGGTCTTAGTGGATAAATCATGGTTTTTCAAATTTAGTTCACTTATAAATGTCACATACACAAATATAGATTACAGATATGAGATCACCATGCATGATTTAAATAAATGTTTTTAGCATTATTCAACAATGTTTGCGAGTAGGTTTTATGTGGATGTGAAAAGTATATTAATGAAATAGTTTTGGCTTTATTTTAAAATGTTTTTATGAGGAAAGAAAATATATTTTTCCAATCTTTGGTTTTTGATAAATACGTAATTATGGACACAAGTTTGGAAGAAAGGTATGATGGTGAAACATGTTTAATAGAAATGTGTCATAATCTTTTGAAAAATCATTTTTCCAAAATGTGAAGTTTTTGCAAATTTAAAAACAAGTCCCATTAATTATAGGTTTAAAAATAGTAGTTTATAAAAGATCTCATGCTCAAGGGTATTGGTTAAGTCTATTGTCACATGCTACCTCTTTCTACATATCCTATGGCATTTAAGCATGTATTATGACTAAATACAAAAATACATCATATCAGAGTAGTTAGAGAAAAACAAAAGCTATTATAATGACAATGCATTCAACAACTAAACAAATAATTACGAAGGCATGCAGTCAAATCACATAGGAGCAAGTAAACATCTAGAAATTTTATATATGCAAGATGACATACATCTAGGAATGAAAAGCTCTAGTGAAAAGCAAAGTTCATAACAGTAAACTATCGTTAGGTATATTTAGGAAGAATAATGTATTCAAGTTGGAGAATGAGTATGAGACTATTACTAGTGGTGCTCAATTCAGGCTAAACACGACCGTTTTTACGGGTTACACACACCCAACTTCTCACATAGAAGCAATTCAACCGTTAGGTCAAATTGAGTTTCTAGTCAATAGATTCTCCAGTAGTCATTCTCTTTTTAGAAGAAATTAAGTTCCTAAATTTACCTATCGAAGAGTACCAAATATGAAGATTGCTTGGTTTACTAATACTTAGGGGGCTAACTAAAGGGTTTCTAGTTCATTAAGCCACAGAACGAATATAACTAAAGTGTAAAGGCAAAGCAACCTATCAGACTAAGCGTATCCTAAGGCATTAATAAGATTATATGCATGAAGTAATTACTTATGAAATTTAAAAAGAGAACTTACCTCACGTCCTAGCTTTTCTTCGTAATGTCTCAGATGATGATCGACGTGTGAATGATAGGTGAGTCGGATGATGATCTTCTCCTTCGTCTGTGTCACTCCATGATTTTGGATTGAGTTCACTTTGGAGTTGATTCATGTAGTCTTCATCGTTAACACCTTCATTAACAACATTTGAACTAGTAGCACATGTATCTATTTTATCTAAATGTTTATCTATTAAATTTTCTAAGATAACTAATTCATGTAAAAGATCAAAATCCTCATCTTTGGCTTGACATTTTTCTTGATGAAAGTTTAAGAAATTTTTCCAAATACCATTTGCCGTTTTACAGAAGGATGTTCTTTCATATTAAACTTTCGGCAAGGTTTTATAAATAATTATTTTAGCTTTATTATTTATTTCATTCTTTTTTTTCAAATAATCAATTTGACTTTCAAAATCCGTTTTTGTTTGTCTTTCAAAATCCATTTTTGTTTGATTTTCAAAATCACCAATCGAAATGACATGCCAAAGATCTAGATCAATCGATTTCACATAAGTTTCAAGTTTATTTTTCCATTCAAGAAAAGTATAGTTTTCAAAAAGCGGTGGTTTTTTAAATAGATTCCCCTTCTAAATATCTTTCGGATTCCATAGATCGATTCATGTTTTAAAATACAGTATATTTTAAAAATCTTGATTGACGTGGTTCCAGATACCAATTGTGGAAAACTAGAAGGGGGGGTTGAATAGTTTTACGTCTTTTCAATTTTATTATGAAAATTTGTTTCCTTTTAAAACCTTAGTTTTGAGTTTATATGAAAAATGATACTTGAACCATATTATTAATTATATGGGTATCCTTTTAGATTTATTATAAAAGTTTTCTTTTTATGAATGGAGTTTTAAATTGATCTTTATGTGAAATCAACTTCTAATTAATACTAGCAGTTATATATGCCTATATGTATGAAAGTAATGACGATATAAAGAAATAAGTAAGAGATGGAAAGATCAAACCGAGAAACGAGGGATTTATAGTGGTTCGGCTACAAGGACACCTTCCTTGCCCTACTCCACTCCCCGAGCACACCTTGCTCGAGAGTTTTCTTCACTAATTCAACAAGCTCCCTTATGGCGGAGAAAACCTTACACAACTTTGGCTTACACCGGTTTAACGACACAAAGCTAAATGTCGAGTTCTAATAGTAGCTAGAACCAATCTCACGACTTCAATCACAACTTGTTCACGACTTCATCATGACGGCTTCACGACATCAACACAACAGCTTCACGACTTCTACATGAGCACTTTACAACTTCTAAGCTACGACTTCACGACTTTTACACAACAACTTCACAACTTCTAAGCTACGACTTCACAACTTCCAAGCTATTGCTTCACGACTTCTACATGACGACTTCACAACTTCCAAGCTATGGCTTCACGACCTCTACATGACGACTTCACAACTTCTAAGCAATGGCTTCATGACTTCTACATGATGACTTCATGAATTCTAAGCTATGGCTTCATGACTTCTACATGACGACTTCACAACTTCCAAGCTACGGCTTCATGACTTCTACACCGCGACTTCACAACTTCTACACCATGGCTTTACAACTTCTACATGACTTTTTTACACCACAACTACTTATACACCTTCTTCACTACTTACACACTATACATATCTAGTCACTTATGTTTACACCTTATACACATACTTTACAAAAATGAATGAATGATTTACAATTATGATACACCAACAACTTGGATGGAAGAGATACACCTAGTTGTAATACTTCTTGTCTTGAAGGATAGAAGTATTCTTCTCTTGCACTTGAGAGGTTGAAGCTTTGGATCACTTGAAACAAAATCTTATAATTATATGATCAAAGGGTTTTTGAAAATATGAAATGAGATCTAAACCAGAAATTTTTTAGTGCAAAAGGTGAGAAGAAATCCAGGGGAAGGCTGGTATTTATAGGCAGAAAACTGGACAGCTGGAAGGCTACTGGAGCGTGGCCGGCCCCCTTAAATAGGGGGGCGGTCCCCTTAAAATTAAGGGGGCCGCCCTCCCTAGCCGTTGCCCAGTTTTGTCTTTTTGTGGGGAAGGTTTTTCTGGAACATTTTTATTGATTTTGGTTAAAAATTTGAATTCATTAATTTATAATGAATAAAACCTTTTTATTTATTACCAAAAATATTTTTCTAAAAGATATAAAATGTTTTTGACATTTTATAAAAAATCTAGTGTTTAAGAAAATGTTTCTTTGATCATATAATGCATTAAGCACTTGTTTATTCATACCTTAAGTGATTTAGTTGTAGAAATGAATATTTACAACTAAATACTTGTTTATTTGATAAGTTTATGTTTAATGAGTTTTTATTTTGTGATTATCAAAACATAGAGATATGAATAAGTATGAATAATGTTTTTAGGCATTACTTATGTCAACATTGTGTGTTGTTTGCTCTTGTTTGCAGGTTTCCCTTAGATCGTGATGATTGATGCGCCTGTTTTCAATACAGCCGCCCAATATCCGATCTTTTTGCTAATGTTTATCTAGGGATATCTTTTTAATCCTGTTTGTGAAAAGTGAGATTTTTGTCACACACTTGGCTATTAGTATTACCTTTTTACGTTCTAAGTGTCGGCATAATAGCCGGTACTTTGAATATTGAGGGCAATATTCAATTCTAAGTGTGGGGGGAATTCTCGCGAATTTTTTCACATTTGTACCTTCTAGTGCCTTAGTACCCCTGTTTTGGCCAAAAATTTTAAAATTTTTTGTCGTTTTTAGATAAGAAATTGCAATAAAAAAAGAAGTGTTTAGTCTTGATTAGGTTAGAACAAAGGGAATCCCGACTCTGCCAGAGTATTGATCTGGCTGCTTCCTTAACGATTAGACTAAGGTTTTACGATTTGTGCGAATGAAAATGCTAAGCGTAGAATAGTTGGTTTTCTTTAGAGCTTATATAAGTAATCTATGGCTTTTCCTCCCAGGAGATAACTAATCTGACTTAATATGTGCTTATTTTCAAACATTTGAACACACAAAATCATTTTTTTTCATATGATTTTGAAAAATACTAGTTCAAATATTTATTTAAACTTCGGAACAAGCATATGTCATAGTAATGTAAAAGTTAAATAATAAATGTATGTGCTATAAGCTGCGGATTCAAGATCGGCCCTTGGATCCTTATTTCCGGAAGGCGTTTAGGTCTTGGCTACCCTCTTACACCGGCCCTTGGACCTCTAATTCAGGAATGTGTGAGGTCTTGGTCTAACACCCTTGGATCCTCATTTCAGGAATGTTTAGAGTCTTGGAACTCTCCGTTGTAACGGCCCTAGGATCCTTTATTCCGGAAGGTGTATGGTCTTGGTTCCCGTGAAACTCTGTTAGTTTATGTTGCACAAGTTAAAAAAAAAATAAAAAATAAAAAAAAAATAAAAAAGAGAGAAAATGAAAAGAAAAGAAAATGGAATGATATTGCAAAATGCAATAAGTTTTGATGTTGCAAAAATAAAGATGTATGTGTTGAATAAAGTTTTGAAACTTGCTTGTTGTAAATTTTAAATCTATCTTTCACCTAGTATTAGTCAAAATCTTATAAAAACGTCGATTTTTGCGGTCAAAATTTTGAAAATCAAGCACAGTCATCTAACTTGAATAAATTGTGGGAGTGAAAAGTTAAGCCTCGGCTTACATAGATTATTAGTATAAGTAGTGTAGCATTTTACAAAAACATTTGCACATTGAGTTTAAGCTTAGTTGGGAGTATAAAAAAGAGGATGACGATTTCAATTCCCTAGAGACACCCATTTTATGTGAATCCCGTTCCATGATACCATTTTTGGAAATCAAGCATGTTATCTATTTTTGTTTTAGTCTAAATTTCTCGCATTGAATAAAAAGTCAGAACGGGGTATACTTGGTATTCTTTTAATCCTTTCATTACTTCATATGATCGGATTGCTAGGGACTAGCAATAGTTTAGTGTGGGGGATTGATGAGTGTGTAAATACTCATCATTTTATACCCATAAAAGACACAAAAAATGACCAAAAACACCCAAATAGATCAAATATTGTTGCAAATATTCTTAGTTTGTGTTTTTATGTGTTTCAGGTACAAAAGGATTGAAAACGGGGCAAAAACAGACAAAACCGAGAACAAGATTGGAAAGTCGTAAAAAGCCGGAACCGGGAAAGGAATTTGCGAGTTTGGACCACATTTATGCTCAAAATGTCAAAGTCTACCATCATGAATGTCAAAATGTCAAGATTGGCCCTTGGAAGTATTTATGCAAAAGTGGCAAGTTTGGTCCCTGGATTTTCAGAAATGGCAAAATTGGTCCCTAAACTTTATTTCAATAACAAATTCTAATCCTAAACAAATAAACCCAATCCCAACTAAACATAAAGCCCAATAATAAACCCATCCAACCCAACCCGTTCATAGTTTAACTAATACCCCGGTCAACAAAATAGTCAAACCCACTTCTTCTCAAACCACTTGCCACCAAACCAAAACCAATACCACCAATTCCTTCTCCCTGACAATCAACCCACTCCCCATGCTTTTCTCTGCTCAACTCAACCTCCCCCTCCTCCAATAGCTTCTAGCTAAGTACAGCTTCACGTGATTCCATTTTCCCAGCTGGAAATCCACCAAGATACTTTTGGCGCCAAAATCCAAATGGACGACTGAGATGACTTAAAGCAAAGTGGAGGGCTGGGATTTGAAGAGGGAGCTAAGAGAAGCTTATGGAGTGATATAAAACCCTCCCCCTCACACAGTAATAGAGAGTAGTTAGATAGTAGATTTTAGTTTAGTTTTAGATATAGTTTTAATTTTAAGTCGTTTTGTATTTCTCATGTTTAATCAGTAAAAGTTTAAGTTTTAATTATCAATTTAAGTTTATTTCACTCTCAATTGTCCTTAGTTATTTCACATTGTATCATTTTTTATTAATGAAATTTCAAAATTTTTAGTATCACTGTTAATTCGAATTGAGTGTTTTGATATTGCAAAAAAATTTCTTTTATTGTTGAATAAGCTCATTTAAGCTCAATATAGCTTATTGTGAGCTTATTATAAATCATTCTCAGTTTAAATTCAAGAATTCTAGGAAGTCAACCAAAGTCAACACGGGTACTGTTCATTTGCTTATTCTTGAGCTTATAGCTTGTACTGTTGATTTGCCACTTAGGAAATTTTAATCTAGATTAATTTAGTTAATATAAGCTGTTTGTAACATGTTTTGGGCTATTTTGATTGATTTGATAGTTTTGAGTGGGTGGTTAAACCCCTGATGCATGTACTGAGCAAATAAGCTCAATATAGCATTAAGCTATTTTGAGCTTTTCTTGCACCAATTCTTAGTTCCATGTTGCCCATTTAATCTATTCTAGGTTACTGGTTTGTTGGGTATGCTTCTCGCACGAAAATGTGACAACATATTTGGGATTACATTATCTATCTTGTTAGGCTCAAACACAAGGACTAGAAGCGTCAATATTGTAAAGTCTTGTGTTTGGCCCTTTATATACCCTCCTAGACTTCACTAGGAGGGTGAAGCTTGTGTGTGTAATTTCAACCTTTCTTTCATTATCAATAAAACACATAGTTTCCTCTCTCTCACTCTACACTTTCTCTCTCTAACTCTAACCATGAAGATGATGTTCTTTCATCATCTAAGACCTCCCGATTCACAATATGTTAACCAAAACACGATCCATCAATTGGTATCAAGAGCCATGGTATTAGTTTTGGTTGATTTATGTGATTTTTTCTTGTCAAAATTGTATTTTTGTGTGGATCTAAACTTTTTTTGAATCTGTTGCACTAATGATATTATTGGTCAATATTCTATTGTCATATTGTACTATCAGTTTCTCAACAGTTTTATGTATCTGGTCCTGTTTTCAGTCCTTATACATCTTCATCATTTTTTTTTGTGTGGTGGCTGTTTCTATTAACCCGTGAAGATTTGTGGTTATTATGTTGTCAGAAGCTGGTCGCATACTGGTCGAATAAAGTGGTCAAATCTGGGTTGCAAAAGGTGGTCGGAAAAGATAGTCGAAAATTTTGGCCGGAATCTCGCCGGATTTCTTGGTCAAAAAGTCAAAACCCCTTTTTGTCGGAATTGCTTGAAACCCTCTTCTATCGGAATTCGATTTCTTTTTCAAGAAATTCGATAACTATCAAATTTCGACAATTTTGTCGGAAATCCAATCTCGACAATTTTGTCGGAAATCCAATCTCGATAATTTTATCGCTAATGCGTTTTTATCGCGAATGAGGGAGGTTATCGCGATTGTGACATATGGTCAAACAGTCAACAGTCAACAGTCAACAGTCAACGGTCAACAGTCAACGGTCAAACTATTATCAAAATTAAAAAAAAAAAAAAGAGGATGAACAAAACAAAACCACGACTCGAGCAGAACCATTCGAATCCATTTCACATCTAATCTAAAACCATACCACATCTAATCTAAAACCATTCCATTCACAACCTCAAACAACTCCACACCTTATCTAAAACCCAATCTCCTTTTGTCATCTCTATAAGACTCGTACGGAAACTTTATATAACAAATTTGAAGTCTCAGTTTAACTTTCGTGTTCTTCAATAACCTTCGGACCTTTATAAAGATCTAACACACGAAAGACAACTCATCATAGACTCTTGTTGAAGCTAATCTTCATTACATATCCGACTCAAAAGACAAGTAAAATAACAATTATGTTATCTTCTTGTCTTGGTTCGTTCTTAGACACATTCAAAACGTAAAAAACAACGGTGTAGGAACCTACCCATAACCTTGTATACGATCTTAAAGCTGAAAAGTCTTGACTCGTGTATGAGCTACTTCAGTCGAAGAAGAGTTAATTGTTTGTATTGAGTTGAAGATGTGTTTGATTGCTAAAAGGGTGTGGTTGTGTTAGTGAGGAACAATTAAGTGACTGGAGTTGGTGGCTGAGTGAGTTTGGAATAATGATAGATGAGGGACGGATAGTTTGAGGAGAGGAAAGAGGCGGATTTTTTTCTATGTTAAGATGAGATGAGATTTTTTCTCAGATCTATTTTGATGGGGTGATAAAAGGTAGGTGTGTGGGGGCGGATATGTTTAAGATATGTGTGGTTAGGGTTAGTGATTTGTGTGTTTAAAGTAGTTTTAAATACCCGGATTATTAGGGTAATGTATGGAGTTGGATTGGGCCTAATACTTTATAACTACCGGGTTTAGCCTATTGGATTGACTAATCCGAAATTTATATAATATGTTGGACTTGTGGATGGGCTGACCTGTTTGCACAATTGTTTGGGTTGACATGTACGAACCTATGGTCAAATGTATTTACATTGTGTTTATTTTTGGTAAAATGTTTGGCAAGAATGAGTGATATTATGGTTCGACAACTTTCTTCACGTGGATACAATTTTGACAAGATCGGGATAAAACCATTATCATAGTTCACTTAAACCGTCAAAAGGCTAGTGTTGGGTATTGAACCGCAAGATGTGACTACGGGGTTAATTCTTTATTATTTATTTGAGGTTGAAGTGGGATATCACGGGTGCGTGTACTTAGTATCTTGAAGATATCGGGGTTGGTTGGATGCATGATTCTTCGAGATCCTTGTTCGAGCTTATAACCTTCAAAATGATTAAGACTTGAGTTATCTAGTTATACCTGATGTAAGGAGTTACGTTGTTGTGCTCACAGAGTATAGCTATCACTTTAAAGGAGTTACGTTGTAGTGCTCAAGTGTCACACAAAGATGTGGATAATTCAAGATGAGTTCATATACAGAAAAGGATGGTTGGATGGGTATATGAAATGACCTATGCTTTAAGGAGTTACGTTGTAGTGCTTAGTATAGGTACTTAGTCAGACAATAGTGCAAGTTTAAGTCACAAGCTTGGGTTATTTTACTTCAGTCTCAAGTTCGTAATACTGGGTTTTCTCCATCAGTGGTCACTACAAAAAGCCGTCAGAATGATAATGGGGTCGGTAAAGAGTTAGATGAGGAGAGTATAGAAGAGTAGAGATTTTATCAGCAGTTGATTCTCACGGGCTATTTTTGGTACTTCACATATCTTCGACTAATTGGACATACAGGGTCTACGCTGCCTCCGTTTCCATCGTAACCATAGTGTGTATGCTTCCGATTCCGCGAAGACATCGTGGGGGACATACAGGGTCTTGCATTCTTTGCGTAAATACTCTTTTTCCAGATGGATCTGCATTCAGGGGGAAGAAATGTGCACATCGGGGACGCATAACAGACTCACGTGATCGAGCTTACAAGTTTAGTACTACCGAAGAGACATCCGCAGAGATGATCAGTGATTCAGTTTTGTGATTTTGGTGTAATCGTTTCAACTTTCGCAGGTTGTGATGTGCGAAGTAGCCTACTTATGTGAGAAGATCTTGCTGATTTCTTGCATGTTACCCCCGAACGGATTTTTCCGCATTGAGCATAACCGTTACTGAGTACTTGTCAGATTTGATTAGTGTGGTTTACGATGTCATCTATAAATTCTGCTGCGTACTTACAACCTTCAAAAGATAGAAGACATGTTAACTACATCAATGTTTCGAATCTGCTGAAGATGGTTGTCAGTTTGGGGGGAAGTTGATTCAGAAACATCACCAAAAAGAAGTAGTTAAAGAAGCTGTTAAAGACATGCAACATGAATTGGGGGGAAGTTAATCCAGTTCATGTATATTACATCATCTGACTACAAGTGAAGAAAAGTTCTCAAGCCGAGGTACAAGATGAAGACAAAGAGCGTCAACTGTCATCATCCTCAACACTTGAAGAGCTGATGAAGACCTTTCTTTAGTTATATTTGTACTTGTAGGAAATGATTTAAGTAATCCCATATGTTGCCACATTGGGGGAA